>CM068588.1:34032268-34632268 GCA_035048485.1 Pteria penguin | reverse complement strand
TGATCCGATAGTGGTATAGAAGATCTGTACACTGTTAATGCTCTAAGAATGATCCGATAGTGGTATAGAACATCTGTACACTGTTAATGCTCTAAGAATGATCAGATAGTGGTATAGAACATCTGTACACTGTTAATGCTCTAAGAATGATCCGATAGTGGTATAGAACATCTGTACACTGTTAATGCTCTAAGAATGATCAGATAGTGGTATAGAAGATCTGTACACTGTTAATGCTCTAAGAATGATCAGATAGTGGTATAGAACATCTTTACACTGTTAATGCTCTAAGAATGATCAGATAGTGGTATAGAACATCTTTACACTCTTAATGTTCTGAGAATGATCAGATAGTGGTATAGAACATCTGTACACTGTCAATGCTCTAAGAATGATCAGATAGTGGTATAGAACATCTTTACACTGCAAATGCTCTAAGAATGATCCAATAGTGGTATAGAACATCTTTACACTGTTAATGCTCTAAGAATGATCCGATAGTGGTATAGAACATCTGTACACTGTTAATGCTCTAAGAATGATCCGATAGTGGTATAGAACATCTGTACACTGTTAATGCTCTAAGAATGATCCAATAGTGGTATAGAACATCTGTACACTGTTAATGCTCTAAGAATGATCCGATAGTGGTATAGAACATCTGTACACTGTTAATGCTCTAAGAATGATCCGATAGTGGTATAGAACATCTGTACACTATTAATGCTCTAAGAATGACCGGATAGTGGTATAGAAGATCTGTACACTGTTAATGCTCTAAGAATGATCCGATAGTGGTATAGAAGATCTGTACACTGTTAATGCTCTAAGAATGATCCGATAGTGGTATAGAACATCTGTACACTGTTAATGCTCTAAGAATGATCAGATAGTGGTATAGAAGATCTGTACACTGTTAATGCTCTAAGAATGATCAGATAGTGGTATAGAACATCTGTACACTGTTAATGCTCTAAGAATGATCCAATAGTGGTATAGAACATCTGTACACTGTTAATGCTCTAAGAATGACCGGATAGTGGTATAAAAGATCTGTACACTGTTAATGCTCTAAGAATGATCCGATAGTGGTATAGAACATCTGTACACTGTTAATGCTCTAAGAATGATCCAATAGTGGTATAGAACATCTGTACACTGTTAATGCTCTAAGAATGATCCGATAGTGGTATAGAACATCTGTACACTGTTAATGCTCTAAGAATGACCGGATAGTGGTATAGAACATCTGTACACTGTTAATGCTCTAAGAATGATCCGATAGTGGTATAGAAGATCTGTACACTGTTAATGCTCTAAGAATGATCCGATAGTGGTATAGAAGATCTGTACACTGTTAATGCTCTAAGAATGATCCGATAGTGGTATAGAACATCTGTACACTGTTAATGCTCTAAGAATGATCAGATAGTGGTATAGAAGATCTGTACACTGTTAATGCTCTAAGAATGATCAGATAGTGGTATAGAACATCTGTACACTGTTAATGCTCTAAGAATGATCCAATAGTGGTATAGAACATCTGTACACTGTTAATGCTCTAAGAATGATCCGATAGTGGTATAGAACATCTGTACACTATTAATGCTCTAAGAATGACCGGATAGTGGTATAGAAGATCTGTACACTGTTAATGCTCTAAGAATGATCCGATAGTGGTATAGAAGATCTGTACACTGTTAATGCTCTAAGAATGATCCGATAGTGGTATAGAACATCTGTACACTGTTAATGCTCTAAGAATGATCAGATAGTGGTATAGAACATCTGTACACTGTTAATGCTCTAAGAATGATCAGATAGTGGTATAGAAGATCTGTACACTGTTAATGCTCTAAGAATGATCAGATAGTGGTATAGAACATCTGTACACTGTTAATGCTCTAAGAATGATCCAATAGTGGTATAGAACATCTGTACACTGTTAATGCTCTAAGAATGACCGGATAGTGGTATAAAAGATCTGTACACTGTTAATGCTCTAAGAATGATCCGATAGTGGTATAGAACATCTGTACACTGTTAATGCTCTAAGAATGATCCAATAGTGGTATAGAACATCTGTACACTGTTAATGCTCTAAGAATGATCCGATAGTGGTATAGAACATCTGTACACTGTTAATGCTCTAAGAATGACCGGATAGTGGTATAGAACATCTGTACACTGTTAATGCTCTAAGAATGATCAGATAGTGGTATAGAACATCTGTACACTGTTAATGCTCTAAGAATGATCCGATAGTGGTATAGAAGATCTGTACACTGTTAATGCTCTAAGAATGATCCAATAGTGGTATAGAAGATCTGTACACTGTTAATGCTCTAAGAATGATCCGATAGTGGTATAGAAGATCTTTACACTGTTAATGCTCTAAGAATGATCCAATAGTGGTATAGAACATCTGTACACTGTTAATGCTCTAAGAATGACCGGATAGTGGTATAGAACATCTGTACACTGTTAATGCTCTAAGAATGATCCGATAGTGGTATAGAACATCTGTACACTGTTAATGCTCTAAGAATGATCCGATAGTGGTATAGAACATCTGTACACTGTTAATGCTCTAAGAATGATCCGATAGTGGTATAGAACATCTGTACACTGTTAATGCTCTAAGAATGATCAGATAGTGGTATAGAAGATCTGTACACTGTTAATGCTCTAAGAATGATCAGATAGTGGTATAGAACATCTTTACACTGTCAATGCTCTAAGAATGATCCAATAGTGGTATAGAACATCTTTACACTGTTAAGCAAGACCCGCTCTTGAATAGAGGTTTTATCATTTGTTAAATATGTTAAAAAGTCAACATACACAGCTTTTGTAAATTAGATATTATTGGACGTATTCATCTGAAATGTTGTAAACTGTTGCTTAATTTAAAACGTACTACTCCTAATTTTATGATTTATGGAGAATTAGGTGTTTAACCCTTATCAATACATGTGAGAACTAAAATGGTTAGCTATTGGTCAATGTTGCTTTTAATGAAAATAATAAGCTGTTGCACGTATTGTATCGTTTTCTCTTTTAGAAATTAGCTATTGGCGAGAGTCCATCAAAATGGTTGTCATGTATCAAAAATATTCTTGATTCATATGGCTACGCTAATATCTTTTTGGGAAATGTTCATAATGTGCATAATGGTTTTGATTGTAAATGAATTAATTTATCAATTAGACAAAGGTTGAAATATAGGTTTCAACAGGTGTAGAGAAGTGATGTGTTCATCTCTCCTAAAGGTTTATTTTATCGTATGTATAAAGAAAATTTGTGTTTTTAAAACTACTTCTTTATTCTTGATGACAATAATCGTATTACTTTCTGTAAACTCTGTACATGTAACACCGTCTTCCAATTGAAACTGATAGATGGCATGGAATTCAAAGGCACTTTCACAAATGTTTCTTATGTAACTTAAATGCAATATTAGGTGATGAATTCCATTATCTATTTAACTGTCAATATTCTTTACATAACAAATACCGCTTTATTGAAAGACATCACAGGATTTATCCAAATTCATTAAAACTAAAATCCTTAATGCAATCAAATGACGTCGTTTTTCGAAAATTCTGTAATTTTATCACAATTATCTTCCAGAGCGTAGCTCCCTCAACCTGATGCCTTTACTGTTACTTCATCTTATAGGCATCAATATAGCAATTATTTTCAATAGGGCTACATGTTAATGGATGGAGAAGTTTCTATATAAAGGAGGATCATTTGAAGTTTACTTTACATTTTAATAAACAGAAAGACCCCCCACTAAAGTAAAATACCCCCCCCCCCCCAAAAAAAAAAACCAATACCTCACCGTGGCTTTTCATTTTCAAAATTTGCCTTGTTTGAATTTACCCTCAGTCCGCGGAAAATGTGCTTGCTGAGCATACCTTGACCCTTGATATGAAAAATACTGACCCAATAAATAAATTTTAATATTGTTACCTGTCAATAGACCAAAAATAGCATTTCAATCAAAAAGATGAACCTGACTTTTATATCCTCTCAAAAGCCTAGGATTTTTCATCCCGAGCAGGACTTAGTGTAGCTAAAACGCTTATATGACTCTAGTCAGGGTCAATTGGTACATTTATACCTAAACTTAAATACGCATATGTATGTGTATAGGTATGTACATGTATGTGTGTATTTGTGTGTGTTTTCATGTATTCATATGCCTGAACACTTTATATAATTAATATTGAATATATTTGTCTCAGTACTATTGTATTCACTGGTTCATGAGAAATAAAGAATCTGTATTTGTGTGTGTTTTCATGTATTCATATGCCTGAACACTTTATATAATTAATATTGAATATATTTGTCTCAGTACTATTGTATTCACTGGTTCATGAGAAATAAAGAATCTGAATAAAAAATCTGAATTTGATACAATGATTTACAGCTTGAGGAATCCGCAGTAAGTAAATAACCCTTCGAGTTCATTACAGTAATTATCAATCATGTAACAACATTATTCAATGAGTTCTTAATATCTAAAGACTATTCACACTGCACTATGTGTTTTCCAGCACTCCGTTATGAGTGGGTAATTTTTCGCTTGTTTTTGGTTGAATGCAATCAGCAATCCTGACAACAGGGTGCCGTGTTCTTACTTTTCCTACCTAATACCCAATTTTGTAATATTGGAAAATATATTAAACATGTTTTTAATGTAAGACAAACTGTTTAACTCTGTTTTAACTCTGTTCCTGTAATTTGAACTTGTGTGAACCGTTCATATACTTGACCTCGATGTATGTTATTTATATGTGTTTCGTTTGCACACCTATAAGCAGTATTGCTTTTGATAAATAAATCATACCAGAAAAATTTCATATACAAACATGACAAGCACATATAATTCACTGCATACACCTTTTTCTCATTATTGTTTTTTGGGGGTTTTTTCTGATCGTATCTGAAACCGGCAGAGGACAATTGGTTAGGTTCTTGGCTGGTAACGGAGAGGTTCAAGGTTCGAATACCGCCGGTAGCTCAACGATTTCCTGTGTTTTGGATGAGACAGTAAAATCCGAGTTCCCGCGTTACGGTAGACATGGTACATAAACGATCTTTCGTTGGTTTAAACAGCATTTATTCAAATAAATCATCATAACATGTACTTATTATAGCCCGTTGCTGCGGGTGGGCCTAGTCACGGGAGTCATGGCAGGTAAACAATTCCTCGCTGCTGCTGGTGGGCATAGTCACGGGATTCATGGCAGGTAAACAATTCCTCGCTGCTGCGGGAGGATCCGTATTATGGTAGACATGGCATGTAAACGATCCCTCGCTGCTGCGGGGGGATCAGTGTCACGGTAGATATGGCACGTAAACGATTCCTCGCTGCTGCGGGTGGGTCCTAATCACGGTAGACATGGCACATAAACGATCCCTCGCTGCTGCAGGAGGATCCGTATTATGGTAGACATGGCACGTAAACGATCCCTCGCTGCTGCGGGGGGATCAGTGTCACGGTAGACACGGCACGTAAACGATCCCTCGCTGCTGCGGGTGGGCCCTAATCACGGTAGACATGGCACATAAAAGATCCCTCGCTGCTGCAGGAGGATCCGTATTATGGTAGACATATTTCATATCACACACGCACACACACCTACACACACACACCTATACACACACAAACACACACTCACGAATATGTCTCTTTTTACGCCTGGCTTATAATAAACGTATTTTCTTTTTAATTTAATAAAGTGGCGCAGTGTTCAGGATATATCTTTTCCTTGTGTGTATTTGTTCGTACTTTACGTTGATACACAATATATATCTATCTTTCACCATCATGCACTTTTTAAATTTCAAGTTCTTTTTCAGCAAAAGCTGCTGGAAACATGCAGAAATGGCAGTTTCAATGATATCGTGAAAGCTGTTGGCGGGAATGTAAAGGAATATCATAAGGTATATATTTGTAGAAAAGGAGACATTAAAATGTTCTTATTAACAAATAATACTTGTCAAATACCTCACTATTTTGATACGTTCCTAGATATATACAAGATAAAAAAACTGTATTGGTTTCATATCTCATTTAGAATGGAATGATGGCCCATCACCTAGTGGCGCAGTCTGGGAGACCCGACATGCAAGATATGTTAGAGGAGCTCATTCACGCCGGATGTGACGTCAATGCAGTCACACGTGGAGGAGGAGATACTATACTCCATTTAATTATTTCCAGTGTTCCTATCAAAAATGCTTTTCCAGCCGTTCTTAGAATAATGGATTTTGATCCAGATTTGGATATTAGAAATAGAGTAAGAAAAAAGACTTTTGTCGAATTTAGAATTTATCTATATAATATATTTATCTATACTTTTAACTATTCATCAAGTTTAAATTGTATTCAGATCATTAAGTTTATTATTTTGCATATAAGAATCTACGCACGCCGTATGATGTTGCCATGGCGCAGGGTTATTTTGACCTTGCTAATGCAATAGATGGAACTAAGACGCCGGAACAAGCCAAAGATTACTATACAAATGAAATGGGATCAACCTATGGGGTATGTATCAAGATTCTCTTTTGAAACATTTTCAACAGACTTGTGTTTTCGAATACAGTACGTAACATATGTACAGTGAGGTACATGGATATGACTGAAAATTTGTTCACAAATAAGCTAAACTGTATAGGAGATTGTTCTATACCAAAGATATTTCCTAGGTTTTGCAGCACTTATACAGGATTTAGTAATAAGATAATTTAAAAAAGAGTGTTATAAAGTACATGAATATACACAATGATATCGAATAAAAATTAATCAAAATGAGTATAAATATGAGGAAAACCCCCTTTTTTGAACACAAGATCACAAACATGACCAACAACGGCAACTCCAACTATATTACCACACTCCACGATAACATGATGCTATATGTACAATGCCTGCCAACTGTATTAGCACAATCCACGAAAGCATGATGCTATATGTACAATGCCTGCCAACTACATTACCACAATCCACGATAGCATGATGCTATATGTACAATGCCTGCCAACTATATTATCACAATCCACGATAGCATGATGCTATGCCTACAATGCCTGCCAACTACATTACCACAATCCACGATAGCATGATGCTATATGTACAATGCCTGCTAACTCTATTAGCACAATTCACAATAGCATGATGCTATATGTACATTGCCTGCCAACTCTGTTACCACAGTCCGCGATAGAATGATGCTATATGTACAATGTCTTCCAACTGTATTACCACAGTTCATGATAGCATGATGCTATATGTACAATGTCTTCCAACTATATTACCACACTCCACGATAGCATGATGGTATATGTACACTGCCTGCTAACTCTATTAGCGCAATTCACGATAGCATGATGCTATATGTACAATGCCTGCCAACTCTGTTACCACAGTCCGCGATGGAATGATGCTACATGTACAATGTCTTCCAACTGTATTACCACAGTTCATGATAGCATGATGTTATATGTACAATGCCTTCCAAATATATTACCACACTCCACGATAGCATGATGTTATATGTACAGTGCCTTCCAAATATATAACCACAGTCAAAGATAGCATGATGTTATATGTACAATGCCTGCTAACTCTATTAGCACAATCCAAGATAGCATGATGCTATATGTACAATGTTTTCCAACTATATTACCACAGTCCACGATAGCATGATGCTAAAAGTACAATGCCTGCTAACTTTATTAGCACAATCCACGATAGCATGATGTTATGTGTACAATGTCTTCCAAGTATATCACCACGATCCACAATAGCATGATGCTATACGTACAATGCCTGCTAACTATATTACCACAGTCAACGATAGCATGATGTTATATGCACAATGCCTGCTAACTCTATTAGCACAATCCAAGATACTAGAATGCTATATGTACAATGCCTGCTACATGTAACTCTATTAGCACAATCCACGATAGCGTGATGCTATATGTATAATGCCTGCTAACTCTATTAGCACAATCCACGATAGCATGATGCTATGTACAATGCTTACAGATATATAGATGACTTGCTTTCAATTAATAATCCTTCGTTCGCGGATTACCTTAGCATCATCTATCCAAGTGAACTGGAAGTCAAAGAAACCACACCACAGAAAGTAGTAATTCTACTTCGTATTTAGATATTATGTTGTCTTTCAACATTAATGGTCAATTGAACACCTCACTCTATGACAAACGTGACGATTTCAATTTCGCTTTCACAAACTTTCCTTTCATAAGTAGCAACATTTAATCATCGCCCGCATACAGCGTATTCATATCTCAGTTAATACGTTATTCCGGAGCATGTTCAAATTACAATGACTTTGTTCTGAGGGCTAGGCGACTTGCAGTTAAGCTGCTCAACCAGGGTTATATATATGCTAGAATATCAACGTCACTGAGGAAGTTCTGCGGTCGTTACGAGACTCTTATTACTCCATTTAATATCTCGTTATCCAGACTTTTAAATGATATTCTGGACTGAGACCGATTCCGATCATTTTACACCGATTTGACACCTTCTATACTATATATATATATATATACATATGGAATTTACACGATTTGACTCTTTCTACTGGGTATATGTGACGGGTGTTGCTAGCAAGCAGGAGATGCTCACTTTCTCCGGGCACCTGATCTCAGTCCATCACAGGGGTTCACATATGCTCTTCAAGTAGACATATTTTGTTATTTTCCACTTGTTTTTCATTTTCACTGATTTTGTATGTCCTCTGGTTTCATGATTTTTAGACTTATGGTTTGGATTTATCCATCATCTTTACATTCAATCCACAGCATGATACATGCACAACACATTCAATCCACGATACACAGCATGATACATATACAACACATTCAGTTCATGATACACGCCAGGATATAATGATATATTTTAGCACCTTCAAACTACATGTATGATAATCATCATGATACATGCACAAGATATTCATTACTAAACATATACCATCATACATTTACAACATGTTCAATCCACGATACACGTCATGATTCGTGTACAACACGCTAAATGCACGATACATACCATGATAACTTTACAACATTTTCAATTCATGATAGCTATAATTATATATTTCAGCACCTTCAATTTGTAATAATCATCATGATACATGTATACACCTTTAACACATCGTTGTACATGGACAGCGTCTCAAAACCGTGATATTTACCACAGTGTTTCTAATGAATTCATCTCATCTGCTATGTACACTTACAAAAGAAAGGCTGAAATACACCGAAACCTAAAAATATGTCACGGAATTCCTAACACCAACTGTTGACTGTCAGTATATATTTTTTATATTCAATGTAACCTTTCACAAAGTAATATGTAATTTCATTTTCTGCAGAAGAAGCTAATCGAGGCCGTATTAAATGACAAGGAAGCTGATGCTATTGAAAGCATATACTCAGGGGCAGATTGCAATTTGTTAAATGAGGTAAGCCTTACAAAAGTCTTGAATGGTATAGATGAAAATTGCAAAATAAGACTTTCTTAAACTGTTCCAAATTTGATAAAACATTTTTGTAGTACGACAAATAAAAACGGGAATGTTGAAATTTACTTTACATGTACATGAGAGAGAGAGAGAGAGCCTGTAATTTTACTCATTCATAAAGAATGAGACAACAACAACAACTTACAACAATTCTATACATAATGAAAGTGACAAACTTGTTGAAAGAGACAGTAGTATTGTATACTACTTATCTAATTAAAAGTGACAACTTCGGAACCAATCCATTATAGATACCCAGGTATCACAATCTTGTATCCATCCTTTATTTCCTAAATACATCAATGCTGTTTGCGAATTATAATTTCAATAACATCTGTCTTCCAGCATGGATGCGGTGCTATTCATTACGCCATGTCAAGTTACTCCCATCCGCCATTAAAACTTCTGACGGCCATGATGGAATCCAATGCAGACGTTAACCTCAGGGATTACGTATGTATCATTTAGCTATACTTTACTTTCCTGGTAATTCGTTTCAAACACGAACACTTATATTATGGATGTATTTAAAATACAAAATATAAAGACTGTTAATAGACTGAATAAAACTTCTATAATATTTTTTTGAAATGTAATAATCTATATACCTTTGTGGAATAAAGCTGAGGATGACTCAGGTGGGAACTTTCTTATCTGGGATGTATTTGATGAAAAGGACTTCTGATACAAATGGCCTGTTTCTTTTCCTATTGAAACTTTATGATTTTATTTATGTTGAGTATCTTCTACTTTATGATTTGTTAAGTTGTTCACATCTTTGTCAAGCCGACGGGATAAAGCGATCTGACTAATTTATTACGTTAACCCCGTATACTGACTCATGTTAACTGCGTATTATTTTTTTAACTGGGGCTTTTTTATGTTATCGGCGTATTACTTATGTTAACTGCGTATTGTTTTACACAGGAGGGAGACACTGTACTAAATCTCACGATAAAGAAGGATTCCATTCGTGACAGTGGAGAAATGTACAAGATTGTGGAGAAGTTGATGGAATGGGGTGCTGATCCCTCTTGCAATGATCTGGTAAGATTGATTGATTGATTATTGTTTTATGTCACTCCACAATTATCTAACGTATATGGTGACGGCATCTGCCTGATGCGTTGCACACAAATTTAGACCTTTACAACGGACCAACCCGAAGCAGTGAGGGATCTTTTACGTGCCACGCCTACCGTGACACGGTACCTCGGTTTTTATCCGAGAGACATAACACCTGTGTGCCCAGGGCGGGAGTCGAACCCGGGTCCTCTCGATCACGAGCGGAGCACCTTATCCATTAGGCCTCACCGGCTTGATCTGGTAAGAAACAGCGCCGGTTGGAATTAACGAAACACAACAACTTACCTACTCCAGTACGTAGAATATATTTACTTTCTCAGCTGCAGCTTTTGACTTGTACATTGACTTCATGCAGCGTTAGAAGGATAGGAAGTCATGTTCTTTAAACAACGCATGTTGTGGACTTATACCATACTACAGGAAAGCGGCTAACTTTTTACATCAATCAGGTACCTGTAATTAGGGACTTCGTAGGGATATCCATGTAATGGTATAAAAACCAATCTTTATTCACAGGTATACCCTTTAGTAACGAGTTCTCACATCATTTCAAAAATTTTGATTTGGAACATCAGTGATATAAGCATAATATGTGTACCCACATAAGTTTGTTATCCATACGATGAAGAGGATGGAGTTCTAAGCTATTGGTATAATTTAAGATTCTTCGTAAATGTCTCTTCATTTAGTTTCTTCTAGAACTTGCTGATCAATGTCAGCTGTCTAGTTGTCGTGAGATATAACACGTGTAAGGCATTGATGTTAGATGTAGGTAACCTTCTTTATCGAAGCGTCATTTGGCGTGTATATCAATATGTTTTACGCCTTTCAAGTGGTTAAGACGTTACTATAGGTTCTTCACCACAATTTCGAGAAAATGACTGTGCTTGAATGGTATCATCCCTGTCACGCACAAAATTTTCAATAAACATAATCCAACCAGACTACATTGTAACAACAGCTCCGCTGTCCATACGACGAATCAGCAATTCAAATCCCTCAAAACTACAATACTTTGACAATGAGAGGAGACATATACAAACATGATGAGTATATTGTCTTAAAGTAAACAACGAAGAAGTATCGAAGGGTTAACCATATCGCGTTGTCCATGGAATAAAAGGACAATATCTTGTATAGTGACATATTCAGATAAATACGAACTCCAATTAATTCGAAATGCGACCAGGTGCCCGGGAGGAGTAAGTGTCCCTTGTTGCATGCAACACCCGTCGCAAAAGTAAATACCTAAATATATACATATGAGCACATGAAGGAGACAAGAACACCAAGTCAAGTTATCCTATTCACGCTTAAATTCCGGCGTCGGAAATGCACGTCAACAAATGACTGTATATATATATATATTATGTAAAATCAAGTATAGTCAAATTGTTAAGATGGTCAATTTGTATGGTCAGATCCCAAAATGTCGGTTAACATTCTGGAAAGAGGAATCTCAAATTGCAGATCCCTATATCGACCATAAAACTTAATCAGTAATAATTTCAAACGCTCCTGAATATATCCCTGTGATAGTAGTTTCGTGGCAGGAAAAGTCGCTTTCAGGAAAAAATCTTCGTATTTAGAGTAGGCCCTGGCATAACGTATAAGTTGTGAAATGAAGACATCATATGCGGGAGAGGAAAGTAGGTTGCTACTCATGAAAGGGAAGTTGGAATCTCAAATTGTGATATATGTTCTAGTATATTATTTATATTCATGTATTGTATAGCTCTATGGTGACTTCTGCCACATAACTGAGCCAGTAACTCCTCTTTTTTCTTTGGTAATAATGAAATTGAAATCGTCATGTTTGTCATAAAAAGATATTACTAATGAACCATCGTCACTAAGTGATAGGAGTATATCGAGATATGAAGCAGAAGATGCGCTCTCAGTTGCATATTTTATCTCGAATTCCTTTGGATATGTGATGTTTATGTGATCTTTTAATACATGGTTGTTAATCGACAAACCGACATCATGTATCTATCTGTAATGTTGAACCGAGATGCTGATCGTTTATTGTCTTTGAAGAGCAGAGACTGTGTGAATTATGCTTCGTATGAGTACAAAAATGTCGGCCAGAAGTGGTGCGCAATTTGTACCCATCTAAATGTCAACAATCTGTTGGAACACTTTCCAATAGAATAGAAAAGAATTTTAGATAGAGGTAGTGGTTGTACTTGAAGATTATGCTCCTACAGTAGAACGTGCTGTTATATACAGGGTATCAAACAGAATAATTTTACTGAAGTCCTGTTGTAGGACAAAGTTTGACTATATCTCTCATTTATAGTCATTTATAGAATAATTATCATATAAATAGAAAAATACAACCACCACTAAGTTAAAATAATAAGTTGTATATACATAACTGTTTTATTATTGTTTTCTTCTTAGGATGGGAATGACGCAATTGCATTAGCAACAAAGAAGAATTATCTGGACATCATGAAGCTTTTAAAAACAAGAAGAAAAGCCATTATAACTGTAAGTATATTGTGCATTGAGAACTAGCTAGTAGTCTATGACGTTATATGTTTTGTATATACATGTATGTGGGGTTTTTTTTTTGTAAAATATATATCTCAATAGTTTGCATTAAGTTATAAATAGTTCTGTCCTGACTGCCATATGAAATCGAATCTTTATATTTATACTTGAGACTTCAACATCAGATGGACACAGTGCTTATTGTATATATGTGATACACACACTACTATAGTAATTTTTATTCTTGTACGAACGAAATAATCATATTAATCAATAACATGCATATATAGAGCATTTGAAGATTCTTTGAAAATCTCCTTATCAAGTCTCTATATAATAAGACTTGATTTTGTTTTGATGGCTTTCAATTTCGAGGAATAATTTTTGACGCTTTCTAGACTCCAAGACCTACAATTACTCCAGGGTCCATAAATAACACCCCTCGTGAGGTAAGGTTTCCATAGTAACTGTCCTAGTAGATGTGACTCACTGAATTCTTTTTATCTTATGTATCATATTTCTCTTATCTTTTATTCATTTGCACTTTATCATTATTTATCACATTCCACATTATATTTCAACAATATAATCAGGAAATTTCATTTCAGGTTTTCATATCTTTTTCATTTCTAAAGGTTAGAGACTGCTCAGCAACACCTTAGTACATGTTAAATGTACCATACAGTGAATCCTAGTACACCATGAAGACATAATAATATTCAACTGCTCTATTATCCTAAATTATTAACGTCTTCAAAAATAATTAATATTCATGTGAATGCATAGTTCCATTATATGCTATAGATTATCTTAATATGATTACATGATTTGCTAAACCTTTTAAAGATACTTAATGTCATCAAAATACTTTGCTTAAATATATGTGTATTTTCGTATCAAACATTTTTAATATCATAAGCTTGCAACTTAACTAAAGAAATATGCATAAAGCCATTTCATTACACTACAACGTTCACATTTTGAAAAATTGTCTGATCAACAAAAGGCAGATTTAAGGCACGTCGGAAAATAGTAATAAGACACTGCAAAGCATTAAGATAATGGTTTTAAATGATTATTATTTTGGAGATGATCATTTCCATTTACAAGATAAAACACAAATCACAGGAACACAAAGGGACAATTACAAAACAACAAATGCAAAATTATAAACGAAACATCAACATACAGAAAAAAGTATATGAAAAATTCCAATTCCATGTCTTATTCAGGCAAAATTGAGATGTATTATATGGGGGGGGGGGTTATTTATTGAATAATTTTTCCATGTCTTTGATATACATTCCATTTTTGACATCTGTTATTATTTTAGTGATATTATTAATTTGCTCCCGGTTGTATAATCATTTAGGTATTTTTCATTTTACAATTCTCTCTCCAACTAACTGTATATAATATCTATATTTTTCTATGCCAATGTTTAAGCCAAAACCAACGCCCCGTGAACCGACAGTGAAGAAAAAGGTTGATTTTGAACCCAAAAAGGTGGGTTAGGATAAATGGAAATAAACTTTAAGATTCTGTGTAAATACTGAAAAATTGATTAAATACCAATCAATCCATTTCATAATTAAACTTTAAACATTGTTTTTCAATCTTGGTCTTCAAAAATATTTGATCGTAATGCAAGTGAAACAGTGGACTTCCTTATTTTTATGTCTGGACGTTCATAGGATTTTCATTGATTTTTGTGTAGCCCGAACCTAAGAAAACTGAACCAATAAAAATACCTTCCGATGATGACCAAAAAGAGGTTGGTTGCATGTTGATTGTCATATATTAAACATTTGAGTGACAATGTAATTAACAATAGGCTTTGGCGTATTTGGTGATTGTATTTTCTGTTTCAGTATGTTTTGCACTATATTGATTTGATCTACATGTTTGAGCACTTTCATGATATATAGTTTTATCAATTTCTTGTTTTAATTTTCTGAAACTTAAATCCAAACTAATCATTTCTTGATTGCTGCAGATATATATAATCTATGGGTATAGCTTGTCGTGGACTAGGATATTTTTGCGAATAAATTTCTTGCAGAAATACAGCACGATAACATTATCGGGAATATCTTTCATATTTAATGTAATATATTTCATTTTTCGTATGTTTTTAAAGCGAACATGGAAGGCTGCGAAGTCAGCTAAATATACGAGTATTGTGTATATAGTTTTCTATACTACTTGTTAAAATGCGCTTGATATGGTGACCAGGTTATAAATTGTATCTCGTGAAGTAACATTATGAGGTGCAATTTTGTATTAAACAATTAATAGAAATACATCTGAAATAGGTCAAATTTGTGTAATAGAAAATTTTGATAGAATATCGAGATATATAGACACATGCATAATGAAGTACACAAATCCCTTGATTCTTATGTTATAGTCACGTGAGTCTTGTGTAATTGTCACTTGGATCTTATCCATGATATTATCCATATTATGATTATTACATGTAATGTGTATTTGAAAGCAATAATTTGACAAATAAAAACACTGTGCCTTATAACAGTTGAGATATGTATGACAGTAATTATATTTAGGAAGAACCCAATAGAACTGAATCAACACCAGTAAAATCCGAGTCAGAGGTTGAACCGAATCAACCGGAATCAGAAGTCACAGAGGACATGGACGACTCTATACCGAACTATGATGATTCGGATATGGTACACTTTTATCGAACCTAACCCGTTGTCGTCAATTACGCTTTAGATTAATGCTTGTTCAATTTGCATGGTACAATTTAAATAATATGTAACAATAGCATGCTTGTGTAGAGCGAGTTCACCTATGCATGCAGAACAGTTTTATTAAATCGTTTGGTTGATTTTTCATCCTGTAACTCGTGGATTGCAAATAACATTTTCAAGATATAAATCGCTTAAATAGTGACGTGTATATTTGTATATCTTGTCATGACTCCTTGTTTTATTCTGGTGACGGTGATTCATCATATCAAGTTTAGGTACAGGGATGCATTTCCTTCCCGATGTGGTAATGCCGCTTACATACAAGGCAGTGAATATCAAGTACCCCCCCCCCTTTCCCCCTCCCCGCTGATCGCAGGACACGTTTGTGCGTAATAGATCCCTGAAATTTTTAATAAGCACTTTGCAGAGCTTGAACTGCACAATACATCAGACAGATTACAATATAATTACAATATATAATTCACCATATATATAGGCATACAGATCACCTATTCATTTTCTATAAGGTGATCTGTATGTAATAAGAACTTTCAGCATATTACGGTGTAGTATATAAATGCGTCTGTTTCTTTAATGACAATGTCTTGTGATAAAGTCACCATTTAAAAAATGTAAATTGAATCAATATCCAATACACACTTCTTTTCCTTTCCGCACACTTCTTTAATAAGCATTGGCAGAACACTCTTTGACATTGTCTTTTATAAGATATTTGAAAGAATTTACTTGTTATGCATTAATAAATTTTCAGAAAGTTACTTTTGTTTTATAAGTATAAATTCGAAAGAGTACAGCTAGATGTCCGATATTCAAGGACCAATTAAAACACTGCAAATTCTGTTGTGTTGTTTTCAGCAAAAACAATCACGAATCTCACATGTAATGAGACCAGGGGTCAGGAAGGAGTGAGAGTCTCCTGCTAGTATGCTACATATGTTGCACATGTTATACAGAAACCTCTCGTGTTTGGTGGTAATCATGTTGATATTTCTTTCGGAGTTTAAAAAGTACGTCACCATATTCGATCGTGTTCCAGATCCAGAAACATGTATACGTGTTATAATTGTGTGCACCAGATGCGAACTTCAACAACTTATGTCTCTTCGGTGATGCTCATGGCCTAGTTTTAATATTACATAAATATTTGAAGAGCATAGTTAAAACCAAATAATAAACCGAAAAAGGGAGCCAAATAATCAATATGAAGACAGAGCTATGCAGGAGGAAGATACCTCTTAGGTTTTGTGTTATTTACAAAATTTCATGCCTGAAAAGTTTGAGTATATATTTCTCGTCAGTATAAAAGCACTGAAAACTAGACTTATGATACGCTTGAGACTATTAGTCTACCATCTGTGACACCGACCTAGTGGTTGTAATCAATATTAGAACATATATACATGACAGAATTTTGTGCACCAGATACGCTCTTCGTACATTTTGATAGATATCATTTTAATATCCTATAATAGGGACTTCATATAGATAGGTTTCATTAGCAGAAATTTAGTTGGAAAGAAAAAAGAGGAGTTACTGGCTCAGTTATGTAGCAGAAGTCACCATGGAGCTATACAATACATGAATATAAATAATATACTAGAACATATAACACATTACAAAAATATTTGATTGTAGAGCAATTACGATACCGACTTAGGACGGTCATTTAATTTGACAAAAGCCAAACAAATGGTGTGATTAACCGGTTTACGGGCCCACCTTTCCACTCACCGTAACAGCAGAACAATCAAAGGACGTACATTTAAAAATTTATAAATAATCCTCCATGTAAAGAACAAGGGTCAACAGGTATCGCATATTGAGAGGTCATAAAAATATAAACACGTAAGGTATTGTAAAGCACATAATGGTATAAAAATAAATGCGACATCAACACGATAAACCGTGCTCTGCCAGTCTGAAATCGAGCTAAGACCCTAGATCTGTAGGAGTCCCGACTAACAGTCAGAGGGGACGAGGTTCAGGACCATGTCTCCTCTGAAAGAGGTTTGGACAAGGCCCGCAATATAGTCCCCACCGCCCTGTTATTCAGCGTGCAACATTCAAGTAAAAGTCTGCATAAGGCTGTAGAGGGGCCAAATACAAGACCTATAGTCTTTTTGATGATCTCAATATCATATTGTCTATTTAGAAGACGTTTGACTATTTTATTACATGATAAAATAACGTTATCGGAGCCTTTTACTTTAACCTCCCGCTGTAACCTCCCGCTGTCGGCCATGTTTGTGGTCAAGCATGATCTTTTGCCTCATATTCATACTAAGTTTAATTTTCTTTTAGAAACTGTTCATACTTACACTCAATCAGAAACTTTTTATACTGTCTAATACGTCAAAATTTGCATCAGCATTGCAAAAAACACAGGAAGTATCTTTTTCGAGAAATTACCCACAAAATTTGGTTGATGTATTATCAAATATTCAGTTATATACCTCAAAGAGGGCGGACAACCTCTCACAGGAGAAGTAACTCCTATAAATTTGAATGCAAATGAAACCTATCTATTGTCTAATAATATTCATCTATCGACCACAGACTTCCCAGAAACGATTTCATGTGTTCCATCTTGTAGCCCTGTGTGAAGAGGGGTGTTTTTGCGATGTCAAAGTTTTCAACTCAGTAGTCCGTTTGAGCTATTTATGTGAGAAACAAATAAACTGTTGTATAATAATATTTTAGTCGACATATTTAAAGCTTTGGCATACCATTTGCATGTTTCCACGTAATGTTAATCACACTGAAATTATTTCATCATGGTATACTGTTCCAGTTGCATCATTATTTATATACATGTATATTAGTATTGAATGCTTCTGTCACTCCAATATTTGATAAAATACATTTTATTTTGCAATCATTTCTTAAATTATGTTAAATTAAAAATTTATACAAATCAGAAATGTATTAACTTTAATTATGTTTGTTCTATGTTTATAACACGGGTCACTTTAATTTCGTACTTTGAATTTCGAGATTTCATGACCATATATAGTAATTATATATAATTATTTTTGGCTATTGAAGGATCACCCGCCGCCGAATGATTTACCAAATGAAGAGGTATGACTTTGATACAATCATAGAAGGCACATTTCTTCTGTGCTTCAAATTTAATACGACATTCGCAAATATTATTTATATTTTACTCTATTTCATAAGTTTCTTTACATATTGTACTGTATTTTTTCTACTTTTAATAATTCGTGATGCCATTGTATGCAATGGTGGGTCCAGTTGGAAAAATTACTTTTGTAAATTTATACAAAGTTGCCATTTTTTAACTCAACGATTTTATTTTGGACAAGGATGTTTCATGTGAAGTTCGATAATTCTCATTCAAAATATTCTGGATCCATCTATCGGCATTAGATATTATTTCAGCTCGCTTAATTATTTTATTTACTCTACTATTTTTAACCTTAACAACTTTAACACAGTCACTGAAACACTTAGTATTCCTAGTATATTCAAATGCACATATTTCTTACTATATATAGTATCTTTTATTGACCTGCAGCATATATATTCTGTATAAATATCAAGTTATTCATTCCTTTCAACCACCAGATTGCAATAGATTTCTGAATGTTTTACATCGCTGCGAGTGCCACTGTAGAAGTACAGAAGTCGTATGTCTTTTTTAAAATGATTCTGACTCCCTTGAAATTTTTTCTTTCCAGAAACCTCGTAGACATTATACCCCAAGAAAACCTTTTGTAAGTTAGAGAGATCCTTGCACGTGTTCTCACAAAAAATCTGATAAAAAATATATAGTGTTTGATACTATTTACAGATTTTTTCCATTTTAAGTTATAGAATATTTTCTTTTAATATGCGTTTCCACAACTTTGTAATGGTTTAAATAAATATATGTCACCCACGATTTACTGTTAATATGATTCACTAGTAATGGAAGACATTGCGCACTTTTTGCTGCATGTTATGTTGACACGATTAAGGAATAAATATCCCAACCAGTCACTTACATACCTCTGTATAAATACAAATATGCTCTACTATTTATCAAATATCAGTTCTATTAAAGAACATTGAATTTGTGGGTAACAATGGATATAAAGAAATGTGTTTTATGTGTAACAAGATGATTTGTTATATTTACACTATATATGATTACAGTTTCACATTTAATTCACTTTGATATTGTTTATAAGATGTCTAATGTTTCAGATTCCAAAAAGGAAGAAAGTATGAGTTTCACTACATATAATCAATTTTGATATACATACTGTACACGTGTGCATTTTGCGGTATTCACTTCTTCAAGATCTCATAATACGATATTTAATCCATACTGATTACATGACACATTCAACAGCACATCATATATGATCAATGAATAAAGTCATAATCATTGTCGATTGATAAATTGTTAAGATTTAATATGACTTTCAGCAAATAAGATGTCTTATTACGATACAGAAATGTCAAAACAAAACTTATCCGATGATTTCTGAAACTGGATATTTGGTAAAACAAAAGTATTATATTCTTTATTAATAGCATCTCGGCATGAGTAGAGTAGCCCTAAAATGTAATTAGAAATAGTAGAAAATAGTAAATGTATATTCCACTGGTGCTTATAATTATTAAATTTCAGTCGGGTTCAAGAAAATTTTTATTAAGTATTTGCTTTATCTTAAAGCATGATTATGATTTGTCTAGTTTGAAAATATTCTATATTAATAAACAGAAATAGTATTTGGGTTCAGGTTGTGTCCCGTACTAATGTCCTTATCATTTGTGTACGTATTTATGTTTTAACACCAAATTGCAAAAATAACAAATTGTGTAGAACATTTATTGTATTTGTGGTTGTATTCAGAACTTCAGACTACAGTTAAACTTCGACAATAATTGCTTTCACCAATATAAACTTTAATTCTCAATTAATTGAGAAACATCCTAAGCGAAGAACACAACAATTACATTAATAACTATCTCCTCATGACTACAATTATTTTGATGTTTTTATCATTATCCAGTTGCCTGTTGTTGTAGGAATCAATTGTGACGTCTGTGGAGTTAGGTGATGATGACGAGCTTGGAAGACTTCTAGATGACCCAGACGCAGATCTTAACGTTCCTAACGAGGTAATTGCCAAATGGCACAATGATTTTGTTTAATATTTTATTTATTTCAATGCCTTTAAGATGAATATGTATCAGAGGTAAGTAACCTCCTATTTCCAAATTTTCAACATGAAGTTGTTGGAAGCTACTCATCTAACAAATCAAAATCATACGATTTTTCCCAGAACATTCTGTATTAATCTACATGTGCGCCATTCCGACAGGCTATTATCCTGTTTTCTTTGTCAACGCAAATATATAACACCAAAACCAAAGGCTGTATAAGACATAATGTTCAAAATTATTTACATATCCCAGAATACATTTCGTGATATTATTCCATAAATAGAAAACATAGATACTTTGTAATTTAGGATTTCATTATTGACATCAGTCATTTTACACAATATGTAACTGCTGACGAGAATGGTGGAGCGATTCCGGTAGAGGTGTCATTCGATACTGAAGTTTTAAGTATATTTTTAAAGTTAGAGAAATCCATGCTCAAACCATTTAAGAAGGATCCATTGCATGCAGGCATGAATGAAATAAAATGGTATAAATACATATGTAATAAAGATGCCATATTATTTTTCATCCTAAATGTCATTATTTTTCAGGCTGGCCTTTACCCGATTCATATAGCTGTAATGAGAGAAAGCCCTACGCAAAGAAATCAACTTGTAGAACGTCTATTAGTGAACGGAGCAGATATTAATGTTAGAGCAGTAGAGGTCAGTACATGCTTTTTGATACGCTGTTTACAAAAACGAAGTTGCTGGCGCGCTTGGCTCTGGCGCGAGAGATTCTATTGACCTTTACTCCTTTAGGATGGAAATGAAAAATCAATGATCCATGTTAAAGTAGACGTGGCACTAATAGATCCCTCAGTGCTTTAGATAGTGCTGATCTTTGGCTCGAATTTCATTTCTGTGCAATGCATCAGACAGATGTTGTCACTATATAAATGCAGTAACCTTGGTGTGCCTAAAGCAAGAATTCAACAACAACACCGAACACCGAAAAAACAAAACTTCACGCACTCTTTCTGATTTTGTTGCATGACTCTGAAATGTAGTACAATACTGTCTTTATGTACATACTAAAACACAAAGATAAAATTTACTTTAAATATTTTAAAATATTAATCAGCCAACACATATATGAAATAAATGAAGAAATTTGATTTTTTGACAAATATAACAGATTTTGCAACCAAAAGTATGATAGAAAAATTTGACTTTAGTGCATTTATATTCGGGATGGATGAATTTATCAATAATGTAACCTACTTTCAATTTAATCATTACAAGTTACAACAGTATTACATTATACATTTTCCTGTCTGTTAATATGTGGGTGGTAATCGCACTTTGAGTATCAACAGAAAAATGTAACCTAGTTTTCAATTACATATTTCCCCCAAATAATGTTGTATAAGTTCAGATTGTCGTGGTTTTAAATGTTAATTACCTTTAAAAATTCTGATGTTTGGTTAAGAAGTTATACATGATCAGTATATTCAGCTGTTGAGTTAGTAAAAAGCAAAAGTTAATAGCACATACCAGCTTGCATGTACGCATACCGTTTGACGTTGATTTCATGAACATTATTCTTTTTTTTTTTTTTTATTTTTGTTTTAACGTCACACCTCGAATATTTCACGTATATGGTGACGGCATCTACCTGATGCGGGGCATAAAAATTTGGACCTTTGCAACGGACCCACTCGAAGCAGTGAGGGATCTTTAACGTGCCATGCATACCACGACACGGGGCCTCGGTTTTTACTGTCTCATCCGAAAGACAGAACTCCGGCATGACCAGAGCGGGACTCGAACCCCGGTCTCCCGATCAGGAGTCCGACGCGATACCACTAGGCCACGCCGGCTTAACATTATTCTAATCTAATATTGTGTATTCTAATGTGAGATTTTCTCCCTATATGTTTCACAGAACTCGTCCGGAGTTTATGCACCAACACATTTCTGCTCAGATACGCCACGCGTACTATACAACCACATTTCTTAATGTTCTGCCCAATTCATTTTCTGAAAACTGAATTATTGATTTGTACGAAACTAATTTGTCGTCTGCAGAAGCATATTAGAACAGAAATGACAACTACCTAGCCGTTGTTTATTGTCCAGTATTTCATCTCATCTCGTCGCATGAACCAATCAAATTATTACCTCGCCGCGAGGCGGCTTGGTGATAATTTGATTGGTTCATACGACTCGGTGAATTACTGAACAATAAACCACGGTTATGTAGTTGTTATTTCTAAATTTAATTGAATGTTAACTATTTACCATTATTAATAACGAACAAGCATGTGTTTGCAAATTGTTAGATGCATGATTTGAATAGATTTGAATATCAAATAGAGGGTGTGTCAGGGAGTAGTTCTGCACAGAACACAGTACCTAGCAATGTTATTGCAGTCAAAGAAACTTTAAACAGGCACTATCCATCACATTCTGAATTTACAGCTATGTTCGTACGCTTCGCAAGGATATAAACTTTTCGTTAATACAAGAATTTAAAAACTTACTTCTGCAAAGATCATGCATAATTTATCAAATAAAATGAATTTTTGTGACAAAGTGAAAAGTGAAAGAAAGAACGGGGAAGAAAGAATTTGTTTAGCCATTTGGATATGAAAAGTAGAAAAACAGATGGGAATAAAGACATCTTTGTCGTTTTAATGCGGTCACATGATTGATTGCTCTTGAATATTCATTATCTAGGCGTGAAATAGCAGAGAAAAGCATGATATTTCCGACACTGGTATCTCGTTAATTGTACAATATTTTCAGAAGAACTTAGGTTTTGAGCCTGATACATCCAAGTTGAATATTTTCACAAGCACTTCTTTGATTTAATTTAGAATTACAATTTAAAATGTACATGTACAAAAGTTCATCGTTTCCTAAATATGTATGTTACTTAATTTAGCACGAAAGTCACGAAGAGGTAAGCTACAATTTAGAGTTTTCGCTACATAATATATGCTGCTAGCTTATGATTTATCTGTTGTTCTTTTTGTGTGAAATGACCTCTATTCTGTATTATGATATAATATAATGTAATATATATCTACCGTAGTGTACTTGTCTAGTTTATTACAATCGAAAGGGGTAATGGGTATGGTGGCTGGCCGCATTTTGATTGTCTATTCTTAATATTTCTTTTGTATGGCCTTGAGTCCAAATCACGACCGCGGAGAGATGGAAATTCCGAAGCACATTCTCATTGATCCTTCTGTTGCATGTAACTGCTTTCTTATAAACGCTAACATTCATATGAGTATAGGACAAAATAGAGCAGTATTGGGAAACAACACTCTCAAGTGGGGCAAAAGTTTTACTTGTATTGTTAATATTATAATAATAATAATAATAATAATAATAATAATAATAATAATAATAATAATAATAATAATAATAATAATTATTATTATTATTATTATTATTGTTATTATTATTATTATTATTATTATTATTATTATTATTATTATTATTACTGTTGTTGTTGATTTACACCTTTGTTGAAGTCTCGTAAGACATTGAAATTGAAGTCGTTCTTATCACAAATAACCAATGGTAATAAAACTGCTATAATCGAATGTCAATTCTTAATTCGTGTACGTCGTTATGTACTCTACATTGATAGAGAATCAGTTACTACTGGTACTCAACTTTATAACTAAACATAAGTAATAATTTATATATGGTATAAATAATCTATCAAATAAGATCATTTGTTTATAAAGAAAATGTAATTTATAGTCTCTGGTATTTCAATAGAAAACCGTTAAATATAAACCGATGCCGTAGACTTACAGTTAATCCATGTACTCCTACTGTCCGTGTTCCACTTACTCGTGCTGTTGTCCAGTAGTGTACTATGGTAAACCCATAGCTCATTATGTCTTATTATATGTGTTATGTCATGTTACCTCATTATGTTTTATTATGTGTGTTATGTCATGTTATTTCATTATGTCTTATTATGTGTGTTATGTCATGTTATCTCATTATACTTTATATATGTGTCATGTCATGTTATATCATTATGTTTTATTATGTGTGTTATGTCATGTTATCTCATTATATTTAATATATGTGTTATGTCATGTTATCTCGTTATGTTTTATTGTGTGTGTTATCTCATATTATCTCATTATGTTTTATTATGTGTGTTATGTCATGTTATCTCATATTTTATTATGTGTGTTATGTCATGTTATCTCATTATGCTTTATATATGTGTCATGTCATGTTATCTCATTATGTTTTATTATGTGTGTTATGGCATTTTATCTCATTATGTGTGTTGTCATGTTATCTCATTATGTTTTATATATGTGTTATGTCATGCTATCTCATTATGTCTTATTATGTGTGTTATGTCATGTTATCTCATTATGTTTTATCAAGTGTGTTATGTCATGTTATCTCATTATGTTTTATTATGTGTGTTATGTCATGTTATCTCATTATGTTTTATTAAGTGTGTTATGTCATGTTATCTCATTATGTCTTTTTATTCTGTGTTATGTCATGTTATCTCATAGAGACTATCTCTCTCATTTGGGTGGGATTACTGTAACTATTGTAATGGAATAGCTATTACTACTGAAATGGGATTTCTGTAAATGCTATGATGGAATTACTGCAACTATTGTGATGGGATTTCTGTAACTACTGTGATGGGATTAATGTATTTACCGTAATGGGATTTCTGTATTTCCTGTTATATGATTACTGTAACTACTGTAATGGGTTTCTGTAACTATTGTGATGGGATTACTGTAACTACTGTGATAGTATTACTGTAATTAGTGTGATGGGATTTCTGTTACTATTGTGATGAGATTACTGTAACTACTTTGATAGTATTACTGTAACTACTGTAATGGGTTTCTGTAACTATTGTGATGGGATTACTGTAATTAGTTTGATGGGATTGCTGTAACTATTCTGATGGGATTATTGTAACTACTGTGATAGTTTTACTGTAATTAACGTGATGGGATTGCTGTAACTATTCTGATGAGATTATTGTAACTACTGTGATAGTATTACTGTAACTAGTGTGATGGGATTGCTGTAACAATTGTGATGGGATTACTGTAACTACTGTGATAGTATTACTGTAATTAGTGTGATGGGATTGCTGTAACTGTTGTGATGGGATTACTGTAACTACTGTGATAGTATTACTGTAACTACTGTAATGGGTTTCTGTAACTATTGTGATGGGATTACTGTAACTACTGTGATAGTATTACTGTAACTAGTGTGATGGGATTACTGTAACTACTGTGATAGTATTACTGTAATTAGTGTGATGGGATTGCTATAACTATTGTGATGGGATTACTGTAACTACTGTGATAGTAATACTGTAATTAGTGTGATTGGATTGCTGTAACTATTGTGATGGGATTACTGTAACTACTGTGATAGTATTACTGTAACTACTGTAATGGGTTTCTGTAACTATTGTGATGGGATTACTGTAACTACTGTGATAGTATTACTGTAACTATTGTGATGGGATTACTGTAACTACTGTGATAGTATTACTGTAATTAGTGTGATGGGATTGCTATAACTATTGTGATGGGATTACTGTAACTACTGTGATAGTAATACTGTAATTAGTGTGATTGGATTGCTGTAACTATTGTGATGGGATTACTGTAACTATTGTGATAGTATTACTGTAACTACAGTAATGGGTTTCTGTAACTATTGTGATAGTATTACTGTTATTAGTGTGATGGGATTGCTGTAACTATTGTGATGGGATTATTGTAACTACTGTGATAGTATTACTGTAACTAATGTGATGGGATTGCTGTAACAATTATGATGGGATTACTGTAACTACTGTGATAGTATTACTGTAACTAATGTGATGGGATTGCTGTAACAATTATGATGGGATTACTGTAACTACTATGATAGTATTACTGTAACTAGTGTGATGGGATTACTGTAACTACCATAATGGGATTACTGTAACAATTGTGATGGGATTACGGTAACTACTGTGATAGGATTACTGTAACTACCGAGATAGGTTTATTGTGCTTCTAGGATGCTACTCTTGTATGACTTAAAATTCATATTTTCTTTTAAAAGCAATGGAGTGTTTATAGTAACTGAGAGAGAAAATGATTAAAATTATATCATATTTTCATTATTAAAGTGATAACTAATTAATAAATGTAAGTATGCGTATGTTTACCTTTAACACGATAATTGCATTGTAGACAGGCAACACAGCGCTACACATGGCGGTGGCACGTGATCAAGTCGGAACAGTTAAACTTCTATTAGGACATACTCCAGCTTATTCTGTTCCCAATCAGGTACATACAGTAAATGACATACTCCTTGCTAATCGGCATGTAACTGTCAAACAACAAAGATGCTACAATCTCCTAAAGGGTCACAGTAAGGAAACTCTGTGACGACTTTCTCCATGGGCAATACCGTCTTAAGACAACCAGTTTTAAGTGACAATAGTCATTCATTGTTTGTTTACTACTACTCTTCCAAATGTCTATTCAACGCAATATCAATTCAGTCAAATGCACAAACAGTTAAAATGTAAAAGTGTTGCACAATGTACTGGCTTAACTTTTTACACCATAACAGTATATACACATGTAGAAAGTCTTTTTGTTATATTTCAAACTTATTATGTAATAGGAGAGATGCTCAGGAAATGCTCATTTATAACATCTATAAATTACTGAGAGTAATGCTATACTTTAGCACTTTATTATCGAGACTCTCGCATGCAAATATGGAAAGTCAGTTTTGAAATAAATTAAAGACCATTTACCCATTTTTTGACAGGAGGGACTTATTCCTAGGGATATAGCAGAGAGCAATGGTAACGTGGAAATCATGCAACTCCTAGAGGACTATAAACGAATAGTGGATAAGAATAAAAAGAGTAATAAATCTGGAACCTGTAGTATTCTCTAGTACAAATCCAAATCTTAGTGTTATTGTTTGTATTTAAACTTCCATACAAAAATGGAGTAAATTTCTATAATGTATATTGTACCTATGTTATATACAAAATACTTAAATCCATTAACAGTCTATAAATAAATGTAAAGAAATGATTGCCTGTTGTCGATAGTGTTTTTATCTATTTATTTATTATTTTATTTTTCATTTATTTATTTTATTGGTATTTTTTGTTGCGGGAGCGGGGGGGAGTGTTGTGCCGAGTGCTTTCGATTTGGACTGATGATATGGTGGAAAGCAATAGCAAGGACTGCTGAACATTCGCAGATTGGTCAATCGATCCTGTTTGTTTTCGATGCATTTCTCAATCTCGGATTTGACGTTGGATTGCTTCATTCTAAATACATTAAATTAAGCCTACACATAATGTACTGACTATGTAGAAATACTACTGATATAATGGATCCAAATAAGACAGGAATTAAATGATCGTGTATATCCTCCAAGTAAGGAAACAAGAAGCATAAGAACGTGTACTCTATAAGTAAATCGTTTTTCATTTTCATAAAGCTACTTAGGGGTTACCATGCCAGTGTTTTACAAAAATTGTCAGAGTATCGGCGAATACCCTGTCAGAAATTGACTTTCACTGCAAGGTGTTAGCCGAGCTGTGAAACGGAAATTTCTGAAAGGGTATTCGTCGATACCCTGTAAGTTTTTGTAAAAGACAAGCATGGTAACCGCAATCTAATGCATTTGACAAAAAGTTACAACTAGAGGCACAGAGTTATGGTTTTCAAAGCCAAGTCGCTAATCAGTCATATCAAAAACTGTAGGGTATCTTGACGTCACAAATCAGAAACTGCAGGGTATCGTGACGTCACATCAAAAACTGCAGGGGTATCGTGAATACCCTTGCAGTTAAAAATCGGTCGGCTGATGAGATCGCGTGTTACAAACAAATGCATTAGAATTGAGCTTTGCATAGATTATCTCAAAACAATATTTTGTTTTACTTTCTGTTTCAATGTCCTAGAATATGAATATACATGCAGATTTTCTTGAAACTTCTATAAATCTTTCATTTTTTAACTCAGATGTGTCTTTTAGTTATTTTATAGACGCCTTAATTCATTATTTCTCCCTATTTTAATACATTTAATTTTAGTTCACCTACATTTTATAGCAGTGTCAAATTTGCCGGTTTGTATTTATGTATCATCCACGTTGGTTTCTATCCAAGAAGTGCAATTACGCGGACGTCGGTTCGAACTATTCTAAAGAGATTTTCCATCTTCTGCTACTATATCTGTTCTTCGGATGAGATAGCATAAACCGATGCCCAGAGTCAAGGCATACGTAATCGCGTAAAAAATACATCGGTAGGTGGGTCCGTAGTACAAAATTATAAAGCAAGCAGATGCCGCCAACATACAAACCCAATAATCTGGGAGTAACGCAAAGTAAAAACTAAGAAGTACCGAAGGGTAAACCATATCTCATAGTCCATGGAATAAAAGAACAATTTCGTGTAGAGTGTCATATTCAGACAAATGCGAACCCCAATAAAATCGAAGTGAGACCAGGTGCCCGGGAGGAGTAAGCATCCCCTGGTTGCATGCAATACTCGTCGCAAAAGTCATGCAACAACCTTTCAAGTTGAGGAGGTAAATACATAAATATACACACACGACGGATACAAAAACAAGAAGTCGAAAACAAAACCAATAGCAGTTACTTGTCGCTTTTGTAGTTTGTATAAAGTAAACCCCAATGTATTCATGATCTAAGAAAATAAAGTTTACTGTCTGCGTCAAACAGTCAGTATACTAGAAAATTGCAAATATTTTAGTAATTACAAAGACATTCCTTAAAACTTGTCTGTATAATCAGAGTAATTTGACGCTTGTCACATTGGTAGTATTATCCGTGAATTCTAAACAAATTAATGGCGATTTTTCTCGAACATGTGTTTGATGGTTCAGACAAATAAATCAAAAAATGAACATGTATAATTATATTTTTTATTCTATCTGAAGACATAAAATACATAAGAATATCGTCTGTACTATACAATTTAGGACGTGTAAATATAAAAAGAAATTTACTGCCCAAATAGGTATACATCATCTTCATAAAATCTTATATTTGTAGATCTGAGACAAGTGTTGTTACACGTACAGCTCTATAACTGGCGAGTTTAATGACAATAACAATTATTTGAAATCTCATGTATATTCTAGAGGCATTGGGCCTACTGTTCTGAGGTTTCCATGTGTAAGATGAGAGGCGAAATTTATTTATCTATTGAGGCACATACGTCAAAAGTTTTGCGTCAACTAAATATAGTGTTTAATGAACTTAGTGGATTTTTGCTATCGAAAGAGTTCAATCCCTTCTCCATATATACATACCAAAATCGATCCCGGGTTCGTGCGAGCTTTGTCCCTGTAGGTACAAAAAGACAGACAGGTCTTGCCATCAGGAATACACATATGTAGTATAAAAGCCCAATCTCTCTAGGTTCAAAAGTTATAGCTAAGATTAAAAACTTTCAAAAGTAGGTCAAACGTCAAGGTCACAAGGTCAAAAATTTTGAAACCGACTGACAAATCTTGCCACAAGGAATACACGTGTGTAGTATGAAGTCCCAAACTCTTTTGTTTCAAAAGCCGGCGTGGCCTAGTGGTATCGCGCCGGACTCCTGATCGGGATGCCGGGGTTCGAGTCCCGCTCTGGCCATGCCGGTGTCCTGTCTTTCGGATGAGACAGTAAAAGCCGAGGCCCCGTGTTGTGGTATGCATGGCACGTTAAAGATCCCTCACTGCTTCGGGTGGGTCCGTTGCAAAGGTCAAAATTTTTATGCCCCGCATCAGGCAGATGTCGTCACCATATGCGTGAAATATTCGTGGTGTGACGTAAAACAAAAATCAGTCAATCGACTTTTGTTTCAATGGCTAAGGTTAAAGTTTTTTTTAAGTAGGTCAAACGTCAAGGACAAGGTCAAAGGGTTAAAAGTTTTGGTACCGACAGAAAGGTCTTGCAACAAGGAATACACATGTATAATAAAAGCGAATTTTCTGGTGCATGTGTTTGGTGGTTCAGACAAAAAAAATCCAAAAATGAACACATACGTATATAATTATGTATTTATTTTATCTGAATACATATAATACATAATTGGAATATCTTCTGTACTATACAATATAGAACGTGTAAATATAAAAAAAGATATATACTGCTCAAATAGGTATACATCATCTTCATAAAATCTAATATTTGTAGATCTTCGACAAGTGTGGTTGCACATACAGCTCTATAACTGATGAGTTTAATGACAATTAAAAACAATTATTTGAAATCTCATGTATATTCTAGAGGCATTAGGCCTACTGTTCTGAGGTTTCTATGTTAACTTCATTCTAAATGAAGATAAGGATATTAGGTGTTTAATAGATTATTATATTAGTAATCATTTATTTCAATACTATAAGTAAATACAATGTAAATATAAAAACAGTTTAAAAAAAAAGCAATTATGTATTTCAAAGAACTGTATGTTCCTTGTATATATTCAATGATCAATAATGCACGAATTTTATAATAAATTTACATTAATATTTGGATTTTTATCATTTTACTAGGATTGAGATTGAAAGAAGTTAGTGTCAGAACATTACGGCCTGTAGATGACGATTTTGGGATTCTTTAGTCTATTGCCTCTGTTATTTTTGTGTATTGCCTGTGTGTGTATTTGGGGGGGGGGGGTGTATTATTTTTGTGTTATTATTGTGTATTGCCACTGTGTTATTTCAGTGTATTGCTTCTCTGTTATTTTGTATATTCCCTCTATGTTATTTTGTGTATTGCCTCTGTGTTATTTTTGTATATTGCCTCTGTGTTATTTTTGTGTATTGCCTCTATGCTATTTTAGTGTATTGCCTCTATTATCTCTATATGTTGATTAATGGCTATGCTTATCCTCCTTGTGTCTTGTCACTAAGACGGGTACATGGGAATGGTGGATAACATAATCACTAACGCTACCGAGCAAGGTGCGTCTGATCTTTCCCATACCACGTGTTCCAGTAACAATTAATGCCGCATTTTCTTCCTTAGCTACAGAAACTATGACTTCTCCCGGACTTCCTCCGACGCTCTTTACTTTTCCTCCAATCTTAAAAAATAAAATCACTACAGTCTTTAAACAAATTGCATAACGCAACGACAACTTACGCGTACGGTTAATGCGCTTTCTGTACGAGAGCAATATTCTGAACAATTTCTGAAAGATGTCAAGGTCATCATTTTTCGCCTTTATGAAAAAGAACTGTTAAATTTGTGAAAAAAAATACCCAAAGTCCTTATACTTTAATACTTTATCCGGTAATAGTGGGTTTGCGTATATGATATGACACCATATATCCACACCCCTTCCTCTTTCACTTTCTTTATTTTATACAGACTTTAAAATGACCACATAGTTTACACAAAATTACACCATACAAATATTACCCCATGATCGCGGAGTTTTTGTCCTAACTGTTCTAATAATTCCTTGATTCTTTTTTCTTCGTCTTTCCACATATCAGTAAGAACAGTTACATCTGCCATTACCATGGCTAAAAAGATAACCAAACATATCTAACATATATAAGATCGTTTTAACAGTTTCAATACATTCTGTATACTGTATATACTTTAATAGTTACATGCTATTTTAACAAGTAATTTTATACTATATTAACAATGTTTATCTTATACTGGCAACAGCATTAACTGAAATCTGGCATTCCTCATTATAGGTGGTATTGAATCTTTAATGTGCCATAGCTATCCAAGGCACCATATTGACATTCCAGACTTCCGAAGTATAGCGGCATCATCATGCACAATACAAAATACGTATATGACTGAGATCAAGTGATTATGGCACTAAAAACCTTGAACCACAGCGGACATTCACGGACCCCTTAAATTCAGAGGTCGAGACCAGGTGCCCGTGAGGAGTAGGCGTCCCCTGAATGGCTAGCAACACCCGCCATAAATACCCTGGCAAATAGAAGAAACAAATGTAACTCAGCACTGTATATATAAATAAATGCGAACCAACACTCTGTAGAAAGTGTCATTGCCACAAATCGTCAGGAAAATAATATAACATTTAAGTCAAGGAAAATACAGCGGAATTACCATGAAGACGGCAATACAGCGGTACCACCACGTAGACGGTAATACAATGGTATCACCATGTAGACGGCAATACAGTGGTATCACCATGTAGACGGTAATACAATGGTATCACCATGTAGACGGCAATACAGTGGTATCACCTTGTACACGGTAACTCAGCTTTATCACCAAGTACACGATACCATAGCGGTATCACCATGTACACATCAATACAGTGGTATCACCAAGTAAACGGTAGGTAGAGACACACATAAATATTCGAGAAATTCCTGAATACTCCTGAGCGAACCCCGATACAACATGAAACTTTAAAAATATCACATGCGATAGTATGACTGAGCAAATCCCAGTAACAATATGACACTTTAATATCATATGCGATAATATAACTGGGCGAAATTCGACATGACACTAAAAATATTATATGCCATAATATGACTGAGCGAAACCCAGTTACAACATGACGCTTTAATATTATGGGCGAAACCCGATAACTGCATGACACTTGAATATTATATGCCATAATATGACTGAACGAAATCTAATACCTACATGAAACTTATATATTATATGCAATACTGGTTAGAAATATATTATTGATACGTGTGGTATGACAGTTTCCTTACTTGTAATTGTTAGTATCAAGAAAAGATTATCCTGTAACTTTTAATCAAGCTTGCTACAAAATAAGGGAGACGAAATTGCATACAAGGTTTTATACAATTCTCGTGAAACTGACTACATATATTGCTGTGCAAAGTACCAGAACAAAAATGCTCATTCACAACAGGACTTCTTATATGGTAAAATGAGACCATAGTTGACTTTGTGTGATAGATACTTGAGAAGTAGCGCTAAAATATTGCAAAGATAGCTAGTATTATCATATACATAGATAATCATACGTACGGGATTGTACAACGGTGTGGTACTCCGGTGAGTGCACAAAGATCACGTGATCATTCTTCATATGAATGTTTTTCATGTACCCTAAAATGTAAGCACATTCAATTGGTAAAGTGAAAATCAACAGCAGTCTTGAAACCAGTAAGAGAGTAAAAGTTTTGTTCTTTTAAGAATCAAAATTTAAAACAATTTTTATTCTTAAAAGAACAAAACTTATCAATATTAAAACAAAGGTTCATAAAACAAAGTTATAAGTATTTCGACTGCGTATTTGAGCTGACTACAGCTTAGTTCAATGTGTACAAACCATGCATGTAGTATTATACAAATATTATTCTAACACGCACTGCTGAGGCAACCCATGTCCCTAACGGGTCTTACCAATGATATGCATCTCTATACACAGTAGAAAGCATATTAACCTTAACAGAGGCACAACCTGACCTGTAAACTAAAGCTCTGCAAAAGTTTAACCTCAATATCTGAAAAAAGAAAGAGCTGGGTCCGGCGTCATAACTGAGAAATTCTTAAGTCATAATTTCAAATTCTTTTTTTCAACAATAAATTAATAGCTGGGATCTGGATTTTATTATTAATCTATCGATAAATAGAATTAAACCATTCTCTATGACAATTTCTTTGAACGTTTGACAGTGAAATAAATTAAAATGAAATAATTGATTTAATTAAGTGTTTCTCAGTTTATGGTGCCGGATGCTGGATACTTACCTGTTGCAGGCAGACAGACTGACCGACTGACAGACAGACGAACAGACGGAGTGGAAGCCTATGTTCCCCTCTGGTTTTAATAGTGGAGGACTGAACTGAAATTCGTTTATGTAGTATTTTATGTTTCAGAATACTTGAAACGTTAGATTAATCATTTCAGTGTAGACGATTTAGCTATAATATGACTTCCAAATGGCTTTTACAGTCACTTCACTTAAGCACCCAAAATGTACTTTTGTTTTTGAAAAATTTGCGAAGATAATTATTTGAAAATTATTTTCGAAGTATAAAGGTTATGTATAACTACTATATGTATATCGGTTGAAGTTTTGGTTTGTACCTTAGGTCTGTCAAGAAATACATAACATTAAAGACGACATAGCGATTCGAGTACCTAGTATTGAACGTTACACACTTGTTTACTTTGACCTTAGAACCTGTTTATGAATAAATCATCGTCTTTAACGTAATTTTATCACAGTCATTTCCACAACATTTATATGGACAATCATGTGTCATTATAATATTTTATTCATTACACGCCGCTTTCTCTGGCTAAACTCATGGTACGTGATGAGGAATTCGCCATAAGTAGTAATGAATTTCGCACTGATAATAATATAAACCCTTATACTACATCACTAAATCCCACTCCATGAAAAAAGTGATACTCAAGCAAGGGGAATTTGTAATGTATATATATATATATATATATATATATATATATATATATATATATATATATATATATATATATATATATATATCACATAACTTTTCATTGCCTTGGAATATTATTTACTTTGGATGAACCCTCTTTCTTTCATAATCTGTCATATGCATTAATACAATGAGGAAGACCATCCCTTAAATGTTAAACGTGTAAAATACATGTAGCACTGGACGTTAAATTTGCGGACCCGGTCTCGATTTCAGGTGTCGGTACAAGTGTTATACTAAAGTTTAAAACATTTATTATGCTTAAACTTTATTGTTATAATGAATTTTAAGTATAATAAATGTTTCAAATTTTAGAATAACACAAGCATTTCTGAGGTGATTAATCATTTATCATCTGTCTCCCTGACTTATGGATAAGACCGTATATACTGAGAGACTCCGAATCGAGGTATGCGTCAGCACGTAGAATGCCCCTGTGGCAGGTGGAACACATGAGACAAAATTATGAATACGTGCACCAAGCATGTGCCGCCATCCTATAATGCAGTAGTCTTGAAGCGGTATAGAACAATAACAAAATAAATACAAACTTACTTGAACGTTATAAAACTATGAGGCGCGGGTGCACGACAGAAAAACTTTCTAGAGCGCTCCTGCTCTTCTGTTTTATCACTTTTAATATTGTAACGAAATAAAAATCTCAAAAAAGCGTTCAAAACCATTTGTACGAAAATGAATTGCAATTGCAAAGGAACTGATACAATAAAAGTAGCGGAAACTTAAAATACATGTGTAAAAAGGTGTTTAACAGAAAAGGTTTGAAACGTCCCACATCGTTATTCTTTTACCGCATCCCAAGATGTCCATGACACAGTTCGTTTGCAGTATATCTAGTGCTCGTGATAACATTATCAAACGTATGTCACTAATACACATATGCACATAAAGTTAATCTAATCTTTTTATCTTCAATAATGGTATAGCTAGACAACATGCTATTAAATGTGTTAAATCTTATCTTATCTATATCGGAAGCTAAAATAATTAAAAACAATCTTTTAAAATAAAACAATTAATACTTTCTTCCATACAAATTCCCTAAAACCCTTTACAAACAACTAACTGAAACTACATCTACATATATTGTTTGATTCTTATTTTACGTCACAGAAGATTCCTACCCCTAATATGGTGACCGCACTAGAGTTTGTAAAGTGTCTTCTTGAAATAGTTCTTAAAATTCGATGGTAATTTTGTTTCTGAGCGTTGATAGTCCTTAAAATTCAATGGTAATTTTGTTTCTGAGCGTTGATACCCCATCCCTAATAAATAGACTTCCCCCCTTTTGATCAGATTTAATACATCAAAATATAATTTGTATTAGATGAGATGGAATGACAGACAAAGGAAACACTGTCCACGGCCTCTTGTGCTCGTGTGTCCGCTGCCCCTTAATCCACGTCCTTGATGTCCCATGCCTCTTGTGCCATGTCCCCGTTGTTCCTTAAACTATGCCCTCGATGTCTCCGGCCTCTTGTGCTCGTGCCCCCGTTGTCTCTTAACCTACGCCCTTGATGTCCCAGAACTCTTGTGTTTGTGTCCCAGCTGCCCCTTAACCTGTGCCCTTGATGTCCCAAGACTCTTGTGTTCGAGTCCCAGCTGCCTCTTATTCTACACCCTTGATGCCCCAGGCCTTTTGTGCTCATGTCCCCGTTGTCCCTTAACCTACGCTTTTGATGTCCCAGGCCTCTTGTGCCCGTGTCCCCGTTGTCCCTTAACCTACGCTTTTGATGTCCCAGGCCTCTTGTCCTCGTGTCCCCGTTGTCCCTTAACCTACGCTTTTGATGTCCCAGGCCTCTTGTGCCCGTGTTCCCGCTACCCCTTTAACATACACCCATGATGTCCCATGCCTCTTGTGCTCATGTATCCGCTGTCCCTTAACCTACGCTTTTGATTTCTGAGGCCTCTTGTGCCCGTGTCCCCGCTACCCCTTTACCTACGCCCTTGATATCCCATGCCTCTTGTGCTCATGTATCCGCTGCCCCTTAACCTACGCCCTTAATGCTCCATGTCTCGTGCTCGTGAATCCGCTGCGCCTTAACCTACGCCCTTGATGTCTCAGGCCTCTTTTGCTCGTGTCCCCGTTGTCTCTTAAACTACGCTTTTGATGTTCCATGTCTCTTGTGCTCGTGTCCCCGTTGTCTCTTAAGCTATGCTTTTGATGTCACATGTCTCCTGTGCCCGTGTTCCCGCTACCCCTTTAACATACGCCCTGGATGTCCCATGCCTCTTGTGCTCGTGTATCCGCTGTCCCTCAACAAACCCTTTTGATGTCCCATGCCTCTTGTGCTCGTGTATCCGCTGCCCCTTGACCTGCACCCTTGATGTCCCATGCCTCTTGTGCTCGTATCCCCGTTGTTCCTTAAACTACGCCCTTGATGTCTCCGGCCTCTTAATTGTGTCCGTGTCCTCGTTGTTCCTTAAACTACGCCCTCGATGTCTCCGGCCTCTTGTGTCCGTGTCCTCGTTGTTCCTTAAACTACGCCCTTGATGTCTCCGGCCTCTTGTGTCCGTGTCCCCGTTGTTCCTTAAACTACGCCCTTGATGTCTCCGGCCTCGTGTCCGTGTCCCCATTGTCTCTTAACCTACGCTCTTGATGTCACATGTCTCTTGTGCTCGTGTATCCGCTGCCCCTTAACAGATCATGTGCTCGTGTATCCGCTGCCCCTTAACAGATGCTTTTGATGTCACATGTCTCTTGTGCTCGTGTATCCGCTGCCCCTTTAACCTACGCCCTTGATGTCCTATGCCTCTTGTGCTCGTGTCCCCACGCTACCCTTTAACCTACGCCCTTGATGACTTTCATGTAGGTCACTTCAGAGCTATGCATTATCTATGCATTTCAGGCTAAGACCAGTATACGTGCTATTCTACAACATAAGTACGCGTCTCGCACCTGTTCGTTGTAAAAGTTCTGACAAGTAGATTCAGTCTGGTCAGTACATTTGTCGTCTTCATCGTATACCAAGGAATACAGTCCCTGAACTTTATAATCCCTTTCCTCATTTAGGTCATATTTACCTCATATAAGTGTATAAATACATTCGTTGTCAATTTGTGGGGAGCAGCTGAAGTATCCGTGTATATAAGTGATTCTATGTGAAGGTTAATATACATGAAATGTTCATTAAATGTCGAATTTTGTGTAAAACGGTTCTGCAGATTGTTTGTGTACCTTGCACATCTTCAGTCAAATGTACTATATATTCCAAATACATATATCTAGTTTACATTGAGATAACCGTGTACCATGGCAATATATTGTATAATGCTTTATCTCAATTTATTATATGTGTATAGTAAAACTGAGACTGTAACGCTATGATAACGCCCATTATGATTAATTCTATGGGCGCTTATAAATCATGATTAATCAAGACATAAGGAAACCCCTGCATAAGCGAACACATTTATTTACATCTAATGCAATTCTTACATCTAAAACACCAAAGGTAATTTATTACAACATGACGAAAATATATATTTATCAGCGGGTTCTGAGATTACACGAAGCACTCCGTTAGAAGCGTATGATATAAAGAGATTTTACTCACATTCGAATGCATAATTAGCATTCTCACTGCCATCCATGGCAACGACAACTGTCCTTCCTTCTGTCATTTCGAGTTCACACTACTGTGGCAATTACAATCAAGTGCCCTTCTGCACACAGGCCTGCACTGAATTAAGAGACGATAAAATATGTAGAGGCGTTCCGAATTTGTCAGGAGCGCCTCTAGTGTGTCAACATACAGGTATATATACAAGTTGTAAACAGATAAGGGGTTGTATTCGTGGCGATCTGGTGGATCCATGATTTATAAAGAAAACAGGACATGCGTACTCGAGAAGAAAAAAAGTAAAACGATTTTTGTCAAAAATTAAGGCCATCTCGACCATTCTGAATCCGCTACTGTATACGACCATACATGAGCAGGTCATCGGCATTTGTGTTCATCACCTACTATAAGCTGTGTCAGTTTCGCGCATACTGTATACAGTAAGCTGTAAATACATATGTGCATTGATTGATATACTTAATAAGTGCAGAACAAAACGTCTGGTTCTCCCTCTTCTCTCTTTCTCATCCCCCCCCCCCACACACACACACACATACACCCGCCTCGCTCCTTTCCTCACCTATCTGCTCAGAACAGGCCCGGACATGTCAAAGTGAAGACATCTGACCGAAACGTTTTATGAAATTATATGCTAGTATAAAACATATGTTAAGCGATATCAACATGATTCAATCCGTGCTCAATTCGTATATAAGGGAGCTCAAATTCTTGATCTGTAGGTGTCCCGACTTACAGTCAGAGGGAACGAGACTCAAGACCCTGTCTTCTCTGAAAAAGTTTGGACAAGGCCTCTCTATAGTGTGCAACACTTAAGTAAAAGTCTGTAAGGACTGGGGGACCTATATTTCTTGCCAATCATGGACCAGTCTTATAACGTTATGAGACTAATCAAAATTCAAGGTTTAGCCCCCTCACTTTTGAAATGTTTCCCACGACCCTGGCTAAGGCTATCCGTTATCAAGTTTTTAATCGAGAAAGGAGGGGATGACACACATTCAGACGCGGATGAAGACAAATTTTTCTGGAGGGTGTCCAATCATGACTTAGAATGTAAATATTCAAGTAATGTACTTAGTTTAAGATAAAACTCATCAAGAAAAGTCTCAAGGTCCTTCTGGATTTCCAGTTCCCAACTTTAGATTCTCTTATGGCTTCTTGTAATTTGTAACCGAAATGTTAAAAGGTTTAAGATATATATATATATATATATATATATATATATATATATATATATATATATATATATATATATATATATATATATATATATATATATATATATATATATATATATATATATATATTTAGAGAGAGAGAGAGAGAGAGAGAGATTCTCGTACAAATTGTGTATACATACATGTATGTATGAAGTGCCATAGATTCATTGCTCGCGTATTTCATGCTTCACCATTTTTCATTGAGCATACAAACACACAAGGTAGTAAAAATAAACTAGTTATATTTTATAAGTGCCGTAACATAGACATTTTGCCAATTAGTTATTGCTAATGTTTGTTTGTTTTATATTGTTTTATATATTTATTGATTGTAAGTAAGTTCTGTTTATTGGGGGGGGGGGTTGTTTTGTTATTTGTTTTTGGTTTTTTAGGGGGGGGGGTTGTTTGTTTATTTATATGGGGGTGTTTTTTGTTTTGGTTTTTTGTTTTGTTTTGGGGGGTTGGGAGGGGGTTATTGCTAATGTTTGTTTGTTTTATATTGTTTTATATATTTATTGATTGTAAGTAAGTTCTGTTTATTGGGGGGGGGGGGGTTGTTTTGTTATTTGTTTTTGGTTTTTTAGGGGGGTTGTTTGTTTGTTTATTTATTTGGGGGGGGTTGTTTTGGTTTTTTGTTTTGTTTGGGGGGGTGGGGTTTTTTTTTTTTTTTTTGTAAAATAGCACATGCGTATTTCTCATCATTTAAGAGTTACTATGTTTTGTTCAGAGAGTCTGTTGTCTAATAATGTAATGTCGAAATGCAAACGACAACTCTTCTAGTGTTGTGTCACTCTTGAATATAAGGGTTATCTCGCGTGTCTTGTCACTTCAGCCATATACTATCTCACCAGTTGACAAAAGCGTGCGCAACATTATACATGCGTAAAATGGCGTATCAAAAGGTGTCACTGGAAATGCAATCTCCCCTTCCCTTTGGGTGTAAAACTTTAACGAAACTTACGGTATTTCTTTTAATTTTGAGAGCCAGTGTGGCTCAATGCTTGGTTTATGACCGAGAGGTCCAGGGTTAGACTCTCCTTGGGCGCCAAGCAATGGCGGGTTTAGAGGGAGCCCGACGCCCCCCCCCCCTTTCCGTCACATATTTACAAGTAAAAATCCAGACTTGGTACCAAATACGGGTTAGTCGTTTGGCTAATACACATGTGGGTCCCACCTTTTGGGAAATCCTGAATCCGTCACTGCCAAGGGGCTCACCGTTGTTCCGTCTTTCGAATGAAACAGTGAAAACCAAGGTCCTGTGTAACAGTAGGCGCAGCTTGGTAAAGATCCTTCGCTGCCTCGGATGAGTCCGTTGCAAAACGTATTAAATTTTCTGCAATACATCATGCGGATGCCGTCCCCATATATAGGAAATTATCGTAGAGCGACATAACAAAATAAAATTCATGAATCTAATGATTTCGATGATGTTTTCCTTTTTTCCCCAATCACTTTTTGAAGTTGTCGTAATAAGAGTGCACTGATGTTTCCTATATATAACATATATAATAGGTTTGTGAAACACGAATGCCTTTATGTCTTTGATTATATCACACCCCATACATCTTGGTTGCACTTCACCCCATGGGAATACACAAATGAAATATGGAAGCCCTACCTCTTAAAACTCATGTTATAATCGATATTTAAGTTTTTAAATGTGGGTCAATAGTATTGATCGAAGTCATAAGGTCAAACATTATTTCGACCAAAAGGTCTTGTCACAAGGAATACACATGTGAAATATGAAAGCTCTTTATCGTATGATTCAAAAGATGTATCCAATGTTAAAGTTTTTAAAATGCAAGTTAAATGTCACAGTAAAGGTCAATAGGTCAAAAATTATGGTACCGATGGAAAGGTCTTGTCACAAGGAATACACAGGTGAAATATTAAAGTCTTATCGCATACCATTCAAAAGTTACATTATGAACTATTTTTTTTTCTGAATTTAGGTCAAACTCCAAAGGCAAGGTCCCAAGGTCAAAATTGTTTTGTACTAGTAGAAATGTATTCCCTCGAGATATGCACATGTGAAATATTAAAGTTCTATCATTCAAAGTTATAGCAAAAGGTTTTTTCCTAAATATAGGTCAAATTCCATGGTCAAGGTCAAATATTGTACATAATGTATTACCACAAGAAATACACATGGGATATATGAAAGCCCTATCACCTACACTTACAATGTTATGCCTCTTTTATTGAAAACGGTAGGGCACAGACAGAATGACAGACGGCGTGACTGACAGACACACGGACAACCCAAACGCTATATGTCTTCTTGATTTACAAGACAAACGGCATACAAAGGCGTATGTATTTTGTATCTAGATCCTATATTTGTTACATAATTGTTTTTCTGGCCGACGTTAATCTTGACCTTCGAGTAAATTTTCAAATACTTTAATATTGACCATATTTTTTGAATGGTAAAAGATATGACTTTCGTATTTATCATCTATATTTCTTGTGACACCAGTTTTTGATTGATACCATACTTTCTTACTTTAAGACCTTCACCTTGTCCTTGGAGTGAATATTCAAAAACTAACCGTGGCCATATCATGGTTCCCATGTGTATCATCTTTATTCCTTGTGGTTAAAGCTTTTTTCGTAACTTGTAATCTTGACGTTGGAGTTGATCTTTATAATCGTCAACACTGACAATACGTAACGGTTTTTATAGTAAGACATTAACTTTCATATCTAGCATCGAGCTGGCAGAGCTCAATCAATTAAGTGGTTGGTTTATGACTGAAAAGATCCAGGCTGTAGTTGCACCAGTATCTTTTGTCTTTAGGACGGGGCAGTCAAATCCGACGTCGTCTGTCATAATAGATTTTGCACAGATCTACATTTTTGTGCAATGCTGTCAATATGCAAGTGCTTGGTGAGACGTAAAACACTATCAAACGATCAAACACAAACTTGGCGTATAATTTCATGGTAGAACTTCAGCTTTTGAAAATGTGCATAAATGATTAAGTTGAAAGAAATATTAAATAACCTCTTATATTTGATTTAAAAATGGAACAATAATCAATTGACACCTCTAAAGATTCTCCCCAAGTAACTTTCATCAAAATCAAAAAATATTCGGAAGAACAAATTGAAAATATCAAAATTTAACAGACTGAATGATTGATTATTGTTTTATGTCGCTCCTTGATTATTTCACATATATGGTGACGGCATCTGCCAGATACATTGCCACTTCATGGCTTATCCTCTTTGTCAAATTCACGGCTTATCCTCTTTGTTAACTTCACAGCTTATCCTCTTTTTAACTTCATGGCTTATCCTCTTTGTTAACTTGATGGCTTATCCTCTTGGTTAACTTGATGGCTTATACTCTTTGTTAACTTCATGGCTTATTCTCTTTGTTAACATGATGGCTTATCCTCTTTGTTAACATGATGGCTTATCTTCTTTGTTAACTTCATGGCTTATCCTCTTAGTCAACTTTACGGCTTATCCTCTATGTGAACTTCACGACTTATCCTCTTTGTTAGCTTCATGGCTTGTCCTCTTTGTTAATTTTATAGCTTATCCTCTTTGTTAACTTTAAGGCTTTTCCTCTTTGTTATCTCCATGGCTTATCCTCTTTGCTAACTTCACCGCTTATCTTCTTTGTTATCTTCATGGTTTGTCCTCTTTGTAAACTTCACGGCTTATCCTCTTTGTTAACTTCACCGCTTATCCTCTTTGTTAACTTCACTGCTTATCCTATTTGTTGACTTCATAGCTTATCCTCTTTGTCAAATTCACGACTTATCCTCTTGGTTAACTTCACAGCTTTTCCTCTTTGTTAGCTTCATGGCTTATCCTCTTTGTTAACTTCACGGCTTAACCTTTTTGTTAACTTCAAGGCTTTTCCTCATTGTTAACTTCACGATTTATCCTCCTTGTTAACTTCACAGCTAATCCTCTATGTTTAGTTCACAATTTTCTGATAGTATTCTACTTTTACATTCATAATTTGAAGATATGACAAATCTGACAAACAGGCACTTTGCATAATTTTTATTTGAATCCGATTAAAATGCATTTGTTAAGAAAAACATGAAATTACAACTTGCTAACACTAAATTATACATGTATATTTAAAAAAAAAGATGGAAACACTTTCCTCCGACAATTGTTAGATATTTTACGAAACACAAATTTATGTACAATTATGCATAATTTGTACTAGTCAATTTCAATTTTTGGAAAGACTTTTCCATAAAAAAACAAGTTTAAAGATAATCTCAAGATACTGAAAACAAAAAAGAAACAAAATACTAAAAACATCAAAATCAATAGAATAAACAGAACAAAAAATCATGTCTCAATTTTAAGAACCACTTACTCCCAATTCTAGTCTGATGATTTTTCAAAAAGTAGATTATGCTAAAATATAAATCTGTTTAAGTTTATGGTATGTTTATCCCTATAAATTTCCTCAAATGACACAAGGAAATTTGTTTCATAATATGATGTCACCTTTCATTAATGTATGTCACACAAATGATGCTCCAAATTGACAAAGAATTACAAAAGAGCCCAGAAAATTGTGAAATCTAAACTTTCATGACAATTTCAAGATAATGAGCAAACTTTTCCCAGATTTATATTATGCTACAATTGTTCTATGTTTGGTAGAAAATAATTAAGTCAAAAATCTGACATTGGGCAATTCCTGTACTAGTATCATTGGGAGTTAAGAATATGTGTCCATTTTATGCAGATTTTGTCAAAACTGTCCAGTTTTAGGAGTTTCACATAGAATGTTATTCCATAAGAAATGCTAAATTGTTACATTATAAAATGAATACTTTGATATGGCATATATAGAAGCATCATCTGTTGAATAAACAATTATTCTGAATGGTTTTCAAATTTTGGTCGATTTAAGAGGTAAGTGAATCATTTCCTTTCATAATGAAGACAAAAATAAAAAAAAGTGAGAAAAATATATGTATATCAAAACTTAAGTCTTAAATCTGACAGAAACTACTTCTTGAGATTCATTACCTGAATTATAATATACATCAAAAATAATGTATTATGTAATAAAAATACATTAATTAATGACAGATCCTTTACCTGCAGATAATTGAAAATTTAAGACACAAAAACACTTTGTGCCGTACATTTTAACAGACAGAACATAAAAATGTACATTTTATGTATTCAAGACAAAAGGAAGCTACCAGTATACATATGTATATATATTCATGAAATATCATTATAGCAACTGATTAAACAGTTCCTGACCAAATAATAATAAGGGATAATAAGTATCAGATGCTATGCATCAGAATATTGTATAGTATGCATAAGAGCTATTATAATACACTTTCACAGGTAGATATAAAAGTAAATGATAAGATAAGAGTATACTGAATATAATACTATAGTAAATTTTTAAAGCCCAAATTGAAACGTTATAACAAGTAAGGGTAAAACATTTACAGAGGTTCGTAAACGTTTTCTAGTTGGGTAAAAGAAAAAAGAGGAGTTACTGGCTCAGTTATGTGGCAGAAGTCACCATGGAGCTATACAATATATGAATATAAATAATATACTAGAACATATAACACATGACAAAAATATTTGATTGTAGTGCAATTACGATACCGACTTAGGACGGTCATTAATAAAAACAAAAAGGTTATAAATCAAACATTACTTTTTCAACATTTTGGAGAATGATAAAAGTATACATGTGACACCTACATCTGCTGGTTTATCTGCATTAAATTGAAGAATTACAAGGGGTGTCAGAGCATATCTTATGTAGAAAGCAAAACACGAGAAAATATAAATGATGTATTGTATGGAAACATTCCTCTGCCAAAAAAAAATTAACTGTCACAGTTCACATCTGTAAATTTTTCACCCTTGATAGCAAGACTGATTATACATTGTTCTCTTTTTATGTAAGTTATCCATGTCCTTTATACTCCTACCACCCACCTAAATATACAGTAGCAAGATTTTGAATCATAAACAGTTTTGCTTAATGCTTGTGTGCATGCTCCTGGTGGCTGTCCTTATGTCTGGCTATTAACACTGGGGTATGAGCATGATGCAAGACGTAATCACTGATACTGCCCAGGAAAGTACGACGAAGAGCACCCATTCCTCGAGTTCCTGTTACAATTAAGGCAGCTTTCTCATCTTTTGCTACTTTACAAATAACTTCTCCAGGATTTCCCCCAATACTTTTAACTGTTCCACCAATCTACAATGACCACATCATCACAGAATTGTTTTTTTCAGAATTTCAATACATAGATATCAAAATTTTGTTGATAATTATGACTATAATTTTTTAGAATTTACTAGATATTTATTCAGTCAGTAAACGGTTCTCTATTTGCACTAATAAGTCAAGGTAACAGAAAAATCAAAAAGAATTGAAACTCAAGAAATGCAATTCATGCAATCAATTATTTGCATTTCAAATTTGGACAAGAATTTCCTATGTACAAATGGACAGATTACTCACAATTATTCTCCAATCTTCATTTAGTCACAATTATTCTCCAATCTTCATTTATATAACAATCAAATCAATTCAATAATATTAAACAAGAGGTCCAAATGGGCCTATATCACTCATTTGAACGTTATTTGATTATTCAACTGACAGCTTGAAAAATTTGCACATTAAATTTTACATTCCCTGATGTTTATTGTGTTGTGACTATACAGGGGTTTAATTTAACTGTTTCGACCTAGTGGTCCATCGGGCTAGTGGGAAATGAATTCAATTGGCACGAACAGAATTTCACTGGTCTGTACAGGTATATGAATATACAAAAGAAAGACAATATTTTGAAATTCAATGGTATTTTTGATTTTGATATGAATATCTAATACTGTAATATGGATATTAGAAACTATGTTTTTTTCCCTCGTTGGAAAGTTTTATAAGTTTATTTTTCTGCGTTTTCAGGAAACGGTACCACCACATCCTCCTTGATATTGTCAACAATCATTGAATCGATGTTTTATGAATCATTTCATTAGGGTAACCAACCCTTTACAAATGCTGAGGCGACTTCCTTAAGTGTAGGGGGGGTATTACAATTACTAAATCGATAAAGATACAAATGAATAAAGTGTAAGGTTAAAAATATCCCAGAAGATATCATTCCGAGTATATATTGGTAAATATAGAATAGATGTTTCCAAATTTTCTACAAGCCAACCGGAATTCTGGAAAACGCATTTCACCCGACCAAAATTTCAATGGCCACGGCCACCTGACCAAGGCTAATTTCAATCCCTGCTATATTTTGTACTAAACTGTGTGTAAAATTTGAATCATTATCAACCTCTAGCAATTAATTATGAAGACCCAATTAAAATTCATAACCTTTAAATCTATGATAATTTACAGCAAATGAATGCTCACAAACTGTAGACAGATTTGGATGAAAAACATCAACACTTTCAGGAGATCATGACAACTTCATTCCCACCAAGTTTCATCAAGATCTGGTTCTACAGCAGAAATTGAAATTGAGGAAAAGTGTCCCTCCTCTTTCTTTCTTTGGCCATATTAAACATTCATAAAAAATAAAAAAATTAAGATACTGATAAAATCATTTTACAGTGGCTTTCCTTATCAGAATTATGATTAAGGCAATCCATCCATATCCATGACAGATCTGGATGAAAAACAAAAATACTTGTTGGGGACTATTTCTTTCATATCAAGTTTCATAAAACCATTCAAGTGATTCTGAAGAAGAAGTCTTTAAAAATTCATAAAAAATCATAAAATTGACATATGGACAAAATTCTTTCACAGTAACATTCTTTATCATAATAATGATTAAAAGAAACCAAATTAAAGCACCATGATCACCTAAAGGAGAAAAATTGCACTTTTCTGCATTCAAAATCAATAATTCAAAAAAAATGTTGACAAAACGTCATACATGTAATTTTATTTAGGAATAGAACCAAAAACAACAATATTTGTTCACACATCCTTGTAGATTATTCCTATGCATTCAGTTTGTCTCTGTAAGCAGCTGGTCTGAAGAAAAAGTCTGTCAAATGAGGGTAGCCTCTGTGACATATTTCTATCTGTGGTGGCACCACCTGGTGATGGATCCAAACAAAAAACCATGAGTACTTCATGCCTACAAAGTTTCATTAAAATCCTGCTGGTTGTTCTGAAGAAGAAGCTGAAAATGTGAAAAGTTTAAGGCGACAGACGGCCAGCGAACAACATGCTATGACAATAGCTGACTTAAGTTCAGCTCCGGTGAGCTTCTAAAAGAGGAAACAATATTATATATATATGTATATACAATCTTATCTAAAACCAGATCTTTATTCTACTTCTCAAATTTTTTCCCATACCTCTATGGGACAAATAGAGAAGTAGAGTAAAGTTTTAGTTCTCATCAGACTGATGTACATTTGATATCATTAAAGTTTATTCATGCACTGCTCAGTATCAATGAAAGGATGAGAGGATCCTGTCTCCTTTGAAGACATTTAGACATGGTACCCCATGTTTTTTGCTAGTGACTTATAATTTAGGCTTTTTTTTTATTATTTACCAAGGCAAAAAGCAACTATAGATCATGTTCTAAAATATAGTGACGGTCTCATATTGTTTGGGCAATTTAACAGAAAACATAGAAATAAACAAGAACTGGTCAAATACTAACAACTCCAAAGTGGTAAAAAAAAATTGTCATACGTGTAGGTTCATAGTGACCTTATAGAGATATGAACTTGGATCAAGATGATCCCAATAGCTGTCATGAGGAACATTCATTACATTCTATGTGTGGAGTATCATGATTTTAAGAAAAACAAGAGGCCCAAATGGGCCTATATCCCTCACCTGAGCACAAATTGCTTATTTACAATAAAATGACAGCTCATTTCAGTAGAAAATTTTGCTTTTTTTTCTATAAGACTTTCTATGAGGTTTGGTAATATTTTGTGCAGTCGTTCTGAAGAAGTCCAAAATGTGTCAACCAATCAGAGCCAATAGTGGCCATCTTGGATTACAGATCGGCACGAAAAACACAAACTTGGTAGAGGACCTTGAGTACTTACTTCCTATGAGGTTTGGTGAAATTCTGTGCAGCGCTTCTGAAGTAGAAGTCCAAAATATGTCAACCAATCAGAGCCAATGGCAGCCATCTTGGCTTACGGATCGGCACGAAAAACACAAACTTTGTAGAGGACCCTGAGTGCTTACTTCCTATGAGGTTTGGTGAAATTCTGTGTAGCGGTTCTGGAGAAGAAGTCGAAAATGTGTCAACCAATCAGAGCCAATGGTGGCCATCTTGGATTATGGATCAGCACAAAAAACACAAACTTGGTAGAGGACCTTGAGTACTTACTTCCTATGAAGTTTGGTGGAATTCTCTGCAGCGCTTCTGGAGAAGAAGTCGAAAATGTGTCAACCAATCAGAGCCAATGGCAGCCATCTTGGATTAGAGATGGGCACGAAAAACATAAACTTGGTAGAGGACCTTGAGCTCTTACTTCCTATGAAGTTTGGTGAAATTCTGTGCAGCAGTTCTGGAGAAGAAGTTGAAAATGCTCAACCAATCAGAGCCAATGGCGGCCATTTTGGATTACGGATTGGCATGAAAAACACAAACTTTGTAGAGGACCTCGAGTACTTACTTCCTATGAGGTTTGGTGAAATGCTGTGCAGCAGTTCTGGAGTAGAAGTCGAAAATGTGTCAACCAATCAAAGCCAATGGTGGCCATCTTGGATTATGGATCAGCACAAAAAACACAAACTTGGTAGAGGACCTTGAGTACTTACTTCCTATGAAGTTTGGTGGAATTCTCTGCAGCGCTTCTGGCGAAGAAGTCGAAAATGTGTCAACCCATCAGAGCCAATGGCAGCCATCTTGGATTGGGGATGGGCACGAAAAACACAAACTTGGTAGAGGACCTTGAGTACTTACTTCCTATGAGGTTTGCTGAAATTCTGTGCTGCGCTTCTGGAGTAGAAGTCCAAAATGTGTCAACAAATCAGAGCCAATGGTGGTCATCTTGGATTACGGATGGGCACAAAAAACACAAATTTGGTAGAGGACCTCAAGTACTTATTTCCTATGAGGTTTGGTGAAATTCTGTGCAGCAGTTCTGGAGAAGAAGTCAAAAATGTGTCAAACAATCAGAGCTAATGGCAGCCATCTTGGATAAGAGATCCGCACGAAAAACACAAACTTGGTAGAGGACCTTGAGTACTTACTTCTTATGAGGTTTGGTGGAATTCTGTGCAACGGTTCTGGAGAAGAAGTCGAAAATGTGTCAACCAATCAGAGCCAATGGCGGCCATCTTGGATTACGGATGGGCACGAAAAACACAAACTTGGTAGAGGACCTTGAGTACTTACTTCCTATGAAGTTTGGTGAAATTCTGTGCAGCGGTTCTGGAGAAGAAGTCGAAAATGTAGAAAAGCTAACGACGGACGGACGACGGACGGCGATTGAGCACAATAGCTAAAAAGCCATAGTATTTAAACCTCTGAAAATCCTGTGACCTTGACCTTGGACTTTTAGGCCCAGAAAACAATACATGATATCTTGTGTGTCAAGTAGAATCGATTTAAAATGAAAAATCATTATTTATACTCTGGAAATCCCTATTACAGAGAGAGACAGTAAAAAACATGTATGCCTCTACAACCTTTTTGGCAAGGGAGTATAAATTTGTTATGTCGAAGGGTCAGAATTGCTTCTAGGAAAACCTATGGATCCTATCATTCTATATTATTAAGACTATCAATGAGGAAAAAGAATAACAAAAACATTACAAAATATGCTGTCTTTTTGACTACTGGGTGAATCCGATTACAATCAGAACAAATTTAGGCCATCCATAAATAAGAGCTAATTCACAGCAATGCCTAATTTGCATAATATCTCTATCATTTAATTTCAGAGAAGCAACTTTCTACATAAAACTAGATGTAATTTTGATGGGAACCACCATATTAAGCATATTTCTACTAAGTAAAACATTTTATGATGAAGCATGTAGATATTACAAATTGGACATGAGAATCATCTCAAGTTGATTGTGATTTTAACCTTTGATAAATGACCCATTTTTGAAAACCCACACTAAACTACCCTTCTTTTACCTGCAAAGAAGTGCAACCAACCATGGGTTTCTGACAGTGAATGACCATGACTGGATGTTATAACAAATTATTATATTTTAATCACAGGCCTTATGACTCCTGGATATGTCTCTTCTCTATTTTAAGCACAAAAAAAGGAGACATATCCTCGCAATAGTAAGGCATGTGATTCTAACCACGTAGTATGAACTTATACTGATGTAGAGTATAGAGTGTAGAGGCTGAACATGAAAATTTCTCCCACATTGACAGTGACCTTGATCTTGGAAGCAAGACCATGAGTAAAGGTCATATTACATGATTTTCCTATAACGCAATTTTAATGAAAAGGGTAGAAATTATGGGTCATACAAAGTATTGCAAACAGTTGGATAAACAGATGGACAAGTCTCGCTGCACCATTCATAACTCACATATCACTCCAATATCAAATTAATACATCAAACCTTCACTGAGAACATGAGGGGAAACTGTCATTTTTAAGAAATTTTCTATGTTCAAGGGCAATAACTCTGTCAGAAATTACCAGACCAAACCCATATTTGGCCTTTACCAGCATTTTCCCTTGATACATCTATATACCAAATATCAATTTAATCCATCTAACCTTCAAAGAGGAAATGAGCGGAAACTGACGTTTTTAAGAAATTGTCCATATTCAAGGGCAAAAATTCTGTCAGAAATTACTGGACCATACCCATATTCGAACTTGACCAGCATTGTCTCTTGATACATCTACATAACTAATATCAATTTAATCCATCACACCTTCAAAGAAAGAAAGAGCGGAAACTGTCATTTTTAAGAAATTTTCTATGTTCAAGGTAATAACTCTGTCAAAAATAACTGGACCACACCCATATTCGAAATTGCATCTTCCCTAAATACATCTGTATACCCAATATCAATTTAATCCATTTAACCTTCAAATACACAATGAGCGGAAACTGAATGATGATGGAATGACAGAGTGATGGAATGACAGAATGAAGGAACAGGTTAACACTATATACCCCGGCCATTTTATGACAGGGTATCAGCGAATCATATTTTCATTGATTATTGCTTTATGTCACTCCACGGTTATTTCACGTATATGGTCACGGCATCTGCCTGATTCATTGCATAGATATTTATACCTTTGCAACGGACCCCAGAGGTGTTGAAATCTGCTGTTCCAAACGGCAAGACCCGTTTACATCGGCCATTGCTGGCAAAGTTTTCATCCAAACCGGTCCAAATGTCCGCCATCAATTCTGACCTTTCAGAAAAATTTTGAGTGACCTTTGTCTGAAGGTACATCATCTATGTGACAATAGTATGTAGTATGATCAAATTCTGATGAACAGTTTAGGAGACGTGCATTTGGGCACACAGCTGGACTAGTGAACAAATGGAAAGACACCAAGTAACTCTGTGCTCCCAAAATAACATAAAAACTTCTTTACCTACCTACATAACAGGAGGTGGAGTTTTTAACAGCAATCCAACAATTTTTAGCAATGGATTTAAACTTCAATAGCAGTAGTGATTACAACAGAACAGTCTGCAGATGACAGACAACCTCTTCTGGTTTATGATCAGTAAAGTTAATTAAACCTACCCCATGGTTTTTCATCTTTTGACCCAACAATTCTAGTAACTTCTTTATTCTTTGTTCTTCTTCTTGCCACATTTGTGTTACAACGGCTGCATCAATCATTGCTAAATTCAATAAATGATAAATTGTTGTAATTATAACTAAAGTTTTGTCCAAGTACCATTCTACATGAGGAGATAATTACAGTGCTTCAAGCACCTTTTCCACAAAATTTAGGACAAAATTAAGGACGATTTTAAGCTTTTTTGGGGATGTTTTAAGGATATTTTGAAAAAAAATATGATTTTTTTAGGACCTTTTACTCACCTAAAAGCAGATAATAACCATTTGCTTACAGTTTTGATCCCAGTCTTCAAATCTGTTGAGTCTTGCATTAGGAAACATTGTCATCTTACTGTAGCACCCTCATGGTTGCTCCCATAATGCAGGCCATCACCAGATATGATAACTGGGGTGAGAGCTTTGGAAATGGAAACTGAGAACAGCTTTATATCAATTAAATTATAGAATTTACAATAACATTTGTATAGTGCCTTTAATAATATCACTATCTCTGACAAAATTTGAGCTTATCGATCACAGTCATTAACAAAAAATTAGGATTTTGGTCTAAAATCTAGGACAATTTTAGGATTTTCCCATACCCTCCATTGAATTGATTTTGGATTTTCCCATACCCTCCACTGAATTGATTTTAACTTTATAGGATTTTAGCAAAATGTAAAAAAAAAAATTGGATTTTTTAGGATTTTAGAATGAACCTGAAGCACTGTAATTATAGTTATTTCAACAATTTCATATTTCTATATCCCTAAATGGACATCGTTTTACATGCTTTATACAGGACTTAATATGATATAATAATGGAATGGATTTTTGTGTTCTTCAATATATCTTAAAAAAAATGAAATATATAAAAAACAAAAAACAAGCAAATAAACAAACAAACAAACAAGACCGAATCTCATCTGTTTCAAATGAACTTTGTGAAACATAGGCCTGTAATTTACAAACTGTTTTGAATTATTTCCTCTTTTATCTTCTCTTATTAAAGAAGTTTTTGTATGTGTGTACAAAGATGAAAACCCTTAAAATAACAAATGCTCAGTAATCCAATTAGCTTGCAGTATCAACAACATACATGTACTTGAAGGCTAACAATCAGCCTTTACAGCTGGGATACTTACAGTATCAACAACATACATGTACTTGAAGTCTAACAATCAGCCTTTACAGCTGGGATACTTACAGTATCAACAACATACATGTACTTGAAGTCTAACAATCAGCCTTTACAGCTGGGATACTTACAGTATCAACAGCACACCTGAAGGCTAACAATCAGCCTTTACAGCTGGGACACTTAGTTGCTTTACCTTTATTTGATTCATTAAAGAATTTGCTTATTCAAACAAGATCACCTTAATATAATAAGTAAAACATACACAGAAAAAAAGAGTTGGGCACTGCAAGTCTCTACATAAGAGGAATTTCAACTTAACCGATTTCAACTTGATGTAAAACCATAAAAAACATTGAGATAAAAAAATGGGATTTGAACTTGACTTTGTGATGAAAAGGATTTTAACTTCAGTGACTTTGACATCATGACTTGCAATTGCATATACCAAAACTCTTTTGGAAAATAATGGAAAATGGTATATAAAGTACACAGGTATAAAAAATTCAATGAACTGAATACTTGTAATACATGTAATACAACAAAATGTAAGTATATATTCATGCATGGCAGTACTTACGTGCTTGTACAAGAGTATGATACTCTGGACAATGAACAAAGATCACATGGTCATTTTTCCTGTGCACATTATCCATATACCCTGGAGTAATAAACAAAGAGATATAATGTATAATTTAGTACATTCTAGTTAAAAGTTTTACAGAGAAATGTTGGTTCTACTCTATCAATAAATTGACAATTTGAACTTGATTTCAACTCCTTCTTATTCTTGCAAATTTGACTGTTTTAAGGAAAAAGCACTCTCAAGTGAATCTAATTCATGACATTTCCACATTTATGTCTAAGCGTTTCTTCTCGCTAACTTGTACATGTGTACCAAGGATGAGACACAGTCAGACACAGGTATGCAATGTAAATACATGTCCATGGGGACTGAAATGGAATTTTCACTTAACTATTTTTTTTCCTTCAAATTTGTGTACTGTATTTATTTTCATTTTCATAAAATCATGAATTACTTCAAACCTTGTATCCTTTTCTTAGTCATTGTGACAATCTGATGCAGAAATATGTTGGGCTCCTAAAAAGTAGTGTAAGGAAGTGGCATACCAGGCTACCTAACGAACCTTTGGATCATTACCTAAGGAACCTATGGATCGTTACCCAAGGAACACCACCCATTTATCTACAGAAAGCTGCATACCTGCAGTGGTCAGTGTGAACTCTTACCATCTAATGGTCAATAAATTCTATTATGTTAGATTGTAGTGAACTCTTACTAGTTGTGTTATATGTCGATTAACTTAATATACAAACATTTGTTGCGCGAGGTGGTTTTGTAAAGTATGACAGTAGTAATAGTATAATTTGACTTCTGGGGATTCTGATATATGGGGATAGTACAAATGTATATTGGGAAATAGAATTATTTCAGATTTAACCTTGATTTCGATCTTTATAAATGCCAGGTCGTCCCCTTCGTAGCACACAAAGGCATCGTTGCCTTGTCGCTTTGAAGGTTTCATTACAGAAAAAAAGGTTCACCAACTTTTCTATTTTGTCACATACACAACACTCCTTTAGAAACCAACCAACAAGAAGTGCTGCCTTAAATGGTGCCTGATTTGGTGCTGTAACCTGTATTCCAACCAACATCCTCGGTGAATCTGACTTTTTACTTTTCTGAAATAGTCATGGCTGAAAATATTGATGTCCCTTTACTTTTTCAAGGGTTAGGTAGGCAAATTGATAGGTTAAGTGCAGTCTTAACAAAACAAGGGGTGAAATTAGAAGTCCCATCTTTTAACACAACTAAACCAGCTCATTTTGATAAGTGAATTAATAACATTGAAAAATGTGCTAAATTGAATGGCTTAACAGAGGATGAGACAAAAAAATTGCTTACAGAACGAGTAACAATGCCATCAGCGACTTTATTGAACATTTATACGATGATCACCTCACGCTGGATTGGAATCAAGGTAAGGCAGATTTATTAATAAGGTTTGCACTCAAAATGGATTGACAGCAAGTGTTGTCATTAGATGAAGGGATATCACTATACGCGCATGGCATGTCAAAACTAGCTGACCAAGCTTTTGAAAATTTTAATACCGCCGAAGTTCAGAAACAATGGGAACAAGCATATTCAGAGAAATGTGGTCCCCCGCATTCAGGGTTCTATCAGTAAGGGTGCAGTAATCTGTGACATACAGTCATGGTTGTGCATGTCTACAGACACACATGCCAAATATGAAGGCTCTACGTCTTATGGTTAAAAATTTAGGTCAAAGGTCACGGTCAAGGTCACATGATAAAAAATTCTGTTAGTAACCAACAGAAAGGTTTTCCAATTAGGGACTTACATGTCAAATATGAAGGCCCTATGTCTTAAATTTTTGTGACAGACAGACAGACAGACAAATGAGATTTAAAAATAAGAAGTCTCGATAAAGTATTGTTGGAAAGTTTTGAATTTTTTGTTGATAAAGTAATTAAAGCTCAGTAATGTCCATAGTAGGTAGCATGTGTTACTACACACATGAAGGAGATGGTTAACTCCTGAATTACAATAAACAGCTTTATAATTAATTAATAGAAAAATCATACTATTTCAGTTCCCATCAAATGTGGTATTTACGATTAACAAACAAAGAAGATGAAACGTAAACTTTTTTGGACCGATATACATGAACCTTTCTTCATCTTGAGTGGTAATTTGATGAGTTAGGTTGATATGGTTGAGGATCACCAACGAATTACATTTCCTAAAATTAATGAAATATATTTCCTGTAATGTCTTTGGCCAGTTACATAGCCAGGTTACCTCAAGTGGTCATTAAATATGATTCAAAAGCAGTTGGTTAGATGTTTCAGCTATGTAAATATAAATGTACACATGTCCTCGTTTGCATGGGGTGTGACCAAATACTTCTTTGCTCTTGCATGCTCCCCAACCTAATGTAGAACACGAAGTCACAGTTTGATTTTAAAAGATATACTGAAACCTCGAACATTAAAACAATTACCTCAGAATCTCCTTTAGGAATTTTAAAAGTAGATGAATCTTGCTCTGCCTCGAGTAATCAAATCTATGTGCCCTCTTATTTTCATAAGGAAAGCAAATATGAAATAAAACAATCATTTCATGATATTATTAAGACCTTCAATACAACCGAGATTAAAATCTGGGGGCCACTTACACTGGCTAATAAGAGATTTACTCTAGAGAACATCCCCAAAGAATTGAAACATATTAAAACAGTATCCATTAACAAATTTATTGATACTATTAGAAATCTGAAGGAAGTTAAAGTAGAAGGGCCTGTATCAAAGAGGTATTATGTTGAGATTTTTGTTATCATAGCAATAGGATTTATTGTTCTGATAATTATTTATAAGAAGTAGAAAAAAATTTCGCAAGTAAGATTGTCAGATGATTCCGTAGAGTAAGGTCAGACATAAAGTCAGATGATGCAACTGATATGCAAAAGTTTTGTTGCTACATGTACGGTACCCACCATCATGCCTACTGCTCCAACAATGGATCAAACCGACACTGAGAAGATGTATGCCAACAGAACCGCAAGAACAATGAGCTAAGGCCAATGCACCCATCTGATTAAAACCATATCTTTATTCTGCTTCCCTATTTGTCCCACTGCAGATAAAAATCTGCAAAACTCTGTAAGTGTTCAAGTTCTGGTGAACTCTGATTTTCAGCCAATCAGTGGATCCCCTACAATTCCTAGGAATGAAATTAACATCCACAAGGTAGTTTTTGAACAATGTTTGTTACATACTGCGTCACTATCACGTGTCTAGCTGAGTTATTGATTGGCTATGGGAAATAACGGTTTCGGTGACTGAAATGTCATCAGAGTTCACCAAAACATTACCCCTTACGGGGTTTCGCCAGATCTTTATCCGCAATGGGATAAATTGAGAAGCAGAATAAAGATTTGGTTTTAATCAGATTGCCATGCAACAATGTTTGATGTACAAAGTGGTGAACAACTTAAATGACTTAACTGCAACCAGGCCCACTTCATCCAACACTTTTCCCACTTCGGCAGTTTGCAACTTCGGCCCACCAAAGGTAACACTGCAATACTGACTTTTCGGCCCATTTTAAATATATTTTTATAAAGGGCCGCGACATCTTGCATATAGGGTGTATATTATTTGACAATACAACACCAATACGCACTACTTTCAATGTTCTTTATTTAAGTATATGTAATATATACTCAGTCTATTGGACCAAGTCTGGACAAAAACGAACCATTTGTATATCTTCTTAGTGTAATGGCAGCTCATTCTCCAAAGAAAGGACCTGGTTTGACTCCCGCGGAAGGTGACCAAATATGATGTCGTAGAAATATCCACCATTTGTAGACTCGTTCAGACATGCAGCAGATCGAGAAAGGGGGGGGGCAGAGAGAAAAGAGAAATGGAAAATGAGATCAGGAAAGAAACGGAAGATGATGGAAATCAATTTGAATAAATAGTGTGGTGTGGTCCGACAATGTCGGACATTTCACATCGGGATAGTGATCTCCAACTTGTTCAGATTTATTAAAGAGGTAAGAAACTTAACTGCTAAGATTCTTTTGACTTTTTTTAATTAATTTAATTTTTTTTTTTTTTTTTTTTTTTTTGGCAATTAGGAATAAATACCCCGAACCGGTTCTTTGTGTTGCGGTGAATGTAAACAAGCAGTATTATTAAAGAAATAAAATATATATATATATTTAAGATAAATAGCATGCCAGATGTGCCACATCCTATAATAATTTTACTATAAGCAGTAGAGAATCAGGCTATTTGACCACTGAAAATGCACCTAAAAAGGTGTTAAATAATAAATTACTGCTTTGTTTTTTCCAAGTGAGACCACATGCTTGCATTCTCTAATTAATCACTAAAACTATTTCAAATGGTGTAAAATAAAATTTCTTTTTAGAAAAATATAAAAAAAGTTGGGAAATATAAGGATATCACTTTTCTTATCAAAACCAGAAATCGCAACTCGTATGAAATTAAAGATTATAAACATTCATTTATATACTGCATATCATACTTATAATGACAAAAAAAAATATCAATAACCTACATACCATATAAGCATGAGACTGTACTAAGTTATTGAATTATTCGGTGTTGTTTTAACACCTATTTGTACAAGGTTAATGTCGGCGACTCCGTTCAGAAAAATAAAATTTCGCCGATATACCTGTTTTACTAAGTGTGTAGTGCAATATTTACAACAAGCTGATCAATACAACAGGGCTCGAAATTAACGTATGGCCGTAAGTCCGTGACTAATAAATTATGCCACGGACTAAGAGATTTCTCACTGTATAAGTCCGACAGACTAATGAAAACTCTGTGATACCCACTCAAATCCTCTCACCCACCCTGCAAACGACTGAAAACTTATTTTTCTGGAAATCTCGTGACCTATTTTTAGTGACAATACGGAGTATCGCAAGTACTAAAATCCCTCACGGTTTGCATTTAGTAGCTTACCAAATCTATTATTCGCGATGTGGGCTCTTTTATATGGGCAACTTAGATCACAATTATATGACGTCATAACAGTTACAAAATGTGCGTGTATGTTGACGTTATTTTAGTTGCGATATTCTGTATTTGCCGGAAAGTACATGGAAAGTAACGAGAGTCAGAGTCGCTGGTGCGCTTCGTTGAAACAGATTATAGAGCAGCTTCAATACGTTTTCGAATGCAATGACGTTGTTTTGCTTGGTGATCGTGGGGCCACAGAGAAATTTGGCGATATATTTAGCCATCCTTCCTTTATGGACGAGAAGGAGCTACTGTCCGCCCCACTCACTTTGTAAACCGAAAAATCTTGATTTTCACTTATTTATCTTTAAAATAGTTTTACAAAATTAATATCAATCGACAGATCTTGTTTAGTCGTAACTTTTGGTGTATGTTATATGTTTCTGCGAAGAAGTATTCGTATTTTATGGGGAAAAAATCAATTTAGATAGGGCGTTTTCTATGTTAATTTTGACGTGACATCGCCGATGTTTAACATTGAGTCTATAGGAAACTTGGCGACGTCACATCAAAATTTAACATGGAAATCGCCCTATCTAAAACTGATTTTTTTTCTATAAAATATGAACGCTTCTTCATACAAACAAATAGCATACACCAAAAGTTATGACTAAACAAGATCTATCGAATGGTTTTGCCTTTTTGAAATTATTCTGAAGATGAATAACTGAAAATCCAGATTTTCCAGTTTCCAAAGTGAGTGGCGCGGACAGTAAAGGCATATGTGCCCCACAGTGTCTTGAAATGTTAAATCTGACAAATGAAATGTGTTTACCCTAAAATTAAATCAATTTAAAATGAATAAATAGTCCATTTTTCTGCGGACTACTAGATTTTTCTGCGGACTAATGGATTTTGTAACCGATTAGTCCGCCAGACTAGTGCTTGAAAAAGTTAGTTTCGAGCCCTGTACAAAATACACAAAACGTTTTATTGTATATCTAAAACCCTGCAAACAAAATATTGTCAAGTGAATTATGATAAGTCCATAGAAAATGTTGTGACAATGTTGTATACCAAACGCTGTGGAAATGGCGTCTTATTATGGGAGGTCATTTGCTATTAAAATTACAGTGGACCAAGGATCTCAAGCATCAGATCATATTTTCTTAACTTAATTGTTTTTATCTTAATACTTCTTTTTTAGTCGATTCTTTAAAACATTGCGATATTATGGCTATATTGTCTCCAAGCGAAGATTCATGAAGAACAACATGGCAGACGGCTGTTGTTTACATCTACGCTACTCAGACAGGTAGCACATGCCAGTATTTTGCTAAGAGCAGAGAGGGAGTTTCCAGTCTCTGAAAGTATATACTGCTGTGTCGGCCTATTCTGCGCGTCAGGTAATTCTGCCCTGCGCATTTTGTGACATTGTGATCACTTCCGTGTAAACACCTTTTTGAGGCCGGTTCTGCTTTATCTCCGATTGTGTACAATTAAAGAAAATAGACTCAGCCTCTGGTAAGAAGGTCTAATAAAAAAGAGAAACAGTAGATCGAGCAAGATCATTTAGTTTACAATACACAGAAAAATAACGTTATTTCAATTGGCCCTGAGCTAACTATATAGCAAATTTCAACTTTTCGTAGAAATCCACTTCACGTCAATTTTGTCCAAAATTATAAACTGTTTCATTTTTATATACACTGTAAGCTTGATAGTGTCGATTTAGCCAACATAGTTGACATTCAAGTGACGCATGGGTAAGATGACATTAGCTATTTATTTTCCTTACTTATACAACTGGATAACAAATAAAAAATTGTATCACCGTATAGACTAAAGATCAGTCTTAAAGAGCTGAATGTTATTTTGCTGGTGCTTTTTTTCAAACCGACGTAATATAGGCAAGTGTGCTTAAGGGAGCAGAATAACTATGTCTCTGGTTAAATAGATACAGACTATAGCATAAATTTACCTGTGCTGTGCATTCATATGTAAATCAAAATGTTGGCTAGATGAGAATTGAAATTTCCAAATGTTGGCTAAGTGGGAATAAACAACCCAGAAGGAGCCCGACACAATACTGAAAGATGGAAGATGGTCGATCCGCATAGTGCAGCGATTTGGCCACGACACGACTTACCTGAAAAGGGTGTTCTTAAAACTGCTTATTGTGATAAATATGGATAAACTTACAATCAAACGCAAAATCAGAATGGCCACTGCCATCCATTGCTACAACAATAGTTCTTCCTGACTCGGCTGATTGTGTCATTTTTCCTTTCTATGTCATATGATGCAGCAAGATTTACATTACTTCGGGGTCAAGGTAAAGCAACATGTTATCATTAAAATGGAAACCGATTCATTGTTTCCGTGAATAGTGGTTCGTAGACAGAATTAATATTTTCTCCGGAAAAAATGTATATAATGAGATTAATTGTAGAAGGATTAGGCAACAAGCAAATTAACATATGAATTAGTTTATAATTGCCGTTTCCTTTGCACAATACAAATGCATTATACTAACGTACATGTAGCAGTATATTCATTTAGTTAAAATACTTTAACAGCGTGTCACATGTCATATAATGCACATTGGTATCATGTGTAAAAAAAGTGTAAAACTATTAAAACATGTGTAAAATATAAGTACACATTTATAATATGACATCCGGCCTAAAAAGACCTATGTGTACAATGAAATAAAATATCACAATTTGCCCTTTAACTGAAGGTAAGAAACAAAAATATTAAAGGAGTAATTTTCGTCTACTAAACATCAGATGTAGACTTTTGGCAACATGATTGACAATACTTTCGTCATTCATTAGAAAAATCATTTTTCCGTATCATCCATGTTTAAAAAGCATTTACAAATATGGCTGTCTTTGTTATAAAGATCTTGCCAAATATCATCATATAATTCACGACGTAATGAAAAGTGTGATTCAGTTTCGATGTTAGCACTCTCACAATATATACAATTAGTCTATCTTGAAGGGGAATTTTTGGCTTGGCATTACCTCCAGTTTCAACTGCAAGTCTGAGTGATCCACTCCTAAAATTTGACATAATTTTTTTGAAAGTACTATATTTTTATTATTTTTACATATGAACTACAACTTAGAACATATTTATATTTTCTGTAACTTCTAAGTTTATTACCATTTTCACTATTCCTGTCATTATGTACATCTGTCCACCACTTTTGATTATCAATTTCATACAATTTTTCTTTAGTTAAAACAAGTTTTGTATTTACACTCTCATTACTATTCATAATATCAAGGACTTATATATAATCTTGTTTATAAGTCCTTAATAATATCTACAAGTTGATACTTTTCTGACATTTTCTTCACACGATCATACCAAGAATTTGTAATATTGTGACATCTCATTGATGACAAATGGTATTCTATTCTCACTACACATTGTAGTTACATATTTTAAAATAAAATCTGTGATTAGTATGGCACGAATAAAATCCCATATCACTACGTTTAGCAAGATTTGAGGAAATTTTTGCTGAACCCAAGAAATATCTGCAGGCTTTATTTCGGGCTGTATTTATTTCCTTCCATTCGCTTTGACCAAGGACTTGTATATTGTTTATAAGTCCTTGGCTTTGATCTCATATAGCAGCACCATAGTAAAGTACTGGTTCCACAATGGATCGATAAAGTTTGGTGTACACATGATATGAAAAACCACCACAAGACAAAATTTTGATATTTAGTATATAGAGCTGACAATGCACGGCTTGTTGATTTGACAATTTCTTTAACCGTGTAACGAAAGTCAAGATGATCGTTAATCCATGATCCAAGATATCTATATTTCGTGTCAAACTCTACGTCAATGGCACCGCATTTGAAGGAGTATCTTGACATCGTGAAGGAATTTGATCTAAAATGTAAAACCTTCGTTTTACTCTGATTTATGGTCAGCTTCTACTTTTTACACCACCTGTTGACGACATCCAACATGTTCGTCGGGAGCCACAAGCGCTACATCATCAGCGTAACATAATATGGAGAGTAATTGCTCGTCACCAATGTCATTCAAAATACGTATCTCCTCCGCAAGGTCATTGATATAGATAGAAAAAATTGTTGGCGGCAATCAGCGTATATTTTGCACGGAATTGAGATCAATGATATAGGTCTATACGACAAAGGATTATGTGGACCCAAATTCGGTTTTGCTACAGATGTTATAACACTTTTCATCCAGGCCTGTGGTACCTCGCTCTTCGTAAAGCAGTATTGTATGATTTTGTGTAAAAGATCCACACAACGTTCATTCCGCAAAAGTTCGCTGGGTATATCATCAACTCCAACAGATTTATTTAATTTTGACCGGAACACAGCTTGCCTTACTTCATCCTTTGTAATTTCCGAGTTCAGAAAAGATGAATCTAGGTGTAAAGGTGCGTTATCAGTATCATGAAATGTAGGATCAATATCTGGGTCATCAACCCTATCTACCGAATTAAACAATGTCTGGCAATCACTCCTCCATTTGGACAGTACCTCAGCCGTGTCTGTCACAATAGATCCCTTTTCATCTTTAACAGCATATAGTTTGAGCTCTACTTTCTGTCATTTACCAATCCCAACTTTCCGATGGATATCCAGAAATCCCTACTGTAGGCTTGCTTGGACAATGTATGTAGACGGTCTTGTAGTGATATTTGATATCTGCGTTTGGCTTTCCTGTTTTCATGGTCAAATAACTTACGGTTTCGTATAAATCTTGATATCTCTTCGGGGAACATCATCTACACCTTCAATAAAATCTTGACAGTCACCACATCGTAAATTAAAACCCCCTGCTATGTACAAACTACCAATATTTTGATACAAGTAAACTTGTTCTAACAACTTGGTGTGGAATTCTTGGCCATTAGAGGTTTCTGGTGGGAGATAACATGTACATATACAAAAAGTTTCTACCTCACTTTCCAATTTAACCATATAATACCTTCAACACTGTCATCTATGACGGACACATTAAAACACGAAGAAATGTCGTTTTTGACTAAAATTGCCACTTCTCCTGAACATCTCCGTGCCTTAATATTTATATTTTACCTATTGTTACTGTAACATGTATATCCATCAATACACAAAGTTTCATCATTTTCTAAAAATGTTTCATTTAAACATGAAATATCTAAGTCTTTTCCTTTTAAAATGTTATAGTATATTAATTAGTAGTCCGACAAATCTGACGAAGGGACATAATGACAAATGATACAAATGACCTTCGTCAGATTTGTCGGACTCTATATTAGGGACAACCATTTGATTCTGAAAGGGGGGGGGGGGGGGGCTGGCACTTTTTGAAAATAAATATTCTGACCCTGAAAATACTGGAAATAAATAATCTGGCTTCGAACAGACTGAAATGAAATAAATATTCTGGCTACTACCATGTACATATACCACTTCATGCAAATATAAAGCTGAATGTTCTATAGAAGACATGCTGATTGCTCCCTATACTATAATATGTAACTGTATAACTAGTATTTCAGCGGAATTTATATATTGCACAAATCGTGCTATTAAATATGTTCAACAAAACTTAATATCGTGAAAAAACTTTGATTTATTTGGCATTGACTTTGATTATAACATCAAATGATCTAAACCCGAATCCTGGACCAGACAACATAAACACTAGCACAATATATCCTTGTGGAACACGTGACGAGTCTGTAACATGAGAACAACGAGCCGTAATATGTGACACGTGTAACCAATGGTTTCATATTGGATGTCAGGACATACATAGTAGTTCATATAGTATACCATGCGCGGATCCAGAATTTTTTGTCAGAGGGGGTCCAACCAAAAAAGGTATTTTTTTTCTCTTAGACGAGGGGGGGTCCAACCCCAAAAATGCCCAAATATTACCTTTTTTTGGTAAAAATTTCGGATTCCAGGGGGGGTCCAGACCCCCCTAACCCCCCCCCTCTGTATCCGCGCCTGTGTACTGCAGGATGAAGGTGGCTCAGTAAGATGGGACTGCCTTATATGTGGAAACCCAAATAATAGTGACGTATGCTATGGTTCGACCACTTTGGAAACATCAAACAGGTATGCGACGCTAGCATCTATAAATGACACCAATGGCGAAATAAATGAACCACCAGTATCGATACACGCATCCACACCCGAAAGGAAAACAAACACTTGAAAGAAAAAATCTTTCGTACCACTGCGGATTATAAATATAAATTGGTGTAAATTCTACAAGAAATAAACAAGAACAAGTTGAAAACGTAATCGACAGTTTGAAACCGGATGTGATAGTAGCAATCGAGTCTTGGTTAGACCCGAACGTTAACAATAGTCAGTTTATACCAAAAAATTATAACGTTTATAGGAAAGTAAAGGAACACAAACACTCCTTTACTTTTTTATGTACCGGACTTCCCTTTGGAGGAATTCTTCGAATGTTTATAGGAAAGATAGGAAAGGCAGAGTGGGAGGTGGAGTGCTTATTGCCATCCACGAGAAATTCCTCAGTTCAGAGATACCCGAACTTGATACAGAATCAGAGATAGTGTGGGCACGCATACAGCAGAGCGGAACCAAGGACATGCATATTTGTGCATTTTATAACCCGAAAGTAACAGACAACGTAATACCATTCGAAGAATCAGTAAGACGAGCATGCAGTAGCAACTCGCATATTTTGATAGCCGGTGACTTCAGTCTACCAGGTTGGATATGGAAGGAGAAAATTCTCAAACCAGGAACCCAATATGCTAGAAATCATTATCACCTTACAAACATCCTAGACGATAATGATTTGACATAAATGGTAGAAGTACCAACCCGAAACTTCGACCTTGGATCTTGTCATCACAAACATCCCAAGCAGAATGCAACATATCGATACGACCCCAGGAATATCAGATCATGATATTGTGTACGCAGAAATGGACATAAATCCAACAAAGACCAAACAAAAGCCAAGAACCACCCCGCTATACAAAAGAGCAAATTGGGAGAGCATGAAAGAGGAAATGAAAGTCATAGGAAACAAACTTAAAGAGGATGAAGTAAACGGAACAACAACTGATGAACTGTGGAATAGTTTTAAAAGGGAATTGAACGACAGTACAAAAAGACATACCAACAAAGACTGCACGACAGAAGGACAAGTTACCGTGGATAAGTAAAGAGATCAGGACCGAGTTTTACTAAAGGTCGTAAGCCCAAACGTAGACGTAGACCTAAATGTAACTTACGAGTATTTTGCGTTTTACTAAATATCATAACTTACGATTATGCGTAGATTTACGTGTAAACTTAAATCGCACGTAAGTGCAATGGAGGCTGTTTTATTGTTAATTCAGAACAGAAATGAAGGTGTCTTAAGAACAAAGAGTGTTTTTCGAGACAGGGGGTCGTCATTAAACACACAAGACAACAAACCACATAAGAGAGTTATAAGAGATCGTTTTAAAATTAACCCCTAGAGTGACATCACGTCACGGCCAAACTAGTATAGCCTAGTTAGTGACGTCGGCATGACGTTGTGAGTGACGTAGTTATAGTGGTAAAGTCTACGTCTACGTCTGCGTTTACGTCTAAGTCTACGACTTTTAGTAAAACTCGCTCCAGATCACTCATCAGACGGAGTGACAGAGCTTTTAAACGTCAAAAGAAAACAAACCACAAGGATGCCATCAAACGGTACAAAGATCAAGAACGGCATATTGGGAGTACATTCAGGAAATTGTTACACCAGAAAGCGAAGAAGGCATAAACACCAAAGGACCAAGCAAAAGATTCTGGACTTACATAAAGCACAAAAAGACGGACAAAAACGGAGCATCACCACTAAACAGAAATGAAAGCTTGAAAATTGAGCAAATATATTAAACGATCAATTTAAGTCAGTCTCCTCAGACTCCAGCAACATCACAGAGGAAGAGTTTTCAAGGGGCAAATATATGAATGACTCACCATCGAACTATTCATCAGCTGCTGACATTAACATCACCGAGCCGGAGTGTGCAAACTTTTACGGAACCTTAACGTGCATAAAGCCGGAGGCCCAGATGATATGAAGCCTGCTGTACTGAAGGAACTAGCAGAGGAGATAGCACCCATACTTACCATCATATACAGAAGTTCATTAACACCAGGAACCATACCACAGGACTGGAAAAAAAGCACGAATAACACCAGCTTTTAGGAAAGAACAACGTTATTTAGCATCCCACTATAGACCAATTTCACTAGTTTCATGTGTTTGCTGCAAGATCTTAGAACACATATAGTGACTAGTCACATCATGAATCACTCAGAAAAGAACAACATACTATATCCATTACAACACGGATTTAGAAGCCAACGATCATGGGAGACACAGCTCCTAGAGTGCATCGACGACCTGACAAGAAACCTTGAGATGGGCAAGCAGACACATTGAACGCCATAGCTGTCTTAAGACATTATTAACAATAAATAGTCATTTCACAGTAATATTACGTCAAACAGTATCCCAGTAAGTAGGTTTTATATTATATGAAGTCAAACAAATGCGATGTGAAGTCGGAATAGTATGTTATGAAGTCATCAAAGTACGTTATGAAGTAAAACCATTACGTTATGAAGTCACAAAAGTACACTATGCAGTCAGAATATTATGTTATGAAGTAAAAACATTACATTATGAAGCCATAAAAGTATTTCATAAAGTAATAAAGCATGTTATGAAGTCGTAACAACGCATTATGAAGTGCAATAGTAAGTCATTAAGACAAAACAGTAAGTCATGATTGGTTGGTTGATTGGTGTTTTACGTTGCTTTCAACAATATTTCAGTTATATCGCGACATGGAAGCAGGAGGTTACCAACCTCTTAAACATAGTGGCACAACCCGGGAATCGAACCCGGATCGTCGACGCTGCAAGCCAAGTGCTTAACCACTACACCAAGCCTGCCACAGTAAGTCATGAAGCCAAATATTAAATAAAGGTCTTATACAGGGGGCAGATCCAGATTTTAGAGTTAAGAATGGCGGTTGGCGGGGGGGGGGGGGGAAGTCAGGCGAGGGGTATGAAGATTTCAATTGTCCGTTCTCAGTACCGCAGTTGTCGTGTGAACGAAGCTTTTTGTGAATGTTATTCATGTCTTGTCCATATCTTGTTTTTTTTTTTTTTTTTTGTTTTTTATTCCAAATTCATATGTACATATGTGTATAACATAGATATATAACAATATATAAATATGCACCGGTATATAATATAGACAGCATACATTTGTATGAGTATACAGCAAATGATATCCACAAGATGCATATAAGGAATGAATTTTCTATTACATTTACCAATATACTGGTATATATGATTATGCTATATAGTCATCAGCATTGTTGAATTTGGTATTTTTATTAATCTGCTAGAAACGAAATATCGCAGATTAATTAAAGGAAGGAAAGAAAGGATAAGGAGGAGTACAGAGATAGAAAAAAGAAAGGAGAAGACTGTTTAAGACTGACAGGATCCCTAATAATACAAGCATATACATGTACCTAGTATATTTCTAAATTTCTAATGCCAACTTCCATTTTTCATAATTAATTTGAAATATATGTTGTTGTTTGACAGCGATACCTTGATAAACAAAATATAATTTTCTAAGCAATATTTGCAAAGAAATCAAAGTTGGTAAAGTTTTATTACATTTCATAGTATAGATATAATATTTTATATAGAGTAACATATTAAAGCATTCACTTTTGGTATGTTCCAAGTAAAACATTTCTTTTCCCTAACTCTAAATCAATAGAATATTGTATTAACCAGTTTTCAACGTTATTTAAGAAATTTTGTATATATTCACATTGCCAAAGAATATGAATAAGAGTTTCTTCCTCTATGTGACAGAAAGTACACAAAGGACTGTCAAGAATACCTATTTTATGAGCAAATTTATTTGTTGTTAAGATAAAATGATTAATTCTATACTGAAACCAGAGAAGTTTTGAATCTTTAGTCAAATTAAATGGTTTTAAGTAAATATTTTCCCATTCAGTTTGGTCTATATTAAAAAGGATATTTTCCCATTTCTTCTGTGATTTCGGTATACAATGATTTTTCTTAAGAATTTCATACATGTCTTTTGACCCAGATTTACTCTTAATGATATATTTAATTTTATCCAAGATCCAAGGTCCATAAATTTTACTCTCAAGATTTCGTATATTATTATTATGAAATATTTTCGTTATTCCTGAAATAATTCCATTGTATTCTAAGAAGTTACATTCTGGAATACTGAATTTATGTTGAAATTCATTATATGTATAGAATTGACCATTATCATTTAACAGATCATTGACATATACTATATTTTTTTCATGCCATTTTTTATACCAAACACTATTTCCCCCAATTTATATACTTTCATTCAGCCATAATTCAGTTCTCATTACTTTCATTGAAATACTATCTGTATCATTATTAGAAATGTCGTATATCTTTTGTTTATCTAAAAGTGTTTTCCAAGCTTGTAAAACATCTTTCCAAAATTGATTACTGATTTTATTAATACAATATTTTATATAATCAGTACCACAATCAAAGAGTAGGTTCATTTTAATGTTGCGCAGTAAAAAGTTTTGCCATATACCATCTTGATTCAAAATTCTTCTTATCCATGTTGTTTTAAGTGCTGAAATATATGCTTTTAGATCTATCATATTTAAACCACCTCCTTCATTAGATTTGCTTATAATGTTTCTTGCTATTTTATCTGGTTTATTTTGCCACAAAAATTGATATAATAAAGTATTTATTTCATTTAAGTATCAATTGGTGGATCAGGTAAAGATAAAAATAGATGGTTAAACTGTGAAATAATTAGTGTTTTAATAAGAGTAATATACCCAATAGGATTAAGCTTTCTCTTGTCCATATCTTGTTATTCTTCTTGTACATGTGGTGGATTTTGTCATACAGCTGAGACAGAGCTGATCATGTAATAAATCTGATTCAGCTATATCGCAAAATCCAGAGACCTATAATACAACTCTCTGACAAAAACCCACCATCATTACTTTTAGTAGACAGAAACGAGGCATCTAAACTAGGCGAATATTTACTGCAAAGGTATAAATTTCTCTGCAATGCATCGTTTCTGTCTACTAAGTAATGATGGTGAGTTTTGCAGAGACTTGTATTACAGGTCTCTGGATTTTGCGATATAGCTGAATCAGATTTATTACAAGATCAGCTCTGACTCCGCTGTATGACAAAATCCACCACATGTACAACAAGAATAACAAGATATGTACAAGACATGAATAACACCACAAAAAGCTTCGTTCACACGACAGCTGCGGTAACGACTGAGAACGGAAAATTGAAGTCCCCATACCCTCGCCTGGCTTCGTCCCTTACCTCTAAAACCTGGATCCGCCCCCTGTATAACTCCCTTACTTAACATCTGGCTTCATGACTTACTGTTTTGTCTTAAAGACTTACTATTCCACTTCATAATGTGTCGTTATGACTTCATGACATGCTTTATTACTTTATAAATTATTTTTATGACTTCATAATGTAATGTTTTGACTTCATAACATAATACATGTATTCTGACTGCATAGCGTACTTTCGTGATTTCATAACCCAATGTTTGACTTCATAAGGTAATTTAATGACTTCATAACATATCCTTTTGACTCCATATCGTATTTTTGTGACTTCATAACGTAATGTTTTGACTTCATAACATACTATTTTGACTGCATAGCGTAATTTTGTGACTAAATAACGAAATGTTTTTACTAAAAGAAATAACACAAACACTTTTTGCCGCAAATTTTCGGCCTCTTGGCCTTTATCAAGCAATAGTTAGAAAAGTACAGTAGATCTATGTAACACCCATCTTTACATGTCTTACAATGTTTTGACCTCATAACGCACCATTTCGACTTCACATCATATTTGTTTGACTTCACATAATATAAAAACTCCTAAATGGCATACTGTTTTGACGTAATATTATTGTGAAATGACTATTTATTGTTAATAATATAATCTTAAGACAGCTATGGCGTTCCATACAGACTGACCTTTTCCAAAGCCTTTGATAAAGTTTCACATAGCTTATTACTACATAAACTGCATCACTATGGGATCAGGGGCCAGACAAACGATTGAATAAGGGCATTTCTAGCAGATAGGACATACGTTGTAGTGGTGGACGGAGAGGAGTCATCAGTTGGAAGGGTGGAGTCTGGAGTGCTTCAGGGGTTCCTCCTCGGCCCCAGTCTTTTCTTGTTCTACATCAACGACCTCCCGGACAGCCTCAACTCAACAGTACGCCTATTTGCCGATGACGCCATAGTCTACCTTACCATTTCATCAAATTCGGACTGCCAAATTCTTCAAAACGACCTGGATAAACTTGCACTTTGGGAAACTAAATGGAAAATGGAATTTCACCCCGATAAATGTACAGTCTTGACCGTCTCAAAGAAGAAACAACCTGTAGCCTTCAACTAAACACTCCACGGACACATCCTGCAACATGAAACATCCACGAAGTACCTTGGCTGCACCCTAACATCAGATCTCAACTGGGGAACCCACATATCCAACAACTGCAACAAAGCCATCCGCACCCTGGGCTTCCTCCAGCACAATTTACACGTATCATCAAGGAACATCAAAGAACAAGCATATAAGTAGTTAGTAAGACCACAGCTAGAGTATTCGTCGACAGTATGGGATCCGAACCAGCAGGGACATATTGATTCATTAGAGAAAGTACAGAGAAGAGCAGCTAGATACGTCATGGGGAGATGTAGGAATCGATCATCAGTTGGAGACATGATAGTACAACTAGAATGGAAGAGTTTATAGACCAGAATGAAAGAGACCAGATTAACCATGATGTATAAGATTGTCAACAACTAGGTAGCCATCAGTAAAGAACAGCATTTTACAAAGCCCAACAGACCATCAAGGCATGTCCACAGTCATACGTATGCATTAACATCAGCAACGAAGGAATGCAGGAAGCAATCCTTCTTCATCAACACCGTAACAGACTGGAATAAGTTACCACCGGACATTGCAGGGGCATCATCACTCGAGATCTTCAAATCCCGAGTGGCAGACTACACCAAGAACTGAATGGACAGTTGTTTTTATCTTAAAGTCAAAAATTACCCCAAAAAATACTGTTTTTAGCCATGCGCACACTCTGGCAGTTTATTCAATAAGTTGAAGGTGGCCAGATAAAAGAAGAAGAAGATATAATTGTTGCTTTTTAAAAAATGTGTTTGCATGTCCATTTTGAGAGGCAGACAGGGAACAAGGGTTCCACTATCCACTATCTGCTTTCTGAGAGATTTTCTTTTCAAATTTTTGATCGGAATAGTGTCATTCGCATCCCCTTTCTCCTTTCTCCAACATCCCCTTGTGTTGTCCGACCTTCATTTATATAACAGGCACACCAATATTTTAACATTAAAACGAGTGGCCAAAAGTAGTCTAAATTGATTTTGTCTCATCTCTCACCTGATAACATATGCAAAGTTGATGTTTACATTAAAACATGTGCATTTCAAAATTTATGGTGGCCATATATTTGTTGACAGTGTTTCATTCCTTTTAAGTTTCTGAATTCAAATCAGTGCAACATTCGTCAAATGATTTTTATACATTTATTCAAATGTAAAATAAACACAAACATAACTTTAAAATGAGAACAAAAGTAAAACCAACAAAAATGTATAACTTCAATTAACATACATGATAACAAAAGTAAAAGAGTGCCACATGGGCCTATATTGTTCATCTTAGACATAGAAAACATTGCACAACTTGATGGTATTGAACAATGATTGAAGATGGCCATAAGTCTTTAGTTTCTTTAAAACTTTTAAAACATATAAAATTGTACATGAGGAATATCTTTGCTTTATATCTACCAAGCTTTCTCAAATTTAATCCAGAAGTAGTGAAGAAAAAGTTAAAAATGTGAAATATATCAAAAATATCTTTGAAATACTTTTTTGCATTAAAATAACATAGTTCAAAGTAAGTCAAAAACGAATAAAATATCATCCGGACAGGAAGCCAAAACAGCAACACAAATCCTTCTACAGTGATAAATGGAAATTCTCCCCCTGGATACCAGAGACTGAGAGAGACTATACTCTTCACTATAGAAACTAGTAGTATAAAGACATATGCATTTAAAATAGTGTTCGCATATCATTTGAGTTTACCTTATGTTAGAATGTGTTTTGTTAACAAAATATAATTATAGAAGGATGTGTGTTAATGGCATATGGGGGCAGGCGTGGTGTAGTGGTTAAGCGCTTGGCTTACGGCGCCGACGATCCGGGTTCGATTCCCGGGTTGCGCCACTATGTTTAACAGGTTGGTAACCTCCTGCTTCCATGTCGCGATAGAACTGAAATATTGTTGAAAGCGACGTAAAACACCAGTCAACCAACCAACCAATTAATGGCATATGTTACAATGCAATTCTAACAAGTATTTATTGGCGACAAAAAGTCGAGAAAATAAATAATCTGTCCCAAGATGTTAAGGAAATAAACATTCTATCCTTCAAAGATCTGAAAATAAATAATCTGACTTGACCATATTTGCCAACCCACCCACCCCTCCCCTCCCTCAGAATCAAATGATCGTCCCTTAGTATCTGTAATATTAAGCGAAACTTAAAATAAAGGTAGAGAGATAAAATATCTTGGAATGCTAGTCATAACAATTATATATATGTTCTAGTTATGAATATAAATAAATGTAGTAAAAAAGATCATTATGAACGGTCCAAACCTGAACTAGAGCAACGTCTAACGACGTAGCTTGGTCTAATACGCCCGTCGCTTAGTTTGAATGGGTGAAATTTTAAAGTATGGAAACATTTTTCCTTTGCCAACAATTCTGTGAAATATTATTCAAATCCGTGCAATGGGTAAAAGTTATAGACAAGACAATGATTTATCCATGATCTGCACTGTGACCTTGTCCCTGTAGATATGACACTGGTTCAAGGTCATGACACATCCTTGGTTCCTGGGCAACGATTCTGTGAAATAGTACTCAAATCCATGCAAGGGGTAAAATGTTATGGGCCAGACAATGATTTACCCATCATATTTAGTGTGTCCCTTCAGTCCCTTGGTTCCAGGTCAAAACATACCCTTTGATCTTGGGCAATAATTCTTTGAAATTTTCAAATCATGCTAGGGGTAAAGAGTTATGACTCGGACAAAGAAGTTTTCTTAAATTTGAATCATACTTATTATTTTGTTAACTGTACTTCATTCATGAATTTTCCAATTACTAATTCATCGTTGGGTCAGGTCAAATTCTTTATTTCCAATTTTAACATGGCTAGGGTCATTCTTGAAATCAAGTATCCGGGTGTTTGATAACGGACATTCAGAACACTTGCGGTTAGACACCGTCTATTTAATATTTTGCGGGAAGGGGGGCGGGGCGTCTAGGTTTTGTAAAAAATATTTCTTGCCCTGATTTTGACATAAACATCTTACCTGGTTGGATGTCAGACTCGCTCCCGACAACAACCGATTGCTTGTCGTCCTCGTCAGTATTGGTATTGACTTTACTGTCTCGAAAAATGTTGTACTTACATTGTAGATATCATTCATTGTTGTTTTATCGTTATTGAACCATTTCATCGGACTTTTCTTCAACTTCATCGCATTTAATTTTCTTACTTCAACATCGTGTCATACGGGAACAACCGACGGGAATACGGCTTTATCCGCATGTCATCCACTCCGAAGGAACAGCTGACGGAAATACGACGTCATCCGCATGTCATCCACTCCAAAGGAACAACCGACGAGAATACGGCGTCACTCGTATGAGATCCACTCCAAAATTCCCCGTTCATCAACGTAATATACATCTTACTAGCCTTATGAGAAATCTTACTCTTACTCGCCTTATAAAGGTATCGACAAGGGTTCAAGTGGATTTGGTCTCTTTCTACAAACTGTAAATCTAGATACCGTTGTCGCTATATTTTCATAATATAAAGACAGCATATTTCACATCATATTTATACGTGTAATAATTGTGGTGTGACGTTAAACAATAAACAACAGCTATTTAGTCAAACTGTGAATGACCAACTTAGTATATTAAAATGGCATAGAAGGAAGTAATACAACTCAGTATTTTTGAGAACCGAGACTGTTAAATCAACGCGCGATAACTCAATCGAAACTCCTACTTTACTAAGAAAGATAACTCTGCATATAAACCGATCTAATTTATGCTGATTCATATTTTGCGATATGGAGAAACTCTTGAACAGAGCGAAAATGAGATACTTAAGGAAATTTCCTAGCGGTATTCTCTTCACAGTCCTCGGGAAAGTATGTCACAACAATCCGTTCCTATCGCTCCAAATTGTCTCGACTGTAGGCCGTTCCACAGTCAGTTCAACAATCCGTTATTATTTCTCCAAGTTGTCTCGACTGTAAGCCGTCCCACAGTCAGCTCAGCAATTAGTTATTACCGCACCCACCTGTCTTGACTGTAGGCCGTCCCGCAGTCAGCTCAGGAATCCGTTACTACCCCACCAACCTGTCTTGACTGTAGGCCGTCCAGCAGTCAGCTCAGCAATTAGTTATTAACGCACCCACCTGTCTTGACTGTAGGCCGTCCCGCAGTCAGCTCAGGAATCCGTTACTACCGCACCCACCTGTCTTGACTGTAGGCCGTCCAGCAATCAGCTCAACTATCCGTTACTTTCGCTCCCAGCTGTCTCAACTGGAGACTGTCCAACAGTCAAGTCGCCCAATTCTGGTTCAACAGCGAGATAGTCAGATCAAGTGGCGTCAATCATGACGTATTACTTCTGTTTAAACCGAATTATTTAATCTACAGTGAAAATATTGTGTGTACAGTGGCGGATTTGTCCACATATTTACTAGTAAAATCCAGATTTAGCGCCAAAATGGCTAAATCGTTTGGCTAATACACATGTCCCCCCCCCTTTTTTGGAAATCCTGGATTCGCCAGTGGTGTATGTGTGATTAAAGTGTATGTGCTTGTGTTCATCTATACATGAAAACATAATGTTCACTTATTAAAACAACGTAAGGTATATACATGTGTAATCAATATTTAAAGAAAATATACTTTATATGTTGATATATTATGTATATTTTAGATATCAAATTAACTGCAATGTGTTTGTTTCACTGCGTGTATTTTAGATATATAAATCCACCTCTATCTCTCTCTCTCTCTCTCTATGTTTGTGTGTATGTATGTACATGTATTTGTATATATGTGTGTTCATCTGTGCATCAAAATATAATTTTCATGAATGAAAATTGGTAGAATTATACAATTATAATGAAGGAATTTGTTATTTTTGTGGTTTGTTTTAGGCATTAAATCAGTTGCACACATGGGAGGATTCTATGGACGATATGTGGAGAGACTAGAGCGATGTAGGACTACCTGTCTAACTTCACTGTGTGGCGACTTAATTTGAATCCTTACAACCAAGGTGCTAAATACAATACAATTTGTCGTCTTGGTGAAAAATTTCATCGTGTGAAACCCACAGGGTAGATCATATCTCTCAAACCCCGTGGGACAATACAAACAAAACCTTTCGGAACTCATTAATATTCATGTCATCAGACACCGCCCCCATAACCAATCAAATCAATTCTACTTACGAAGTGTTTGAACCTCTGTTTTGACATCACGTCTCTTCATAACCAAGAGGTTTGTGAGGTACGAACTACCCCGTGGGTTTCACACGATGGAAAAATTTACGTATGTGGCAATACAGTGCATGGTATGACTTTCACAGCTTATGTAACATTTGCATTATTGTATCTATGGTGATGGAGTATTTTATCTGTAGGATATAATAAGTAATAGAAAAGTAGTTTACTACCACACCATTCATTAAAAGTAGAGAATACACTATTATTTAGACGCTGCTGCGGACAACTTAACAAACAGTCAAGTTCGAAGGGGCAATAAAAGAATAGATTGTGTGTTTATTACTTTGCCATCGCATGCAACTGTCAAATTCAGTTATTGTTATGTGTATTTTAGATGTTATATCTATAGAACTTAAAATTGGACGTTATTTTTGTGGTTTCTTTTAGGTATTAAACCAATTGCACACATGGAAGGACTCGGCGGACAGTATGGCGGGATACTAGAGCGATGTATGTCTACTTGTCCAATTCCTCTGTTTGGCGACTTAACTTGAATCCTTATTATCATCGTGCTAAATGCAATAGAATTTGTCGTCTTGGTGAAAAATCTACGTGGTTGGAAAGACAGTGCGTGGTATGAAATTCACAGCTAATGTAGCATTTGAATAATTGTATGTACGATGAAGGAGCGGTGATTTTAAATACCAAGAAGTCTATGACATATGAGGCATAGAACAAATAATATTAAAATAGTTTACAACACACCATTCATTGGCAATAGAGAATGCAATGTCATTTAGACGCTGCAACAATTCAACCAGTAGTCAAGGGAAAGATATGTAATTAAATAGAGAATACAAAACTATTATACGATGCCACCTCTCAGCCAATAGTCAACTTCGAAGGGTACAAATCTTCATATATAATGAATAGATCATGTATTTAATATAACTTTGCGATCGAATGCAACTGAAGTCAAGGTATGTAAAATAAGAATGTTAACTTTGAAATTTTAAACTGCAATGGTGTCGTTTTGATTTTGTAGATGTACATGTACGTGTCCTTCGTTATGTCTGCTATATTGTCTTTAGTATGTTGGAGTCAAAAGCATTGTACATCACTTATATTACGTAATCATAAAGTACAAGTTTCTTTAGAGGTCTAAAGGAACTCATATGGATAGAAAAAGTAACTGTCTCCAGGATGGAGATCCGAACCTAGGGTATAGGGGCTACTTCAGAGTCCTCTATCTACGGTGGACCTGGATGGTTGTTGCTATTTTGACAAGTTTTAAAATATTTTAGCATATTTCATACTTTAGATTATATCTTTATTATCTAGAACTCACGAAAGCTATACTTTAAAAGGGAGGAAAATTAGTTTTGGTAGCATAAATTGATATCAAACACCATATTTAGGTACTAAGATCAAGATTATAGCAAGTTTCCCTTTCAAATTTACGACTATAATTGAATATGGGAAATTATTTCCACTTTTATCGCTCAAACTACCGTGTTTTACAATTTCTGTCCAAGTTTCATAACATGATATTTAAAATAGAAAAACTCCCAGGATTAATGTTCAAATTATGTCGTCTTGCCGTGCTGAACCTCCATCTTCCACAAATGTCTGAAGTACATGTATCCTCTGTAGGATGAATGTAATGCTACATTATCATATTATCTAATTAAATTTCGTACACAGGATCGTTATACAGATTGGTATTATTTTGAGCTCTGTCCTATTAAGTAACTGAACTCATTATTTATATTCTATATTGTTTGTACTGAGTGTATTGTTTATATTCTATTTTGTTTGTACTGAGTGTACTGTTTATAAATAATCCAAAGGCCTTATGGCCTTTACGTGCAACATGTAACATTTTATAATGTTACACAATAGATCATTTATGTAATTGTGATAAGTTTAAATACAAATGGTGCAAAAGGCAATATTTCAATACATAAAAATATAGATAGTAAACAGATTATTGCTTGAGAGACTGTACTAGTTTCTATGAGTATTGTATTCCCTTCTTTTAATGAATGGTGTGGTTATAAACTATTTTTTATCTTACTTATTCTTTTCTTAATAAGAAAGGGGGTCTTCTCGTTATACCAAGTTATTTCTCGTATGAGTAGGTATCTGCCGCCAAACTTATTGCTACATTATACAATATATATCACTATCACGTATTTTCACACCAGTTTCCTTAGAACTTGCTGACGTCATAAAGGTTTGACCTCAGATGTGTATGACAAATAGAAAACATCGATATTTATTTCAGTTATTATTCTGAATTGTGTTTTGTTTTCAGATGTTGAAAATATCTAATCTGGAGAAATACAAATCTCATCCATCCCAGCACCCATCCAAATTTAGGAGATTTTTCTCTTGCGTTCTCAAGTATTTCTCGACTGAACATGAAACAGAAAATGAATCTAATGCAGGAGCACTCACATCCGTCCCTGTGAAGGTTGAAATACAAAATTCTAAAACAAATGCAGCTAATATCGATGACTTCAAAGATGCCATGACAACAGAACAGAGGAAAGAAGAATTTTTATCTTTGATGAACAATTCGATTAACACTTCAAATACGTCTTCATCAAGCAGTAATTATGTTTCAAGAAGATCAAGTAAAAGTGTCCCAATCCATCAAGAAAGTCGTAAAAATAAATCCGTTCGAAGCATTTCTTTTCCAATATCAAAAAAATCCTACGAATTATTGCCTCAAATTAAATACTTTGTCCAATCACAACAACATAGCATCATATCTGACTGTGAGAACGACCGAAAAGAACATTCACTGACATCAAAAGAGAGGGAAAAAACAATGGGTAATGAGCATCGGATACCACGTATTGAAAGTCTATCTTCATCAGTCAAGGAGGAAAACATATCTGTCAGAGATATCCGTCAGATCCCGAAAATTCCAAGTAACAATATATCTGTCAAAAATATACAACAAACAAGAAAAAACTCTACAAGTCCAATGTTGGTCCACACAGATAAAGAAATACCTTTTTGTATCCCACCAAGGTTCAGTGATGTAAAGCAAAAAAGATATGAAACGTTGTTTAGCAGTGAAGAGGAGAACAGACTCCGGTTACTTTCATTCAATACTTTTGCTCAAAACGTAATTGAAAGGAATTCACAATTAAATATTTCATCTCTGAAACCTTTAGCAACAGCAGAACTTGAAACGTACATTATCAATAGGAAATTCAAAAAGGCATTTTCAGACCTCAAAGTAAAGTAGAACAACCATTCAGGTGGATCAGAAAGTTCAGAAAGTCAATTAATATTTCTAGACTTTTTATTCATCTTTCTACAGAAATATTGTCACTCTTGGTTTGTTAAATGATATTATGATGAAATTTATTTATGATATTATTACTTTAATAAAAGAAACAACAAACTATACTAACTGATACTTTTTAATTGAGAATCAAGAAATCGAAGTACCAAAAGTGTGTGTGGAATTTAAGGCCTGAGCACGGATATGCGGGTCCAGGGAATTATCCAGGCTACCGAAATGTTAACACTGTAGCGAGTAAACTGGCTGCTGGGTGCTTCTCTGGTATCAGAAATAACAACAATACCCATCTGGTAAACAGATGTGGAAAGGATTCGAAATAAACACCCCCTTTTAACTCAGTTGGCCTGACCTTACTGTAACGGAAGGTCTTAAAAACGGGCTCGTCGGCCCCGAAGATACCGTAACGCCCGCAGTTGGTATCAACTATCGAGCGGGTCTCTATGGTTATATAGATGATCCGAATAAGCCCTCACAGCGCATGTCGTATAGGGCACCTACCCCCTATGGTTTAACATAGATGGATGAATTAACCCCTCATGACGCATGTCATGTAGAGGAAAATCCGGGCGAATAGAGTTTCGAACCCTTTGTTTCTCTGAACCACGCCAAATGTGAGATGTTTTAAAATCGAACATAACCCCAACAAAGGGAGAAACCAATATCTCTTAAACAAGCGAGAACAAACATAAGCCTGTGGTAATGTATAATTTAATTTAAGAACATCGGCTCATTTACATATGGGAGGGAAGGTTGTGACTGAGGACGTAATAAATATTTCAAGCGCGCCTTGGATATCATTTACATATGGGAGGGAAAGTTGTGACTGAGGACGTAATAAATGTTTCAAGCGCGCCTTGGATATCATTTAAAATATAGAATTGCCGTGGTCGGATAGGTGGGTGCCGTCGAAACGAAATAAGGTCGACTCTTTGACAGTTATAGATGGGTGTCTGATAACCACCCCCTTCCTTTAATAAGAATGAACGAACTGCTTGATTCATGCGGATCCTAGATTTTTCTATTGCTTTTTGATTTAATGCACCATGCCAGTAGCAGCGTTGTAATATTTATGAAAATATTAGTTTTGTGGCAGGCAACATAGTCTTTAAACGGACGTAAGTGGCCTTTATGCCGGAAATGAGGTCAAAACTCTTGGAAGCGACGACATCGTTGGACCCCAAATGTATCAAAAGGTAATCCGGCTTTTTGGAATGTTTTGAAGTTTTGCCGAAATGATTGGGGCTAATTCATTCCAGTTAAGCCCCCGCTTATCGTACCATTTCAAACTGACGCCGTACCTCTCAAGGCTCAGAGACGAGCCTCCTTCTCTGGAGCGGGAGGCGGCCTCAGCCCAATATATAATAATATAATAATAAAATATAATAACCATACAGACATATCTACAAAACAAAACTTGATGATTATAGAGGTAACAATATGCAGTACACAAATAGGATTAGTTAAGTCATGGTATTCGTATATAATGCGTCGGATTTCCACCTCCCCCATATTTGAATTTGTTCATCGGAAAAAAAACTTTGCTTAGCGGCTTCGGTAACGGCCCCGATGCGGAAACTGTGAAAAATGAATTTCCGGTTTGGTCGGTTTTTTATTTTCGGATACGGACATATAATAGAGATGAATGAAAATTAATGTTGTATAGGTAGAGGGGGAAACCGATAAATTTCTGGAAGTAGAAATGGTAAACTCGCTTACACGTAGAAATGCGAAAAATGCAAGCGCGAGCGCAGCGGAAAACATATTTACCTTGTATTTTCCGTTTGAGTCCTTCCAGTGTTTTATGTACAAAAAATGATTTTGTCGAATCGGGCCGATTGTTAATTTTATGATAATATGTACGTTGAGGCGGTTGAAAGGGACAACTTGTGGAGAGAGAGAGATAAGCAATGAAATTTACTATTGTGTCTACTGGAAGGGTGAGAGTTGCGGGCAAGTTGTATATGTCGGTATATTGATTAAATTTTTGAAGGGATGCATTGTAAGCACGACGAGTATTACATGCCTGAGAGTATTGTAATAAATCAGCTGCGTGTTTTTTTAAGTCCGCCAGACTTCTGCCGGGATGGGGGTTGGAAATTGGTCGGCCTGGGTGCCAAGTGTCTGAAGCGGCACATCTGATAACGAGACAAAGAATTTGCAATTGAATTTTTATAATCAGGTATATGTTCAGCTTTTTAAATGATAATCTGGACTGAGACCGATTCCGATCACTTTACACAGATTTGACACCTTCTCTACTAGAAGGTTACCTACTTTGACTTCTCCATATATAAATATATATGGAATTTACACGATTTGACTCTTTGTACAGGGTATATGTGACGGGTGTTGATAGCTAGCAGGAGATGCTCACTCTCCTCGGACACCCGATCTCACTCCATCATAGGAGTTTACATATGATCATCAAGTAGACATATTTTGTTATTTTCCACTTGATTTTCATTTTCACTGATTTTGTATGTCCTCTGGTTTCATGATTTTTCAGACTTATGGTTTGGATTTATCCATCATCTTTACATTTTATATAAATATTGTATTCTAGAGTTTTCAATACCAATTTCCTGATTAGTTGCATTACGAATACATCCTTGGTCGACTTTTTGTTAATGACATACACCGTGGCTTGAATGTCGACTTTTTTGTTTGCTAAAGCTTTTCCCCAAATGAAAATAGATACAACGACGGGAAATAATTTTAGGAAAGTCATATTCTTCAATATATGTGAATCATTCCAAGAACTAAGCCAACAGCCTTGTGCCCAATGACCTTGAAAATATATACCAAAACCGAGATAGATTTCGCCTGCACTGTCAGTGTAGAGGTCAATGTCAATATTAGAGTTCTAAACATATTCCGGAATCATGGTAACACCTTTGTACCTAGCTAAAAAGGTTAGCCACATTCTGAGGCCCTCTTTCATAGATTTGGTTACTCTAATTTTGTGGTATGGTTTCTTTATTCCTAGCGTTGCGTTAATAAGTCTACGGCAAAACCCACGGCCAAGTGAGATAACTTTGCAAACAAAATTTAGAATTCTTAAAATTGAGTGTAATTTAGAAAGAAAGAATCTTTTTTTTTTTGCAGTAATGCCTCCGAAATGCGTGACTGGAGCTCAAGGTCCGTCTGGTCTTTTTTATGCCCGATATGGACGTTTAGTGCGGAACAAGTAGCTTCCAAAACATGCATAGTATCAATGCAGTTTGAAGTACCTTGTTTTCCAATGAAGAAAAAATCGTCCAAATAGTGTAAGAGTTTAGGTTGAAATGACATAATTGATAATGGATAAATGTATAAAATTGTTCGAAAAGGGAGCAGCTGATGGACGCCCCAAATTGTAGGCACTTGTCGAAATAATAGAGACCGTCTATTGAAAAACCTAATAAATCCCCAGGCCATATAGGTAATAATCTGAATGCAGACTTCAGATCCGACTTAGCTAATAAGGCGCCTTTACCCACCTGGTGTATAAGTTGTATTGCGTCGTCAATGGTGGAACAGTGTACGGTGCAAACGTCTGGATTGGTAAAATAATTAATGGAATTATTGTCAGAGAACGACAAATGATGAATAACTCGAAAACCCCCGTTCTTTTTAGGGACTAATCCTAGTGGGGAGATGCGAAGTGTAAGCAGTGGTGGAAAGGGAAAGGGACTGGCTATTCGGAAGGCATCTAACTCTTTCTTTATAAGGTCACGTACAATTTCAGGTGCGTTTTCAGGAGAGTTTTTGAAAACCTGGGCAATCGTGGGCCCTGGTAATTAAGCTGAAAACCATATTCAAGATAGTGTAAGAGTAGGTTAGCACATTCTTGGTCGGGATAAGATTCTAAATATTTGGCTAAAGATTTATAAGAGACTAGCCGAGTTGGGTTCCCTCACACTTTGAGTATTTGTGTGGATATTTGCATTTAGGAAATGAGCATTTTGTTTTATTATACCGAAAGCAAGAGTAGACAGTACTTTGTTGTGTGGAGGGTTTTTTCGAAATGATACTAGAACCCGGGGCCTTATTAGTTGACATGCACACCAACCAGACTTCAGAATCGATCAATCCCCCCCCCCCCCGAAGAGGATGAATTGTGTGACTTTTTAAGACGATACTGTTGGTCGTATGAAATCCAAGATTGGGGAGCACGAGTGGCTGCTAAATTAATGTCCCGTAAATATTTAAGCAATTCTTGTGCTTTTGTGGGGTGCTTCACTATCATGATACTGATAGAAACCAAAAATGCCGATGTCCAACTGTTTATATCTTAGATGGGATTAGATGATGGCTGTTTTTGAATAACCATTTTTTCATTTTTTTTTTTTGATAATCAGTTCTCCAGAATTATCAGCATCTAATGTTAATTCCCTAGAAGCAATAGTGATAAATCGATAAACTTTCCTTCCCAATTTTTTTCTTTTATTCTATGGGGAACAAATAGACCAATGTCATCAAAAATGCTTGCTGTTTGAACAGGTATACCATCTGATGAGGAAACAAAATTAATTTCCACATTACCTGAGCCAGTTGAGCCAGATGAAGAAGCAGACTGTGAAGCATGGGAAGGATGACACAAACTGGAAGTGCGCGGCGGGTTGGGGGTTTCAGAAAGCCGGCTGATAGTCCTAGGTCCTGTGCTGGATGGGGCACCCCTGGAGAAAGCGAATCACTAAGGCACAGAGGAGAGGATGTTGTAGGTGATGAAAAGATATCAGCTGGGACTGGTGACTAGCAGGCATGGGTGCTGCATCATGTGCATGGCGGATTGGCTGAGAATAGTGGGTGCGACTACGAGATTGGTCGACTGCAGCATCCCTAAGTCGAGAGGAGGCGACTTTCGGTCGCTTGCCGGGTGCTCTGGCTGAAGTACCTATTCTTTTGGGTGGCATACCAGCGATTTATGTAAACAAGTTGTCGCTAACTAATATGATGTGATGACCACTGGAAATATCAGTGCGAGTTTGAACCTCGATGTAAAGTGTGTAAGGAGTCTGGTCACAAACCTGAATCCCCTCATTGTAAACATTACGATAACAAACAGAAAGACATCATAGCTTTCATCGGAAACGAGAATATTCTGTCAAACTTCTATCCGTGTGAAATCAATATTTTTGGAATGGTACACAGTTCTGCAGAACACACATATCAATAAAGCAAAGCCATGAGATCAGGCGACGTGATAAGAGCAGCAGAAATTCGTGAACCAGAAACTGCTCTTGGCGCTAAGAAGGTTCTGACTTCCGAGCAATGGATACAAACACAAGGATGTGATGTCCAACATAATTAACACCAAATTCAAGCAGGTTAAGGAATTTAAAGATCAACGCCTGAAAACATCTAAACACGCCATTTTGGTGGAGTCTACGTATGATGACACATGGGGTCAGGTATAGACAGAGAATGTACAACTAAAACGTCGCGTAAGTGGCCAGGGCAAAATATGATGGGGGAAATGCTCATGGATTTAGACAAATCCGAACGCGCGAGTGTTGCTACAACAGGACGCGGATCCACAAAGTCATCTTACTCATAGGTCTACATGGGCAAACTGAAAACGATATTCATCAACTGTGGAGGGCTAAACACTTGTGAAAAAAAACAGTTAAACTAAATACATGGTTTAACGATACAAGTGTGTGTATAATATTTTTGCAAGAAACAAATTTTATAGAAGATGAACAATTTATATATCATTCCCGTTGGCATGGTAAATTGATACATTTTTATTCAAATTCGAAATTAAGCTGGGGGACTTCAATATAGAAAGGAATACCGGTTGATATTTTAAATGTTCATATATCATTAGACGGAAGAAAATTGCTTGTAACAAAGTCCTAACTTCTGATAGGGAAAATCCTTTCTAAGACTAAAATATCAAAATTATTAATGACAGTATCCATGCAAGCATATATGATAAACATGACTACTTTTGATTTCCTATTGTAAATTTTCCTTATTTAGATGGTGATGTCCCTAGACTCCCATAAGGTAGTACTATTAATCAATTGGTTCGGTTTGCTAGAGCCTGTACTAACGTTTTGCAGTATCACACAAAATTTTCTCAGATCACTTTTAAACTTTTAACTCAGGTTTATAGATATCATAAACGTCGAAACACTTTTGCTAATTTTGTGCAATATATAGTTGTACACCTATTCCACGCTGTAATCCAGACATAAAATGCCTGCCTCGTTTGTCAGTTGTATTTGACAAAAGGGGAAGACATTTCTACGAACTGATTTGACCATATCATAGCTTTAATTTTATCTGACACCTTCAACTGACAGACTGATTGTACATGCACTGCACTGCTTACAATCCTGAATCCATTACCTATAATGGGTGACATAAAATTGACTACCGGTGTCTCACCTACATGAGTGGCTTCTTGTATGGACACATTGGCAAATGGTGTCTGCATCGGTCCATTTTTTTTATCTGACACTAGGCTCATTGTACCTTCTGCCTTGCTATTAATATTACATGTATATCATTACTGGAATTATTCAATATGGCATTGTTACTGTTAAGACAAGTCCTTTTCATTTCTACTATAATTATCATACATTGGTTGTGAAGACCTACCAGAACTATTTCAATACTACTTGAATGTGTATCACCATGCAACATATGTGCATTTGTTCCTAAGTTTGAATAATAGCATCATATTTGTATATACATTGTGTCCGATAATTGATTCTGAAATTTGATTTGCTATTTTGAGTTCTACATAATGTTAGCAATCTCAAATCTTAGCTATATTCTTTAACCGATTATGGAAATTGTAAAAGATGGATGTATAAAGTATTTCCCAATAATTTTCTTGGAAACTGGATTTGGACAACATCTTTATGATATATCTGTAAAATTAATATGAAAAAATAAATAGAGAAAAGAAAGAAAACCCCGTATCGGCAGTCGACGAAATACTACGCCGTGATGTTACCATGTTCAGGTAAAATTGGAAATTTAAAATATAAACTTCAAATCAAAATTATGATCACATGATCACAAGATATTTAATGATAAATTCTTGATTACACGTTTTCATAAAAATCCTTTGAAATTACGTTTTCAACGAAAATATGATGGATAAAACCAACCCAGAATTCCAAACATCAGCAAACCGAAAGACAAAATCATCCAAAATAGAAAATCCAAAACAAAACGAAGCCAGCGTGGCTAGTGGTAGGCCGGGGTTCGATTCCCGCTCTGGTCATGCCGGTGTCCTGTCTTTCGAATGAGACAGTAAAAACCGAGGCGCCGTGTCGTGGTATGCATGGCACGTTAAAGATCCCTCACTGCTTCGGGTGGGTCCGTTGCAAAGGTCAAAATTTGTATGCCCCACATCAGGCAGATGCCGTCACCATATACGTGAAATATTTGTAGTGTGACGTTAAACAACAATCATTCAATCAACCAAAACAAAACGAACACAAACATGTACCAAGTAACATATGCACACAACCAGAAAGATAGTGAGACCAGGTGCACGGAGAGAATAAGTATCTCCAGAAGAATTCTCTAGATGAATTCTGAAATTAGGATAACTATAATTCATAGTACCAAGTCGTACAAATGAATTGTCTTTAAACTAATTCTACATATCTTGTCTGTTAAATTCGTTTTTTAAATCACTCCAAGTTTATTGCACGTGCATGTATATTAAGCTGCAACTGCCGGTCTGGTCAATTTATATAGAAAACATACATACATACATACATACATACATACATACATACATACATACATACATACATACATACATACATACATACATACGTGCATACATACATACATACATACATACATACATACATACATACATACATACATACATACATACATACATACATACATACATACATACATACATACATACGTTTAAAAATTTAATTGTTCTTATAATGTATTATATTACATCAGTAAGACTGAACACAAAATTCTTTAAAAATCCACAATTTTAGTAAAACACATTGAACAAACAAGTTCATGAAAAATTTTCGATTGGATATTGATTTTTGAAATTTTTAATGGGGACGTCTGTGTAGTGGTCAAGTGTTGGCTTGTAGTGCAAACTATCTGGGTTCCATTCCCAGATTGTACCACAATGTTTAAGAGGTAGGTGAACTCCTGCTTTCTGGTCGCGGTATAAATGGAAACATAATTGTAGAATGTGACTTAAGACATCAATGAATCAACTAACCTTATTTAATGCTCTATAATCAAATTGCACATGGCTTTAATATTTTCTCTAAAATAGAATATTCAGGTTTTCGAAGAGATTCCAGTCTACAGAACATTTTAAATTATGAATCCAATATGCAACATAAGAAATGAGAAAAAATTTATATATTAGATATGCCTTTGAAAACGGAGTAAAAAAGTAATTTATATTGTCATATCCAATTAATGTAATCATTTATTATATTTTCATAATGATTAATATTTTGACTTTTACGTATTTTATATCATTTTGTATCCACTAATTGAAATATATACATTAATATATATTCCGCGAAACGGATTATATTTAGTGCCTCGGTTTTTGTCCAGGCATCAATAAACAGGAAATTTGTACAGTCATTTCTCATAATTTAATTTCAGGAATTTCAAAATAAAACTTTTTTGAAGAAAAATTACATCTTGTATTTGAAACTGATAAATAAAACAAATCAATCTTACATTAGTCAATCAGAATCGCTTTCTAATGGCGTCCCCATCAACAATAGAGATAGTGAAAGTACGAGATATAAAGAATACCATAAAATGACCGAAAAAACACTGATGATTTTATATGTTTGGTATATTTTATTCAATTTAAATCCGACTTCTAAATCAGTTAGAGATCACTCGATATATAGATCTGTATCTAGACCGAACCGGAGTTGTGGTTACGTGCGGCCACGATCATTTATTACTCGAAGGGACATTGTCTATACAGATATGGACTAATTTTTACTCCGTGCGTTTGTGTATACGTTATAAGGTCAATGTGGAAATAATTAATTATATATATTTAAAACCGTATATGTTATATTTCATTTACACCATATAGGTTATTCAAGAATGCTTCGATTGATAATTTGCTTATGGACTGGTTATTCTTACAATTATTGAAACATACAAAAAAAGTCATGATAAAACAGATAAAAATGATAAATAAGAAATGACATCACAGATTTCATTTTTTAAGAAGGAAAAAAAGGACAACATTAACTTACGCAAAAGAAAACCAGGCTTTTTTTTTCTTTTGTTTTTTGTTTTTTGGTTTTTTTTTTTTGTTTGTTTGTTTGTTTGTTTGTTTGTTTGTTTTTTTTTTTTGCGGTGTTCTTCATAAAAAGCTGCTTAATATTTGAAAAACGTACTAAGATTTCTGTACATCCAACGTACTTTAAAAGCTTTAAATTTGAATTTCCACAATATCCATGCCTCCTTCTTGTGTTTGTCCTTATTAGCAATCTTTACCCAATATGCTGGATACTCCCAATGTGACTGTAGCCCTTTTTAACCGCTTGTATGTTGACAATTGAATATCTCACCATTTCACTTCCGTCTATACTATTACCAATTAATTTTTCTACAACTTAACCTATGACACGGCTAGTGTCACCCGTCTGCAGGGAATTCTTACTCATTTATTGCACCTGATTCCAACTCTGGTTTTTTAAGGTGTCAATTATGAATTAAAGTGAATTCGGTACTTGGTGAATACAGTACTTGGCGATTTCGGCACCATGTGGTGATTTCGGCACCTTGATATAGTAATTTTGGCACCTTGATATGGTGATTTCGGCACTGATGTTTACTTTTTTTATGAATTTGTTAATCTCTCTCCCACATGTAAACTCTCAACTTAGATTTAATATATATAAAGATTCAAATACATAATACATTATATTGAATAATTTGAAATGTAAGCAAAATTTTATAAACATAGTAAGGTAAAATACACTTATGTACGTAATACAAAAATTAAAAACAATTGATTGATTGATTGATTGATTGATTGATTGATTGATTGATTGTTGTTTAACGTCACACCACGAATATTTCACGTATATGGTGACGGCATCTGCCTGCGGGGCATACAAATTTTGACCTTTGCAACGGACCCACCCGAAGCAGTGAGGAATCTTTAACGTGCCTTGCATACCACAACACGGGGCCTCGGTTTTTACTGTCTCATCCGAAAGACAGGACACCGGCATGACCAGAGCGGGAATCGAACCCCGGCCTCCCGATTAGGAGTCCAGCGCGATACCACTAGGTCATGCCGACTTAAAATTAAAAACAAAGATGGAGGAATAAAATCAATCAGTCAACTTTTTAAAACTATCCATTTTAAATTTGAAAATGGATAAAAAGGAATACAAATTCATTCTTCTTACTGTTTATTTGAGTATGTGAAGTTTTGTTTTTTATTATTATTATTATTTGTTTTGTTTTTATTTATGTTTAGAATAGCCACATATATCATTACGTTAGGATCGGGATTTTAAAAGAAGGAAAATATGTGTTTAGTACCCCATGATTAAAGATATCATAAAAATCGCAATAATAGACCAAAACAGCATTATTATGTATGTATATTTTTTATTCTCTATGTTTGATAAACTAACTACCGACACTTCTCATATGTACTGTTGAGATTACGTAATAGGATAGATATCGGGAATGGAGACCTATATTAGTCGCGATTTGACTAATTTACCTTACATATACACATGTACAAATAAAAATTGATGCATTAACTTGAAATACTCCAATGTGCGCTACTCTCTACAAAAAGTGTACACTGGCTAAATTCATTTATCTCAAGAAAAATAATTCAATTACTTTAACCTTATTAATGACAAATTTAGTCTATTGTGTAGGAATTCACCTTTTTTCTGTCTGACAAAATGATTTTTAAAATATGCTAATTTCAATGAATTTAAACATTTTTTAATAATTATTGATTCACATATAATAAATTCTTTTTGATATTCTTAAAAGTTATTGTTATTTTTATTTAATTGATAAAAAAACAATATTACAATGTAACAATGTATTTTGAAAATAAATGTATACTTACCAATTCAAAAAGTTTTGTGCGTCCACGATTCACATATGTTACAGGAAACACCATGCTGAAGGGGCCGTACAGGTAGGTTGCACAAAATTTACGTTAATATCGTAGTAACAAATTACCGAAAAAACATATTTATAAAGTTCTGATAATATATATATAAATAAAGCACAAAGGTATAACGTGAACGACAATGTAATAAATAATCTAGGCTGTTGTTTTTACACGCCTTGTGCGATAAACACCATCCTGATGGTGGAAAAAATAGTACCGAAATATTAAACACATTATGCATGTATAACATTATTAGATCATTTATTACTTTGTCGTTCATGCTACACCTTTGTGCTTTATTATCTGTTTATATAACGTGTAGTATCGACAAATGCCGATCCGAATAAATGGATATATATGATAATAAGGTGCCGACATCACCAAATCTATACACCGAAATTACCAAGTACTGAAATCACTGAGTACCGAATTCACCATTTATCTATGTGCCGAAATCACCAGTTCCAAATTCACCTGTAACCCACATTATAGCTGCATCTCGTGCTTCGTTTCGATCCGTTTTTATTTAATGCTATATTATTTTCATTCTTTTTTTAACACAAATTCTTCATTTGGCTTATGAAGAATCAAAACAAAATATATTGTACATCGTGTGCCAAATATTGTAAGTAAGAATCTTTCCCATGATTCAGAACACTGTCATCCACTTTCTATGATACCATTCACCATAACACTTAACCATTACACCTAGCCTGTCCCTCTCAAAAGAATACATTTCGTATGTGCAAAATGTTTTAGTTGTACTGAGTGCATGTTTACGATATTCTAAAGTTTTGAAAATCAAAATGGAATCATCTGCTTCTTGCACACATTGTCATTCATTGTACATTGCTACCTGTCCAAATTTACTTTGGCGACTAACTTTGAATCCTTACAATCAAAATGATAAATACAATACAATTTGTCGTCTTGGTGAAAAATTTACGTGTGTGGCAATACAATGCATAGTATGACTTTCACAGCTTACGTAACATTTGAATAATTGTATCTATGGTGACAGAGCCATTTATCTCTGATGAAGCATAGAATAAGTAATAGAGATGTAGTTTACTACCACACCATTCATTAGAGAATACACTATTATTTAGACACTACAACAACTCAACAAATAGTCAAGATCAAGGTATGTATGTAAAAGTAAGAATGGAAACTTCGAAATTTTAAACTGTAATCGTGTCAGTTTTGATTTGTTAGATGTACATGAATGTATCCTCTATCATGTCAGCTTTATGTTCTTTCATATTTTGAAGCCAAAAGTATTACATATCACTTATATTATGTAATCATGAAGTACGAGTTTCTTTGGAGGTCTTAGGGAATTCATTTAGATAAAACAAAAATGGAGATCCGAACCTAGAGTATACGGACTACTTCAGAGTCCGCTATAACTAAGGGGGTCTGTATAGTAGCTGCTAGTAGTAAAATATACTATTATAATTAAATATCGGTAATTTCTTTCCATTTTAATCACTAAAATGTCACTTTTTCTTTAAAATTACTTTCCATTTTCGTAACAAATATGGTATATGACATAACATATAATATAAAATAATAATTAGAATAGAAAAACTAATATTTACCAGGATTAATGTTCAAATTATGCCGTCTTTTAGTGCTGAACCTCCATTTTCCTTAAATGTCTGGAGTCTTAGACTTAGACGTAAACGTAGACGTAGACTTTACGACTAAAACTACGTGATGTAACTTCACTCGTAAACGTATTTAGACGTGGTGTCAGTTTTAATCTACGACTGGAACTTTTAAACAAGTAGACGGAGATTTCATAACAACGGGAAATCATTATTGCGTAATGTGTACTTCCACTTTTGGCTTTATTGTTGTCTAATAACAAGGAAAACACGACTGAGAAAGCAAGAAAGCCAAAGTGGAAATGGAACGACCGAAATGGAGGTTTTGGCAGATGACTTCCGCGACAGCCCCCGTCGGTAACACAGTCGAAAACAGCTATTGTAGTATAAACGTCAAGGTCATTGATTTTGATTTTACTTGAAAGGGTTTCATCAGCTGAGTATGTATGCCAAATATGAAGATTTTATCTCTTATTGTTCAAAAGTTATGACCGTCTTACTTTTCGATGTTATATTTCCTCGATACAAGAAAAAAAATCCGACTCGATTTAGTGTTTTGAAGATAAAACAGCGTTAATTGGTGAAATGATTATAGGGTAAAAAGTCAATGGGGAAAACTTTCGCGTTGTTTACAATGGAAACAGAGGCGGCGTACATCGTTCAGTGAAAATCGTCGATGTTTGAACTCATTACTCATACACATATAGTTTGGATAATATATTATACTAATGAATCCTGGAAAATGGATGAATTATGCGATTATTTGGGGAAATAAGGACTTGCAATTGACTAGCCAAAAGAAGAAATATTGTAGCGCAAATGGCATCACAGAGAAAAGATTATTTTTGTTCTGTCTATAATTATGTTGTTGTTCAGGTTGATGTTAGTACATACAAAGAGCAGAATGTTGCTATCTTGACTTTATGTAACTTAATACAGGGTTGTTGTTGTTGTTATACTTTAAGCGCTATATACCTTCAATATTATGATACGGACATCTGCACTTTCACCAGTGAAAATTTCGGAAAATTTTACCATGAAAAAACCAGTGCAGTGTTTAACAAAATACATGTATCTTACCCTTTCTTTGTGTATAATAATCTCCTTTTTAAAACGTTTTTTATTCAAATCTTCTTCAGATTCTGATTTTATGTAGAAATGCAAAACCCCCTATCGTATTAATGATTAGGGTATAATACAGATGGTTAAGTAGAAAAGGTGCTGGTCTTGTAATCTGATGGTTTTGCCAGCTACGAGTTTGACTAAGGTTAAAATTCAATTCACAATTATGGTGTATAAAGTCAGAAACAAAAAAGTACCGAAGGGTAAACCATATCTCATAGTCCATGGAATAAAAGGAGAATATCGATATCGTGAATAGTGTCATATTCAGACAAATGCGAACCCCAGTAAAATCGAGGTGAGACCACTTCTTGAAGAAAAGTATCATGATGAATAGTAATGTTTTTAATTACAATTTTTCAGATATGTATTGAGCAAATCATATGTGAAAATTTATGGGAAATTATCGTGCACAAGTTAAAATATAGTAAAGGAAATGAATATTCCCTTTTCAATCAATGCATTTCTACAGACTTCAAGATAATTGTAAAGTCAGTTGCAAAATCTAAATAAATCTTAAATTTTTTTCTGGTGTTTCCAACCATTATTTTTATGCCTGAATCATATACATGTGTAAGGGATTCAGAATTATTCTTTTTCTGAAAATTTTATCCCAAAACACTTACTGACTTAACAAGGATGATTTTGATCTTAATATATGAAATCAGATATTCCAAAACATATCATTAAATACCTATATCACACTATATTCAAGTTATATTGTAATTATATTTGAATTTATATGCTTTCTTGTATTTAACTGTTATATTGTTATTGATGAATAAATTCAAGTAGAACTATGACTGTTATATGGTAGTTGTGATAGTTTTCATGACGAAAAACCGTCTTCACAATGTCAGCGCTTTGTGATTCCGTATCTCCATGCAAACTCCAGACAAAAACTGTTTTAATATTCCAAAGTTGGTGTGGCATGTCATTATTTCCTTGGTTCCATGATATCATGGAACCAATCAGGAAGCAGTTTGCAATAAACAACACATTTACGTGAATAATCACCTTTGATTCAAGGATCGCATGGAGACATGAAGTCGCAAAATTTAGACAAAATCTTTGAATGACAGAGGCAGATTTGACTTTACTACATCTTTAGAGTATTAAAGACAAGCGCACCTATAATTTGAGAAAGAACTTTTACCAATTTAGTAAAAATACAATGTAGTAGACACCAGTGTGGTGGAAATTACAAATCCGTCTACAAGATCTTCAAAAGGAGACATAACCTGGGTTTCATCATGGTTAAAACAAACTTATGTTCCAGAGTTAATTTCTAACCAAGTAACACAGTAACAAGTTTACAGACCACACTTTTATAGTTTAGTGGGTTGCTCAAACGATTTGACCCTTTCCATTGTTTCATACACTTAACCCTACCCTGCAATACTTTAAAAGAACATTAAAAGACTGGAGTGGACTATATATAGGTGTTCCATTATAGAACTTGACTTTCTAATCTTTTTCGAAGTGCTTAAACAGACATTACTCTCGTTTCGCTTCATTTGACTCTTCAAACAAATTTTTTCAATTTTTTTTTCTTTTACTTTCTGAGTAAGTTTTATTTTCAAGGCACACCTATCACCAACAGACTGTGTAAATGTGTAACAAAAAATTGGTATCATGAAATTTCATTTTAAACGAAACAAATCTTGCTCATATAATTCATAAAGCACAGGTATAGTGTTTGGTATTCATCATGCTCAACCAAGTGAAACTCACATTACTATTCCCTTTCCAGTAGTGTACATGTTTAATACCATTGTGAGGTAATACACAAATCCAGAAGATGGTTTCAGCATAGGAAAACCTAGAGTTCCTTTTCCATTTAAAATTTTAACCAAAACAGTTAACGTCATTGCAACCCCCCACCCTCCTTTCCCTTCTCACAGTAACACATGTATACACTTCTACATACCACCTTTCCTGCCTGGGACCTCGATCAAAACATGTTAGAACCTCTTTCAAAATAAGTGGCATTCACCGTTGTAACAATATCCAATGTTATAATTTATTGATACAAATGTTCATACCGACTCACACGTGATGATGACACTGGCTACTTTGACAGTAGTACTACATTAAATCTACATATTTCTATTATATTGAATGAAACTACTATAACAATCTATTTGAAATTAACATTTATACTAACCTCTACATGGTTATAAAATTTTTTCTTAATGTTGCAGCGTTTGATTTAATAATTTGGCACATTTTCCTCTTCAATGTTACTACACGGTTATTGCTTTTCCGCGAGTGCGTAAGGGACTTTTCCCCGTTGACCTTTGGCACGCTACGCAAAGCCGCTTATGTCTCTAAAGTGTGGATTCAACTATTGATAGAAAGTGCGCTATTCCTCTCATAATGCCTTTCCAGCTAACTTCTCAAGATCGAACTGAGCTAGTAGCTAGTGAGAGTTATCGTGACGCCATAATTTTACTTTCTGCATAAGCTCTTTGATTGACGTCACTCACAACGTCATGCCGACGTCACTAACTGTACTAGTTTGGCCATGTCGTGATTTTGGCACTCTAAAGGTTAAACGATCTCTTATATCTCTCTTGTGTGCTTTGTTGTCTTTTGTGTCTAATTGCGGCCCTCTGTCTCGAAAAACACCGTCTGTCCTCAAGACACCTCCATTTCCTTTCTGAATTAACAATAAAACAGCATCCATTGTACTTACGTGCGAAGCTATGTCTGCTACTAGGCACACGTAAGTTTACATGTAAATCTATGCATAATCGTATGTTACGATGTTTAGTAAAACGCAAAATACTCGTAAATTACGTTTACGTCTACGTTTGAGCTTACGACCTTTAGTAAAACTCGGTCCTGAGGTATCCTTTGTAGGATGAATATAATGCTTTATCATCACATCTACATGTAATTATATTTCGGACAAGAGATTGCAATACAGATTTGCATTATTTTGAGCCCTAAACTTCTAAGTAACTAAAACCTAGCTCTTTATTTATATTCTGTGTTCTTTTGAACTGAGTTTATTGTTTATTAATCATCCAAAGGTCGCATGGCCTATAGGTACAAGATGTCAGATTTTATAAATGTAGCATATTAGTTGAAACGTACAAACCACGAAAGTTGCCGGGAAATGATGAAAAAGATTCCTTATATTATAAAACATATATATTTTCGAGTAAATTTCTCGTCTCAGTGTCATGAGCTGGATTTACAAGTTACTAAGACAGCTGACGAGTTATAGTTCTTGAGTATGAATACTGTGCAGAAATGTCACTACAGGTTTGACATCTGAGCGACACTCACCTATTTCACGCATACGATGTATGTAGCACACAAACACTTGCATGATAATTTAGACCGTTTACATTTCTCGCCGCTGACTGACGGGTATCGCCAATATGAAAAGATACCTCAACCATATGTAAATACAACAGTTCGAACTCTTCAAGATTCCTGACATGTTTTGGCGTATAGTAACAGACCATAACTCTTCACAATGTGACAAGGGTTTAAACGTTTAAAATTCTGGTTGCTGCTTGTCGAATATTTGCAATATGAAGAGTTATTTCAATGGCATGTAAAGACATCAGTTCGAGCCCTGTGTGCCAACATTTCGGTGTTGTAAGAAGTTGTAACTTGCCACATCTTGTAGTACAATCTTTTGTCAGAGTCAAAGATGTTAAGATATAGAAAATACAGTCAATTGTAGTGGACATTATGAATTTCTAAGTAAGCAGTGGCAGTTAATATGTTAAGGATATCTTCAAGAATGTAATGACATGTAAAGTAAATTTTCTAGTGTATGACAAATAGAAAATATCGATACTGATTTTTAATTATTGTTCCTTATTGTTTTGTTTCAGATGTTGAAAATATTTAAACAAGAGAAATACAACTCGAATCCAGCACAGCACCCATCCAAATTAAAGAGAATTTTCTCTCGCCTTCTCGGGTATTTTTTGCCTAAACATACAGCAACAAATGCACTTACTGCAAGGACACCCAAAACCGTCCTTGTCAAGGATGAAATACAAAATTCTATTCATAATAGAAGTGTTGCCTATATCGATGAATTGAAAGATACCATGCAAACGGAACAGAGGAGGGAAGAATTTTTATCGTTAATAAACAGTTCGATTAACACTTCAAACACTTCTTCAACCAGCAATGCTTCTGTCTCAAGAAGATCAAATAAAAGTGTCCCAATCCATCAAGATAGTTGCAAGAATAAATCCGTTCTGACCATTTCATCTCCAATATTAATGAAGTGCTACGAGTCATTGCCTCAAATTAAATACTCTGTCCAATCACATCAGCATATCATCATATCTGACCGTGAGAACGACCAAAAAGAACATTCACTTACATCAAAAGAGAGGGAGAAAACAATGGATAATGAGCATCAGATACTTCGTATTGAAAGTCTATCTTCATCAGTCAAGGAGGAAAACATATCTGTCAGAAATATCCGTCAGATCCCGAAATTTCGAAGTAACAACCCTATGTTGGTCCGTACAGAAAAGGAAATCCCGTTTTGTATACCACCAAGGCTCAGTGATATAAAGCGAAGAAGATATGAAACGTTGTTTAGCAATGAAGAAGAGGGAAGACTCCGGTTACTGTCGTTTAATACTTTTGCTCAAAACGTAATTGAAAGGAATTCACAAATAAATGCTTTATCTCTCAAGCCTCTCGCAACAGCAGAACTTGAAACTTACATTATCAACAGAAAAATTAAAAAGGCATATACAGACCTCAGAGCTAAGTAGAAAAATCAGGTTGATCAAAGAGTTGCTGGCCCAGTATAGTGGCAAGTAAAAAACGTAAAGTAACGGAGGGTAAACTATATCTCATAGTCCATGGAATAAAAGGAAAATATTGTGTATAGTGTCATATTCAGACAAAAATCCAACCCCAAGAAAATCGAGGTGAGACCAGGTGCCCGGAGGAGTAAGCGTCCCCTGGTTGCATGCAACACCCGTCGCAAAAGTCCTGCAACAACTTCTAGGATGTAAATGCATAAATATACACGTATGAACACATGAAGGAGACAAGAACATGACGTCAAATTTTCCTATTCAAGGCATGAAATATTGTTTAACTGAAATTCCGGCAAGTATAGTCAAAAAGTTAAGATGGTTAGTTTGTATGGTCAGGTCCCAAAATATCGGTTATCTTTCTTGAAAAGAAGAATCTGAAATTGTACTACATCCCTATATATCGACCATAGAACTTCCTGAGTGACAATTTCAAACGTTCCTCAATATATCATTGTGAGAGTATTTGTTGGCAAGAAGTCTCGCTCTCGGTACGAAATTTTCGAATTTAGAGCATGCCCTGGCATAGCGTATAAGTTGTGAAATGAAGACGCCATATGCGGGAGAAGAAGTAATTAAAACTACTTCTGACATTTCTACATTGTCACTCTTAATCTTGTTAAATGCACTTATGATAAAATAAATTTATTGTAGTATTATGTATGTTATTCATTTGTATTAACAATACAGAAAGTAGCTTAATGATGCCATTTGAAAAGATAAAAAGGCTATGGCAAGCTTAAATAAATTGATAACGGTGAGTGTAGAATATATTTAATATGAGTACTGTAAGTTTTCTTTCGCCTAATCAGTTGTTTGGTGTACACATTATCGTAACCCATCTACTTGGAGACAGACGGAGACATTTATTGTGGAAATGCATATCATATTAACTAAATTATTGTCAGTGTACTGCACACAAAAATCTACCAGATTTTTATAAAGACACACGTTTTAGCACCTTTACCAAATTTCCTCAAGTTATACCAAGATATCGTTTATTCTTAGATTTATATTCAATGTTATCAATTACACATCATATTAACCCAATATTAAACCAATATACGAATTCCTTTTCAAAGAAGGATTTCTATCAAAAAGAATACATTTGAAACGTACTGAGTTTTATAGGTGATTGCAAGTTACATTAAGATGAACAGTAAATTTCATTCACTCTGTGTATAACACATTTTGCAAGTCATTTTCTTTTTACTCCGCAAATCATATATATGGTTGCACAGATCTACCAAAAAATTAGAAACTACTTGAATGCGTATCACCATGCAAATATGTATATTTGTACCTAAGACATTTTAATGCGAAATAAAATACCATCACAAGTGTATATACAGTACGTCCAATAATCCATTCTGAAATCAAATTTGACGTAATAGGTGTTACATAAGTTATGTTAGCAATGACGTATATCAAATCCTATCTATATTCTTTCGCCAAATAAGGAAATTGTAAAAGAGAAATGTGTAATTATAAAGTATTTCCTGGAAACCGGTTTTAGGCAACAATTTAATAATATGTCTACGAAATTAAAACATATCAGCCCAAAACCGGTTTATGTAGTTTTAGAAGAATAACATTTGTAGAGAGATGAATGGGAGTAATAAATATAAAACATATATACATTTTAATTTTGTGCACCAGATGCGCATTTCGACAACTTATGTCTCTTCAGTGATGCTTGTGGCCGAATGTAAAGCAGATTTAAAACTGACATGTAAATACGATAAACTACAATTTTTACGTAAAATATGAAAGTACGACTGAGGAAATACTTCGAATTACAGGAGACGCTTACTCTGCCCGGGCACCTGGTCTCACCTCGGAATTTTTCAGTATTTCGGGGTTCACAATTCCTATTTTAAACTTGCACGATTTTGTATCTGTCCTTGGACTTTGAGAATGATAAACGGTTTGGTACTTCTTCGATATTAATGAAATATATTAAGTTTGTCTAATTGTGGCTAGATTATTTTATGGCAAAATTAAATGTGTCACTTTTTTTTACAAAACTCACTACATATAGAAAATGAGGGTATGTAAGTCTGTGAACCGTTTATCTTTATTCGATGAACACTACCTCTTGTTGTGTTAGTAATCATTACATAGTTGAAAGCACTAGTATAAGATAATACTTATGATAAAACCGTGTATAAAACACCCTGCACGAAAGTAGCTGAAGAAATGTCACTACGGCACAAACAACTGCGTGGACCTTCATAGACTGTAGAAACAAGAGGCCAAACTGAAAACATTTAATTCACATCTTCTACCTCATATTTCATATAATCTCCTAGATAACTTTTTATGTTATTTAAAGTACTTTAGATTTTTTTTTAAATAATTTATTTCTTCTTAATATGTGTCTATTTTATTGCAATGCATTATCTGAATAATTCTAACTGCGTGTACAAAAGCGTAGCAGATTCAAGACCAAACTGCTCTGTTTAAGAAGTGCACATACATTTTCTTCAAAAGTATTTAAGTACAAAAGGAAGAAGGTCCGAAGGGTAAACCATATTTCATAGGCCATGGAATAGAGGGGACAATATCGTGTTTAGTGTCATATTAATTTTCAATTTTTGATTTCGAAATGCACAATGACAATTATTATACTTTTTCAGTTTTGTGATAAATGGGAGAATCCCCTGAAACTACTTTCTCAATGAAAAGATGATGGATATAACCGACTCAGAATATCACCAAGCCTTAGAATATCACCAAACCTCTGAATTTCACAAAACTCAGAATATCGCCCAAACTCAAACCTGAGAGGGAGACCAGTAGCTGCAAATCGTGGTCCTATTTGAATGATAGGGCCATAATTCTTTATCGTGTGTAAACGTACAGACAGATGATAACAAATTCAATCAGAAATATTGGAGTCGGTTTCGTATTGTAGCTCTTCCCTACAGAAGACTGGCTGTATATTCCCCCAGGGAAATCATACTATAAAGACAGGTTTCTCCTCTTTATAGCAGCATTTCTCCTCTTTCATATAGTAGCTTTTCCTCCCATAGTAGATCTTCCCCCTCGTCGAAAATCGATACATTTATAAACTTTCTACAACCTTGTTATTATGACACGATTTAAATACAAATTCTGCAAATGAGATTAAATTTCACCTATTCAGTTTTAGCTTTGACTTTACTTATTTATATATATTGTAGCACGCTATTTGCTATGATTTTTTAAATCTGTTAACTCCTTCCTTTCTTCCCTCATTTCTTCCCTCAAGTTGTCCGGCGTCCGTACGTCTGTCTGTCCAACTATCGCAATAAATATAAAAACGGCATCTTTTCTAATGAAACTACTATACTCTACACTGGAAAAACAAGAGTATCAGTAAAAATGATCGAGGCAACCCGAACGTCAGTGATACCTATAATGCAGGAAAACGATGACTCAATCCGTATACAAAACATCAGTAAAACTGATGGATGCTGGAGAAGCACAGCAATACTGAAGGAAATGAATTAATCAATATATATGAAATCATTGTATTAATTGATGACGATTTCAAATCTCCATATATAATAAAGATATTCAATTGAGGCAACTGTAGAACAACAAGTCATAACAGTATCTAAAACTTAAATAAATAAGCTTGACCTTGATTAGTTATGAGATGAAATTTTTTATCCTGACCTTGATCGTTCAGAAATGACCTTGCGTGACCTTTGTCCATAAACCCTCAACTTAAACATTATTATGGTGAAGTATGATCAAATTCTGATGAAAGGGGTAGGAGTACTTCATGGTATTTTAAGTCGTAGTTAATAAGTGACCTTGGCCTTTCAGAAATGACCTTGAATGACGTTTGTCTAAAAGACCTTCACCTAAATAACATTTTGAGGAAGTATGATTACATTTCTGATGAAAGGTGTAGTAGATATAAGTACGTCATTATATTTTAAGTGATACTTAATAAGTGACCTTGACCTTTCAAAAATGACCTTGAGTGACCTTTGTCCATAAGCCCTCAACCTAAATTATATTTTGATGAAGAATGATCAAATTCTGATGAAAAATGTAGGATATATAAGTACTTCATGGCATTTTAAGTCATATTTAATAAGTGACCTTGACCTTCCAGAAATGAGTCGAGCGTCTTATGGTTTACCAACTGAGCAAAGCATACTTATGAAGTGATAAGAAAAGTTCTTATTATGATTAGACTGAACGGGGTTTTATAATTATAAAGTGTCATTTTACTAATTATTAAGTATTTTATGGTATCACAAACGGAATTAATGATATGTCAATTAATCTAATTCACGATATCAGAAATAATTTATGACATCGTAACACAATTCATGAAATCACAAAATCAAATTTACGATGTCATCAAATCATTTTATAATATCACAAATTCGAATGATATCATAAAATGGATTTTGTAATATCTTAAATCGGTATTAGTTAAATGATATGATTAATTGAATATTATATCTTAATATTAATTTATTGATATTTAAAAATCCAATTCAAAATATTGTATAATAATAAGTATTTTATAATATCATAAAATCAGTGAAATATAAAAGGATGTGTGATATCCGAAAATCATAATATAGTATCATATAAATCAAATTTGTAATGTTATAAAATATTCAGTATCTTATGACCAACAATTTGATTTTACGATATCAACAATCTGATTTTATAATTTCAACAATTAATTTTGTGATATACCCAATATGTACTACAATTGCGCTTTATACAGACTTATGACCAATTGCATGTATTGATCTCTATGGTTCAAAATGTTTAAATGAAAAAATGTCGGTAATTTATAACACGGACGTATATTTCTAAGATATTCAAGTAATTTAGAGATATACGTCCCTGTTTATAGCACTGCGTCTCCTCATGTAATAGCTACATACGACAGCATACGACGTTAGGTAGGATGAGGAGACCACTACATGATATATTTTTTAAAGGAATCTTACATATACAGATGGGTGCAGTCCTAACATAACATTCACGTTAACGCGAAGAGCGGTCACGAGGACTGCTTGAGCACATGTGCTAGGACTGCTCGACCGGACGCGCGTGCGCTCCTTGCGTTAACGCGGGAGGAAATTCGCGTTAACGCGATTTATTCCCGCGTGCGCTCAGTCCGGTCGCGCGTTCACATGATTATATTTGTAATTCTCTTTGCAGTGGTACGGATGGAGGAGATAAAAGGAATCTAATTAAATTACCGCAAATGTCGCCATATATACGTGCATTAAATGTGATGTTGAAATGACACCCCGCATTAAGGGTTTCATATGTAATATAATAATGGTAATCACCGCGCAGACATGCACTCAGGTATTTATGAAAAACTTCGTCAGTTTATACGATAAAGACTCTAGGAAAATTACATTCTAATTCTATCTTATTTGTTTATTTTTAATTAATAAAATTATGTATTTATTTGTTATTTTTTTATTTATTTATAATTTACTTATGTATTTTTCCTTATTTATGTATTTACATTTTATTTTTGTAATTTAGCTATTTTTCATAATATATGAATACCATGCTTATCATCGTTATTATTCTTTTCATTAATTTAATTATTATTATTATTATTGTTATTATTATTATTATTATTATTATCATTATTATTATTATTATTATTATTATTATTATTACCCTAAAATAAGAATAAATTTCATTATATTCAATGTTCGGAATTTGTATTCAATATTTTTTAAATTTACCCCTTTATTCGTAAGCGTTTTATTTAATTCTAAATATTTATCTACATGCGCACAGTAATATGTTTTTATATTTAAATATACAATGTATATATATATCGATTCTCCTTTAAATCCTTCTCTATATAAGTTGTAAGCAAGCGAACGTGGCTGCCAGGCACGTTCACGCGGCAGCCAAGCGCGTGAACGCGGCAGTCCAGCGCGTTAACGCGGTCTCAAAATTTAGTTCACGAGGAAATCTGCGTTAACGCAAACGCGTGTGCTCAGCAGTCCTGAGCGCACGAGGAAAGCAAACTTCACGTTAACGCGACGTTAACATAATGTTATGTTAGGACTGCACCTCACTGTATGTATGGTAGAAGAGCTGCTACTGTATGATCACCCCAACCCTCTCCCACCCCAACAGCAATGTCATAAGAAAAGCTAATGTCTAGCTTGTTTACAAGGGCCTGAAAAGGGGAAAGAGCTATTATATAACCAATTTTTCTTACGGAGGAAGAGGTACTATATAGCTAGTTTTACGGGGGAAGACCTCCTATATGGGGGAAGAGGTACTATATAGTCAGCTTTTTCCAGGGCTAGGAGATACTATATAGCGCCAGTCTTCCGAGGGGAAGGCCTACTATGGGGGAAGACGTACTATATGACACCGGTCTTATATAGTAGTTTTCCCCCCCCCCCCTAGTCATTTTCCCCCCGGAAAAATGGCTATATAGTAGTTTTTTTCCCCGGAAAAATGGCTATATAGTAGTTTTCCCCGGGGGAAATTTGGCTATATAGCCATTTCCCCCCCCCCCCTCTTATAGCCATTTTCCCCCGTGGAAAAACTACTATATAGATCTAGTGGATTTTCCCCCCGATGTGAAATTCCGGATTTTCTTTTCACACATACATATAAGTAAATCCAGCTTGTTACCTTGTTAGCAATAAATAGATTTCTATTTAAAATAGAGATATCTCAACTTTTTATACGGAGATATATCCAATTAATTTAGAGATATCTCATTTTCTTAAGGAGAAATGTCTTCAATTTTAATCTCTTTTCCAAACAGAAATGCACATATTTAGAACAGAGATTTATCTACTAGAATTTCATGCGAGATATCTTTATTTAATCCGAGAAATCTCTATACATACAAATGGAAAAAAGAAAAACAAGTTCGTTTTTATGCTCCCGGAATGAAATTCGGGGTCATCTAGTTTTTGACCTGTCTGTGACTCTTACCCTGTGGTCAAAACCTTGACTATATTGTTTGTACCAAGAGGTACAAGGCTTTGAAACTCCACATATAGTTTTCTTGTGATAAGACCTTTTATTTGGGACCATGATTTTTTAACTAGTGACTTTGACCTTGGTGTTCTACGTTTTCAAAAACTTAAACTTTGACTGTATCTTTTGTACCAAAAGGAGAAGGGGTTTTGAACTTCATATATAGATTACTTATGATAAGATTTTTCATTTGGGACAATGACATTTGACTTAATGACCTTGACCTTGAAGTGTGACCTACATTTCAAAAACTTTAACCTTGACTATATCTTCTACACAAAAAGGTGTAGAGCTTTGAAACTTAGCATATAGATACTTTTAGATGAAACCTTTCATACTTTGCGTAAGGGACAAGGGAATCACATTCTTGTGATCATGATTTACAACATCTGCGACTGGACAAGCCTTGTCGTAGATTGCAAATCGTGGACACCTGGGTGGAATTCCCTTCTGTTATTTTCATGTTCATCATGTACTCTGTACATGATGAGTGATATTGTGATATGTATAATGCATTAGTCTTCATTTATTTAGGAATTGAATGTTCAAGGAATTCTTGCACGTTCAATTCTTATATTTGTCATTTGAACATTTCGATTGATAAATTCCTATTTTACTTATGATGTATTACGAAAAGTTGCCTGGGATCGAATCTTTAGTCACAGCCTGACGTCATGATTGACATCTATACGGAAGTAAACGACAAGTTTTACAATGAAATAATAGAAGAAAATAGCATACTATGGTAAATATATAAAAAGAAAGAATTGTAAATAAATAAATAAAACAAAAAAATACACACACACACACACACACACACACACACACACACACACACACAAAAACACTTAACAGCATATAGAAACCCATTAACCATACCACCATCGGTTTAATCCACAGGCTATTTCTATAGTAAATTTGTATTTCAAATGTTATCTGACTGATACAGAACGAATGTGTATAATTTCCAAACCGTTACGTAAGGGGGAAAACTACCATGGGGGGAAAGACTACTATATAGTAGTTTTTCCGCCATGGGGAAAAACTACTATATAGCCATTTTTCCGGGGTGGAAAAACTACTGTGGGGGAAAACTACTATATAACACCGGCAGTCGAAATTGAACCTGGATTCTCATATTTGAAGTCCGATATGATTTTCACTCTACAAACTTGCCTAATTCTCCTTTTAAAATCATCAGTTTGCACTATTATATAGAAATTATTCAAAGATTCATATAAATATCAAAATATTTTATTTTACACAGCTCTCTGAGGGAGTTCTATGGTCCATATAGGGATCTGGTGCAAATTGAGATCTCATTCCAGAATGTTAACCGATTTTATGGGATCTGAACATACAAACTTACCATCTTGAACTTCTTGATTATACTTCGTTTGACAATGTATTTATACATACAGAAATTTGTTCATATGCATATACCCCGGAATTTCACTTGAACAATATTTCACAGCTTGAACAGGATAATTTGATTTAGTGTCCTTTTCTATGTGAAGATGTACACGATAATGTCTTTTTATTCCATGTACTTCGCTATGTGATTAACTCATGGGTACTCATATGTGTCACTATGAATACTGTATTATATTGTAATATTAAACTTAATCCAAGGACAAATGAGGTATACCACAAGTTATTGTAGTAAATGACGAGAAAAGTCAGTGAGTCAGCCGTATAAATGTATCTTTGTATTGCACAGAGTATATATTGTACTTTAACAATATAATCCAAGAATAAAATAATATGTGTTTGAAGGCTTCTGAAAATGGACAACGGGATTCATTCTCAAACGCTGTAATGATCAAGACAAGTGACCATGCAGTGGGTATAACCATTATAGGCAATAAGATAATATTTAGAGGAAGTAAGAAATGTAACTGACTCAGTCGTATGACAGAAGGCACTACGCCAATATACAGTAGTTAATGAACTAATATTAAAAACATACAAAGACATCACAAAAATACTCGATTCTAGTACGGTCACGATACCGACTTCGGAATGTCATTTGATATGGCAATAGTCAATCCACTGGGGTGCTTAACAGGTTTACGGGCCCACCTTTCCATATATAAATACAATGTACTCCACCATAAAGAGCTCAAGGGTCAACAAGTGTCTCAAGTTGATAAGTCAAAAAATATATAAACACGTATGGTATCGCAGAAGGAAATCATGATATCAACAATACATTAAGCGACATCAGAATGAGGAAACAATGCTGTTTTTCTGGAAGCGAGCTCAGACTCTTGTTCTGCAGGAGTTCCAAGTAACATTCAGAGAAAGGTTTCAACAAGACCCGTCATTTAGTCCAGAGGACCCTGTTAGTCGGTGTGCAACGTTCAAGTAAATGTCTGTACAAATTTGTAGAGAGCCCATTACAAGACATAGTCTTTTTGATGATCTCTGGGCCATATTGTCTATGACGAAGGCGTTTAGTTGTTTTGGAACCCAACAAAATAAAATTGTCGGAACCTTTGACCCTCTTAAGTTTGTATACAAGATCACTGTAGAAATTGGGACGGGGAAATTCCATTGGATACATACTGTTTAGAAGTGATATTTCACTCAATTTCCGATAGCTTCCGACAATCCTTCTTATTCTTGATATTCGAAAACATACATATGTTTAACACCCCTGTCATGTACAGCTCATTAGGTATTTTCATGCCAGAGTTATACCAATATGGTGTTGATAAATCTTGGAATGTTTACTTACATGTAAAGATGATGGATAAATCCAAACCACAAGTCCAAAAATCATGAAACCATAGGACATACAAAATCAGTGAAAATGAAAAACAAATGGAAAATAACAAAATATGTCTACTTGAAGAGCATATGTGAACCCCTGTGATGGAGTGAGATCAGGTGCCCGGGGAGAGTGAGCATCTCCTGCTTGCTAGCAACACCCGTCACATATACCCCGTAGAAAGAGTCAAATCGTGTGAATTCCATATGTATCTATATATGGAGAAGTCGAAGTAGGTAACCTTCTAGTATAGAAGGTGTCAAATCTGTGTAAAGTGATCGGAATCGGTCTCAGTCCAGAATATCATTTAAAAGTCTGGATAACGAGATATCATATGGAGTAATAAGAGTCTCGTAACGACCGTAGAACTTCCTCAGTGACGATGCTAGTCTAGCACATATATAACCCTGGTTGAGCAGCTTAACTGAAAGTCGCCTAGCCCTCAGAACAAAGTCATTGTAATTTGAACATGCTCTGGAATAACGTATTAACTGAGATATGAATACGCCGTATGCGGGCGATGATGGAATGTTGCTACTTATGAAAGGAAAGTTTGTGATAGCGAAATTGAAATCGTCACGTTTGTCATAGAGTGAGGTGTTCAATTGACCATTAATGTCGAAAGACAACATAATATCTAAATACGAAGTAGAATTACTAGTTTCTGTGGTTTCTTTGACCTCCAGTTCACTTGGATAGATGATGCTAAGGTAATCCGCGAATGAAGGATTATTAATTGAAAGCAAGTCATCTATATATCTGTAAGTAAAATTGAAGCCAAGAGCCAATTGTTATTTTCCTTGCGAAAGCAAAGACTGAATGAACTCAGCTTCGTATGAATAAAGGAATATGTCAGCCAGAAGCGGAGCACAGTTAGTGCCCATTGGAATGCCGACAATTTGTTGAAAAACCTTACCTCCAAACACCACAAAAATGTTATCGATAAGAAAGTTCAACATCTGAATGACAGCTGTCTCAGTGTATTTATTTTTGGAATCAGAATTTTCCCTAACAAAGTAAGTTTTATCGTGGCCTATTACTATATATTTGAATTTGCGGCTTCCGTTTTTACTAGTAAATGCATTTTGAATAATTTCCGCTAATCTGTCTTTTAATTTCTGATGAGGGATCGTTGTGTACAGAGTCGAAAAGTCAAAAGACTTGATGGAGTGAATTTTAGTAAAACTTTTTGATTTTAGATGTTCTAACAACTCTTTTGAATTTTTAAGGATCCACATTTGATTAATTCCACTTCTGGAATATACTGTTTCGCAATATCTATGAAGGCCAGATTTAATTTCTGATAATATTTTTGTGAGTAGCATCGATACAGATTTTGTTGAACACTTCGAGGAACCAGCGATAAAGCGTTGTTTGTACGGAGTTTTGTGCATTTTTTGGAATACATCCTAATCTATCTTATATAAGCTATAGTTTACATGTAAATATACTTGGAGTGCCTTGTAGAAAAGCAAACATTCACGCGTAACTACACCACAAAAATGTAAATTGTGCCATGATTTATTAATCAATACATATATGCACCCATACAGACATACCCACAGAGACTCATACGTATCTACCCACTTACCCACCCAACTACCAAAATACATACATGCATGCATGTATGCTTGCCTGTCTGCCTGCCTGAATGCTTGCCTGCCTACCTACCTACCTACCTGCATGCATGCATGCATCAATCGATACATATATGCATACATACATACATACATCCCATGCGCGGATCCAGAAATTTTTGTCAGAGGTGGTCCGACCAAAAAAGGTAAATTTTTCTCTTAGACGAGGGGGGGTCCAACCCCAAAAATGCCCAAATATGACCTTTTTTGGTAAAATTTTCGGATTCCAGGGGGGGGGTTCCGGACCCCCCTAACCCCCCCCCCTCTGTATCCGCGCATGCATCCATACATATATGCATACATACATCCATACATATATGTATACATACATACCCCCATACATATTTATTAATATGTTTTCTTACATAATACAACGTCCTCACATAAGTATTACCCACAGGGTTTTGGGCTTGTTACCCCGCCCCTCTTTCCCCCTCAATGATAAATAATGATAAAAATAAAAGAAGGGATGGAACGTCCGATTTACCAAAAATACATCTCCACCCGTTTGCGTCATAGAACTTTTTAATATTTTGTCATACCGTCTCAAACTTGGTATCAAAAAACAGCAGACATATTTATTTACACATCCATAGATAAACAATTCATATACATTCAAAACTAGAGGCATGGTGAGCCACGGAACTTTTGCTGAAAAAAAGGTTAGTCGCACACCGAGAAGTTAATCAGGTCAGACCATTCGCTGAAAGCAAGTGTAAAGCATCAACTCGCCGCTTACACTTTAAAAATCCGGCCTGTGGCGATGTACAATAAACAAAAGTAAATAAGTCACTACAGTCGGTATATCAAACTATATCTCTTATCGCCTCACATCCTCTTCGATTGTATCCAACCCGCGTGGCCCAACCCACAAAACAATTTAACCGTAAGTAGTGGCCCTATATGAATGATAGGGCAACAATTCCTTACGTTGCGTAAACTTGCAATTTTGATAAACGGAATGGCCGGCACGATTCTACGCATTTCAGACGACAGATCGAGGGCAAGTTATTATTGCCGATCGTTTGCTTAATGTTTATATATGTCAGATATTTGCTCCATTTGATGCCGAAATGCATAGAATCGTGCCGGCCATTCCGTATATCAAAATTGCAAGTTTACGCAACGTAAAGAATTGTGTCCCTATTTTTCATATAGGGCCACTACTTGCAGCTAACTCAAATAAATACTCTTCCTTATACGGCTTCTGATTGGTCGGAGGGAACAAGCGGGTTTTGTCATGTCACAAGCGAGCTTTGATATTTCACATAGATTCCTTATCACAAAAGCTTTCATTTGATACCATCACTTGACCTATTAACCTTGATCTACGACTTTGACCTACTTTTCAACAACTCTAATCTGGACTATATCTTTTGAACCAATAAAGGTTAAGCTTTGATAATTCACATTTCAAGAACTTTTACCTCGGCCTTTTTTTTTTTTGGAAATATTGGACAGGGATTTCATGTAGTTTCAATGTGACCAGAGCATATATATTACTGAAGTAGAAGGGAATGTGAAAGTATGAGTGTAACATACATTCTGACTTCTGAAACTTGACCATTTCATGTTTTGCAACAATTTTCTGTCAAAAATAAAGCGGTTCGATACTATTATGTTCCTTATTATTGTTGCCATAGTCATAAGACACCAATTACATTCATATTTTACATTATAGCATGGTTACATATTAACTTTCTTTATTAAAATGAACATTTGATGTTTTAGCTAGAATTCAGTTTCTTGAAGACCGTCACTTACTACTTCACGAAAAGTTAGGGACAAAAAATGGGTGCTATGATCTTGCATTGCTTGAAATCTTTTTAAAATATAACAAATTTCTCTCTTTTTTCCATGCATTGAAAAATGAAGTGTTAGGATTAGATTTCATTAATAACGCACGAATACCTTTTCGTTTCAATCCCCTACCTTTAATTCTAGGCACATTGAATTTGGCACTTAAATCACGTAGGACAAATAAAATATGAAATATCAGACTCTCAGGCTATAACTATATATTGTATACGAATCACAACTTTAGAAAAATGAAATCTCAGTTCCACATATGATACTTGTTACACATCAAACGCGTTTGCAAGAGTCGTGTAATCTTCACGAAATGCTCACATTATACAGTGTTCTTGTTGACAGCTCAAACAGCCATAAATATGACAATCATTTTCCCTGAATAGCCCATGACCTTAGTCATGCTAGGTCGCTGGACTATATATTATTACAAACCCACCTGATCACACGGGATACACTGAATTTACTTGTTCCGTTCATTTTGTCGGAAATTATAGACGGTTCATAGCTAGCTGTTTTAAAACAGAGTAGCTTGGACCATTTGAAATGAAAATGAAGATTTGTATTTTTCTGTACATTCTGTTTGTATTAGGTAAGAGTTTAATAATTCACTTTAATGCCATTTAATACGCTAAGAATTCAATGAAAGAAATGGTCGTTTTGAAGATTCGTTTATTTATTATCTATTTATTAGTTTATCGATCTATCTACTTATTATGGAGATGTGTATTTCCATTCCCGATATTTACCTCAGTGCCTAATTATCACCAAACTTACATCGTAATAATTATATATCATTATACTGTATATTACATTGTATTTTGATATATGTTATCATTTAATTCTTTTGTCATATCTTCTCATCCTCATTCTATTCTATTATATTGATCTATTTTATTTTGTCGTCGTTCGCCCCCCTCGTCTCTCGGATTACTGTCATAATACGGCGTCACTTGCCCGCCCGTCATCAATCGTCCGGCGTAAGCTTTTCTCATTTCAAACTCCTTCGGAACCACTAAAGGAATCTTGTTCAAAGGTGCTAGGGATGAAGTACTGAGGGGTTACCATGCGACTGTTTGACAAAAACTGACAGGGTATCGGCAAATACCCTGTTTACGGGCACCCCCTTCCCACAAGCATGGTAACCACATTCTGATCCATTTGACAAAATGTAATTACAACTAAAGGCAATACGCACAGTTCCGGTTTTCTAAACTAAGTCGCTACTGACAGAGACGTCATATCAAAACCTGTCGGGCATCGTGACGTCACAAATTTAAAAACTGCAGGTTATCGTGACGTCATATTTTAAAATCGGACATCCAATGAAATGACGTGTTACAAACAAAGTGCATTAGAATCCAGGTTGATTTTGGACCAGATCTGTTAAGAGATGTGTCCAGAGCGATATAGGCAATAAAAGGTGCTCTCTTTCGACAAACTCTTTCAGTTCGGCAGCATACATATAGATCGAAAAACCAAATGTTACAGTGTGATTAAGAAGGATGTCTTAAAGTGCTATTAGAATGCTGGAGAATTTTGCGTTTTCATGTAATACTAATTGAATTATTCCTTCATTGATAGAAATTACAACTTTTCCTGCTTCAGTATTTCTCTGGGAGATGTTTTAAAATACCGATTTGCCTAGTATCACGAACAAAATAAAAGACTTCCGGTTTAACTTGTTACATAACCTTTGTACAACTTTTAACGTCACAATATACCATTTGCCGATCTTCGTAAGTGTTGTCTTTTTGTCCGAGCTAATACCTTTTGGCGTTGTTTTTCGTTATGGCGTTACAATAAATTTATGTCACGTATTATGACGTCACTATGAAAATCAACGCTAAGAGTTGTTAGCTCGGACAAAAAGACAGCCATTATCAAGATCGGCAAGTGATCTATTCAAAGTTTAACGTAATAATGAAAAATCAGGGAAAAGTAGCACCTATACAACTTCTGACGTCACATACTATGGTGATTAACTACTGAAAAAAGCTATCGAACTTTTTAGTGCTTATTGTATATATCTTGAGATCGGCGTCACGCATGAGCATAATATTTTGTGAGCGACTCTTTTATGTACCTAGGCACATAATATAGAAAAATTGTGATCATTCCAATAGCACTTTAAGGAGTGCTTTTTAAGAAAACTATTTTAAGAAATCTTTTTGTTTGATTGTTCTCCCTATCGTTTGCTAATGATTTATTCATTTTGTATATTTGAACTATTTCATTAAATAAATGTTATTTAAAATAAATGAAATGCGAAAAGAATAAGAACTTATGTTTTTGCATTTTTTACGATATCGGTGTATGATGATATCATAGTCAATAGGTGAATCCAGGGCAGGATAACATAGACCTAAGAAACACAAGTGTGATTTAGAAATGTTTGTTAAGAAGCGGTGGGTTCCATAATGATTTTTTCTTTTAATTTTAATATACGAATGGAATGCTGACGGAAAGATGTTCAAACCCCGCTAAATGCTATTGTTTTATTTAACACCTTAAAATCATAGAAATTGGAAATTTACTCAATGTAGAAAAGAAAGTTAACAGTCATTTGTCAGTGTGTCATAAGTACATAAATACATGAAGCATGAGAATATTTGTAACCGAAAATTTTGCATGAGAAGAAACTCAGGTCAGCTGGGCGATTTAGACCAATTTTGTACCTTTTTTTCAGTATTGACAGAAACTTCAATGTGCATATTTTCCTGCAGGAGTTCATGTATAGTTAATGATATAGAAGAATATAAAAAAATAACATGAAACCATTCCGTTTTTCGACATCTTTTACATGCATGCATAATAAGAAAGAAAAAGAAGCCCTTTATCAAAATTTGTGAAATTCTTGACATCTAATGCAGTGATTTTCAATTAGGATAGAGTCCAAATATTACTTTCAAAATCATTGTTTTGCAGTTGCTATGACCACTGCTATATTAAAAGTTGTTAAGAATTTTTGTTTATAGATTTATATCTTACTTGTAAAATTACATACTTACTTAAATGCATTAAATTCGGGAATTAATGAGCATAGAACTTAAGAATTAAGAAAACAAAACCTTCGAACCTAACATTTAACGTATAAAACCATTAGTATGCTTTGTTCACGTGAACGAAAGAGCTCCGCACGATCAAATTATTAATCGATGCCTACACCTGACGTAAACAGATTAACGTCGTACAGTCCGGCAATATTTTATGAGAGCTAACCTCGAGGTCAATTTCGTTTTCATTCATTATTGTATATAGATGAATATACGACCCCAAATCATGTACTTTCTGTCGCGGTCCAGTTTTATAATTCACTAGTCCTGTGTACTTGAGTGGAGTGAACGAAGTTGCGCATAATCAGATTGGTATTGAAGAGCTGTGTATGATCAGAACAGACGTATAATGTAAATTTGAAAGAACTGAAGAAATGCCATAGGTGTATGGTGAGATGTACGGTCTTTGTATGGTTAGACACTTGCCACTACGATCATGAATGCTCGAAACATGCACAAAACGAGTTTAACTTTGTACAGTTGTCATGAAAGTGAATACAGTAAAGTGTCGAGACAGAATTTGTTTCAGCACCTGGTAATGTTTTAGCTATTTCTGCATTAGTGTAAATCTCATCATTACCAGGAATGAATCCTATTCAACCAAGAAAGTAATACAGCAAAATTGCCGATGAAGTTACATTTTTTCCAATATTTTGAGTATGGCATCATCACCATTCCTTTCAGCAATAATTCCCCCTATATAAAAAAGAAACAAAACAATCAGCAAAATAGTTCTACCCCACCTTTGTGCCTCCAAATAGTAACAATTCCTCTTCCTGCATATTTTGTTATTCGGGAATAATGAGCAAGCACATCTCTGTAATAAAGATTGAATCAGGAGCCATGAAGAAATAGTTAATATAGCCTAGTATTTTTCAGTATAAACATTGTCAGGGGGCGTCTGCTGCTAGGTATCCTTTAAGATTCACACAATGGAAATTGTATATCTTAATAGCTTTATTTACAATATTACTATTTTCGAGTTTTACTAAAATTCACTCCATCAAGTCTTTTGACTTTTCGACTCTGTACACAACGATCCCTCATCAGAAATTAAAAGACAGATTAGCGGAAATTATTCAAAATGCATTTACTAGTAAAAACGGAAGCCGCAAATTCAAATATATAGTAATAGGCCACGATAAAACTTACTTTGTTAGGGAAAATTCTGATTCCAAAAATAAATACACTGAAACAGCTGTCATTCAGATGTTGAACTTTCTTATCGATAACATTTTTGTGGTGTTTGGAGGTAAGGTTTTTCAACAAGTTGTCGGCATTCCAATGGGCACTAACTGTGCTCCGCTTCTGGCTGACATATTCCTTTATTCATACGAAGCTGAGTTCATTCAGTCTTTGCTTTCGCAAGGAAAAAAACAATTGGCTCTTGGCTTCAATTTTACTTACAGATATATAGATGACTTGCTTTCAATTAATAATCCTTCATTCGCGGATTACCTTAGCATCATCTATCCAAGTGAACTGGAGGTCAAAGAAACCACAGATACTAGTAATTCTACTTCGTATTTAGATATTATGTTGTCTTTCGACATTAATGGTCAATTGAACACCTCACTCTATGACAAACGTGACGATTTCAATTTCGCTATCACAAACTTTCCTTTCATAAGTAGCAACATTCCATCATCGCCCGCATACGGCGTATTCATATCTCAGTTAATACGTTATTCCAGAGCATGTTCAAATTACAATGACTTTGTTCTGAGGGCTAGGCGACTTTCAGTTAAGCTGCTCAACCAGGGTTATATATGTGCTAGACTAGCATCGTCACTGAGGAAGTTCTACGGTCGTTACGAGACTCTTATTACTCCATATGATATCTCGTTATCCAGACTTTTAAATGATATTCTGGACTGAGACCGATTCCGATCACTTTACACAGATTTGACACCTTCTATACTAGAAGGTTACCTACTTCGACTTCTCCATATATAGATACATATGGAATTCACACGATTTGACTCTTTCTACGGGGTATATGTGACGGGTGTTGCTAGCAAGCAGGAGATGCTCACTCTCCCCGGGCACCTGATCTCACTCCATCACAGGGGTTCACATATGCTCTTCAAGTAGACATATTTTGTTATTTTCCATTTGTTTTTCATTTTCACTGATTTTGTATGTCCTATGGTCTCATGATTTTTGGACTTGTGGTTTGGATTTATCCATCATCTTTACATTGATATATATAAAAGCAGCAACTTACTTTTATGCATATTGAAAGTATTTGTGTAAATGGCACTGCCATAGATTGAAATATAAATGTCATTTTAATATAATGTAGTTTTGTAGAAAAATAATCCAATGAAAACAAAAATTTTTAATACTGAAGAATAGAGGCTGTTTGTAGTTGGATTTGGTTTGATGATGTTAATATAATTATGAAAAAATCAATGGCAATTCAAGATCGTATATACATTTATAATTAACCTCATAGACTAAACAGGTCACTTACCTCGCTAGACATTTACCATCACTGCCAATGTATATGTTTCATTTAACAATGGGGAAACAAAAGATCAGTATATTTCAGGAATATATGAAGAGAGGTATTTTTCTTATGTATGTCAGTATGTCAGATAAAATTATTTAACAAATACGCAACCTTATGTGTGATATAATTCCACGAAGCTGTACCAGAAGATATTTATACAAGAGACGTATACAAAGTAAAGATTTATGCAATTATACATATGTAATCCCATTTCATTATACTACCCATGATAAAAAATCAAAACATCCTTCAGTTACATTAATTTATTTTTAAAATGAGTATCTAATTATTGGTGTTAAAGGAAAACGAAGCTAGCATGTTGTAAAACCACAAAGGTGTACCAGTAAATATTTCTACAAGAAACGTATACAAAGTAGAGATTGACACAATTATATGCATGCAACCCAATTCTATTATTCTACTCATGATAATGAATTACAGTTACATTCATTCCTTCTATTTCATTTACAAAGTATTTTCGCAAATTTTTCGATATCCGCGAATTGATTTTTTATTCCTTAAATATGTTCATTCCTATAATAAATCTGATTTGTAAGCTGACAATTTGTTATATCCACCTAACATCATTTTTGGTTTTGCATTTTTTCTCAACTTCAAACGTATTGATATCGGCTTAACCCTATGATCATCTGCTACTCCATATCGCCATCAACAGTAGTCGCACAAGCCACGCCCCTATATATTACTTTGCAAAGCTTAACGTATTAGGTCTGCTCAGTAATTACGTCATTATTCTGCACGTGCTACGAGTGCTTACAGATGATTTTATTTCTGCTTCTTACTGGTCAGACTTTGAATATCTAACTTCTGGAATTGTCAACAATGTCTCTGTACATTTTGTTGTCTGCTTGTTCTGTGGTTCCATATCCAGCATGAAACTTTCTCTGCCTCCTCCCCTAGTAACCCGACTGCTCTCTATCAATAGCATTTATGTAAAATAAATTCAAACTTCCTCTGTTTGGTTCATTAAAATATTTGCTATTATGTAATGAGATATATTAAGATAAACATAAATATTAGAACATATATGCGTTATAATTTTGTGCACCAAAAGGCGCATTTCGACAAATTTTGTCTCTTCAATGATGTCATTTCATTGTCATATAAAATGACCTTCCTAAGCTGGTATCGTAATTGCACTATAGTCGCATATTTTTGTGATGTCCTTTTGGGTTTTTCATATCATTACCCCATATACTGTATATTTTATGGTGACTTCTGTCATACGGCTGAGTCAGTGACTTTTCTTTCTTTCTTTCTAAGGAGTAATCAATTATGTCGTTATATCAACAAAACTTAAACAATCATAACAAAGTCTTACAGCAATATGGGTTAACTTTATCAATAGATTGTGGTTTTGTGAGGAACGAAATCGCTTCTTAATTTAAAAAAGTTTCCGCTTATTGGGCTTATCACATAAGAAATATTTGACCATATCTGGGAATGCATGGTCGTTTATATGCTTATGTGGAGTGTATTTCCCTTAAACAAGTGATCAAAGAAGTACAACATAGATTATTAACACAGTTTCAATCTACCTAATTTAACCACACGTACCGAAAAATCCAGCAAAATAACACGGTAACTTATTAGGGATTTTTCTCACTTTAACATCTGTACTATTGGTCTCCAAAGGCCTGCAGTAAGAGATCTGATTCCATCACCTGACATCATCAAACCCAAAAAAGCAAAAAGAAATACAATAAAGAGACCTGACAAAGCTATATTATAAAATCCGTCATAGGCATGCATAGCACGAAATAGAATAAAACACAAAAATTATTGTAATGTAGATGCAATACGTAGAACAGTGACTTGGTATGATGGATTGATTTCGTAACCCATCTATCCAATCATGACATAAAAATGATAATTAAAGAGACAAATATTACAAAATCAAATCAATCAAGACGTCAGAAAACATACTAGTCAAGTTTATGTTATAAGTATTCTAATGTGTTTTGTTTTGTATGCATTCAGAATTAATGTCTTTTTATAAATCTCAAAATTATCAGAAAACAATTTTAACCAAACAACAACTAATGTTATAAACACGAATCAATATATATATATATATATATATATATATATATATATATATATATATATATATATATATATATATATATATATAAATATATATATATATATATATATATATATATATATATATATATATTATATATATATATATATATATATATATATATATATATATATATATATATATATATATATATATATATATATATATATAATATATATATATATATATATATATATATATATATATATATATATATATATATATATATATATATATATATATATATATATATATATATATATATATATATATATTACATACTGATGATATATACAATAAGACGGCCACCTTGGGGATGTATCCCATATGATATATACAATGAGACGGTCGCCTTGGGAATGTATCCCATATGATATATACAATGAGACGGCCGCCAAGGGGATGTATCCCATATCATATATACAATGAGACGGCCGCCTTGGGGATGTATCCCATATGATTTATACAATGAGACGGCCGCCTTGGTAATGTATCCCATATCATATATACAATGAGACGGCCGCCTTGGGAATGTATCCCATATCATATATACAATGAGACGGCCGCCTTGGTAATGTATCCCATATGATATATACAATGAGACGGCCGCCTTGGGGATGTATCCCATATGATATATACAATGAGACGGCCGTCTTGAGGATGTATCCCATATCATATATACAATGAGACGGCCGCCTTGGTAATGTATCCCATATGATATATACAATGAGACGGCCGCCAAGGGGATGTATCCCATATGATATATACAATGAGACTACCGCCTTGGGAATGTATCCCATATGATATATACAATGACACGGCCGCCTTGGTGATGTATCCCATATGATATGTACAATGAGACGGCCGTCTTAGGGATGTATCCCATATGATATGTACAATGAGACGGCCGTCTTAGGGATGTATCCCATATGATATGTACAGTGAGACGGCCGCCTTGGGGATGTATCCCATATGATATGTACAATGAGATGGCCGCCTTGGGGATGTATCGCATATCATATGTACAATGAGACGGCCGCCTTGGGGATGTATCCCATATCATTTGTACAATGAGACGGCCGCCTTGGGGATGTATCCCATATGATATATACAATGAGACGGCCGCCTTGAGGATGTATCCCATATGATATATACAATGAGACGGTCGCCTTGGGAATGTATCCCATATGATATATACAATGAGACGGCCGCCAAGGGGATGTATCCCATATCATATATACAATGAGACGGCCGCCTTGGGGATGTATCCCATATGATTTATACAATGAGACGGCCGCCTTGGTAATGTATCCCATATCATATATACAATGAGACGGCCGCCTTGGGAATGTATCCCATATCATATATACAATGAGACGGCCGCCTTGGGAATGTATCCCATATGATATATACAATGAGACGGCCGCCTTGGGGATGTATCCCATATGATATATACAATGAGACGGCCGTCTTGAGGATGTATCCCATATCATATATACAATGAGACGGCCGCCAAGGGGATGTATCCCATATCATATATACAATGAGAAGGCCGCCTTGGGGATGTATCCCATATGATTTATACAATGAGACGGCCGCCTTGGTAATGTATCCCATATCATATATACAATGAGACGGCCGCCTTGGGAATGTATCCCATATCATATATACAATGAGACGGCCGCCTTGGTAATGTATCCCATATGATATATACAATGAGACGGCCGCCTTGGGGATGTATCCCATATGATATATACAATGAGACGGCCGTCTTGAGGATGTATCCCATATTATATATACAATGAGACGGCCGCCTTGGTAATGTATCCCATATGATATATACAATGAGACGGCCGCCAAGGGGATGTATCCCATATGATATATACAATGAGACTACCGCCTTGGGAATGTATCCCATATGATATATACAATGACACGGCCGCCTTGGTGATGTATCCCATATGATATGTACAATGAGACGGCCGTCTTAGGGATGTATCCCATATGATATGTACAATGAGACGGCCGTCTTAGGGATGTATCCCATATGATATGTACAGTGAGACGGCCGCCTTGTGGATGTATCCCATATGATATGTACAATGAGATGGCCACCTTGGGGATGTATCGCATATCATATGTACAATGAGACGGCCGCCTTGGGGATGTATCCCATATCATTTGTACAATGAGACGGCCGCCTTGGGGATGTATCCCATATGATATATACAATGAGACGGCCGCCTTGAGGATGTATCCCATATGATATGTACAATGAGACGGTCGCCTTGGGGATGTATCCCATATGATATATACAATGAGATGACCGCCTTGGGGATGTATCCCATTTGATGTATACAGTGAGACGGCCGCCTTGGGGATGTATTCCATATGATATGTATCCTCATGAGATGCATCTCTCCTATAGCAATTCCTGCTGTCATAATATCAGGAAAGCCTGTGTTCTGTACCCGCATATTAGCCCGTTTCTTCTGAGTGTTTTGTACCGAAAGACGTAATGCCGGTGTTATATAGTAGTTTTCCCCCATAGTAGCTTTTTCCCCCGGAAAAATGGCTATATAGTGGTTTTTCCCCCATGGCGGAAAAACTAATATGTAGTAGTCTTTCCTCCGTAGTAGTTTTCCCCCTTACGTAACGGTTTGGAAATTATATACGTTCGTTCTGTATTAGTCAGATACCATTTGAAATACAAATGTACTATAGTAATAGCCTGTGGATCAAACCGATGGTGTTATGGTTAATGTGTTTCTAAATACTGTTAAATGTTTTGTTTGTGCGTGTATGTGTGTGTATTTATTTTTTGTTTTATGTATTTATTTACAAGTCTTTCTTTTTATATATTTACCATAGTATGCTATTTTCTTCTATTATTTCATTGTAAAAATTGTCATTTACTTGCCTATAGATGTCAATCATGACGTCAGGCTGTGACTCAAGATTCGATCCCAGTAAAATAGGAATTTATCAATAAAAATGTTCCAATGACAAATATAAGAATTGAACGTGCAAGAATTCCTTGAACATTCAATTCCTAAATAAATTAAGACTGATGCATTTTATATATCAAAATATCGCTCATCATGTACAGAGTACATGATGAACATGAAAATAACAGAAGGGAATTCCACCCAGGTGTCCACGATTTGCAATCTCCGACAAGGCTTGTCTAGTCGCAGATGTTGTAAATCATGATCACCAGAATGCGATTTCCTTGTCCCTTACGCAAAGTATGAAAGGTTTCATCTAAAAGTATCTATATGCTAAGTTTCAAAGCTCTACACCCTTTTGTTTAGAAGATATAGTCAAGGTTAAATTTTTGAAAAGTAGGTCACACTTCAAGGTCAAGGTCATTAGGTCAAAAGTCATGGTAACAAATTAAAGATCTTATCACAAGTAATCTATATATGAAGTTCAAAACCCCTTTTCCTTTTGGTACAAAAGATACAGCCAAAGTTTTTTGAAAAGTTTTTTTTAAGTTTTTGAAAACGTAGAGCACCAAGGTCAAAGTCACTAGTTAAAAAATCATGGTCCCAAATAAAAGGTCATCACAAGAAAACTATATGTGGATTTTCAAGGCCTTGTACCTCTTGATACAAACGATATAGTCAAGGTTTTTGCCACAGGCTAAGAGTATCGGACAGGCCAAAAACTAGATGACCCCGAATTTCATTCCGGGGGCATAAAAACGAACTTGTTTTTCTTTTTTCCATTTGTATATATAGAGATTTCTTGGATTAAATAAAGATATCTCGAATGAAATTCTAGTATATAAATCTGTGTTCTAAGTATAGGCATTTGTATTTGGAAAAGAGATTAAAATTGAAGACATTTCTACTTAAGAAAATGAGATATCTCTAAATTAACTGGAAATATCTCCGTATAAAAATTGAGATATCTCTATTTTAAATAGAAATCTGTTTATTTTTAACAAGGTAACAGGCTAGATTTACTTTCATGTATGTGTGAAAAGAAAATCCGGAATTTCACATAGGGGGGAAAATCCACTATATAGTAGGTTTTCCCCGGGGGAAAATGGCTATATAGCCAAATTTCCCCCGGGGGAAAAACTACTATATAGCCATTTTTCCGGGGGGAAAAACTACTATATAGCCATTTTTTCCGGGGGAAAAATGGCTAGGGGGAAAAACTACTATATAACACAGGTACCCCAGTTTGTGTCTACATATAACACGGCTGTATCCACGTAAAACTTGTATCAACTGTCAACAGACAAATTTATTCTATTGATGTAATCTATCCTTTGCCAATTAAATGGTAAATAACCAAGGGCTGTGTTGTTTTCTCTGGAGGTCTTCTCTGCTTCGCTGCTGACACTGAAATGGCGATTCGCGCCGTATTTATACTAACTGGACGTTCGGGTACTCTCCAGGTTTTACCTGTGTTGGTTAGGTGATTGGTGTTTTATATGGCTTTTAACCATTTTTTAGTTATATCGCGACGTGGGAGCAGGAGGTGATTGATTTACCTGTGTCCCATGTTCGCGGGACTTTACCATACCATAATACGACCACCCGAATTTACTCTGTCATACTAAAGTTAAGGAATACCAAACCCGATTTCATAACAGTACTAAATACTGTTTGGGAATTTGAATATATCTAAACCGGAAACTTTTCAGGGGTTTGTAAAAACTACCGAAAGGTATTCCATTATTCTTATGAAATTTTCACATTTTGATAGCACATTTTTAATATATATTTTTAATTACAAAATATCAGCAAGATTGTTTCCGGTTCGATATTATTGAAATTGAAATTACTGAAAGCCTCATAAGAATTGAATTTTTTCTCAAAAGCAGTCATACTAACAATTACGTAACTTAAATACAATAGCGCAGATCGAAGCACTATCGGTGATGAATATCTATGTTCATCAATCAATGTAACAATGACGATCAAAATGTCATAAAAGGTTGGTGATTGATGAGAACAAAGGAAAGTCATAATAAGAATAAATCATTATTTTTGCATTATGGACACAACGTAGATTTTCTGTCATATTTTCTTATATTTTTAGTAAATATTAGTGAGTTTGCTCCAACAAAGAAGAAGTTTTCATTCAAGTCAAAATTAGAGGTAAAATCAGCCACATCCAAATCAACTTTTTCTGCAAAAGGAAATAATAAGAAGGTTTACGTTCTTTCTGATGGAAAAAAGCATATGCCACAGGACAAGTTAGAAAGGCCTTCTCAGGGCAGGAAAATAAAATGGGTATCGTATAATCCAAAAGTGTCTAAATCCCCTGCAATAAAAATATCTCTAAAAACGGAACAAGACAGGGGGCGTCCACAACCTCCATCACTTCCATCGCAAGACGTAAAGATAAAACAGACGCAGTCTAAAGTAATAAGGAAAAGCAAAGGATCTACTTACAAATTACAACAACTTGTAAATGCAGCAAAGGCAATAGACACTAAAGACACTAAGAAAAGTGATCTATTTCGGCCCATTTTGTCCTCTAGAAGTCCAGCATTGTCCTCTAGAAGTCCAGCATTGGTAAATTCTTCATTGGCTATGGCACAAACAAAAATAAAGACTGCCGCAAGAAGTGTACCGAGCACACAGTCTTTCAATTCGAAGACTAATTTGAATCAAGCTGTTAAAAAAGGAAGACAAGTGAAGACAAATGTAAAAAGTCGCACTAGCAGATTACAACGTCTGAACTCACTGGTAAGAAGTATAAGTAAAAGTTTAACAGAAAGATGGGTACCTGTAGGAGCGCGGGAAATTCCTCTTCAAAAGACACCGAAGAAAGGAGGGAATATCTCATCTCAGTTTAAAAGGAAAAATGAGAAATTATCTGTACAAACTAAATCAAAACAGCTGGAAGGAAAATCAGTCAGTCATGCAAAGGACGATCAGATTTCCGTCAAGTCTTTACGATCAGTAAAGCGATTACAATCTAAAACGTCATTGGGAAAATCTGACCAAAATTCAGTTCCAATCTCAAAGACCGAAAATACACTTAAACTCTCTAAGCCAAGATGTACCTGGGTACCTGTATGTGGCTCAGACGGATTTACATATCCAAGTGACTGTCATATTGCAAGGTAAGTAAAACAAGCTTCATGTACTTTGATTTAAAAATTAGGTTTTTTTTGCATATATTTACGCCATCAAATCTTCCAACAAAAGAGTAACAATTTAGATTAAACGCTATAATTTCTAGTGAATTTCTATACTACATACTACCTATGTGTAATGATTTTATGTAAGTTGACCTACGCTTTTGTCATTATTGTAGCCCGATCTTTAAGGCTTGTGATGGATACTGCCCCTGTCCTCGTCAAGCTTCAGCGAAAGGTAATTTTCCTTTCTGTTTTATATGACAAAGCAGTAGAGCGCAATAGCAATATACATAAGAATGTCTCTTTGTCTTAATAACATAAGCAATATGTTGTTTACATACGTCAAGTCTGTCTATATTCTTCATATGTGGTACTTTCTATGTAGTGTTCAAACTCTTTCATATCTTGACTGTATAGCTTAAATAGTTCATAGTTATTATGACGATTGTGACGAGACATTCTTCCCATTTTTTCTCACTTTTGTTTCAGGTATCGAATATCACCTTATTGTTATTCTCAGATTTAGATTTATTAGTACCCCAACGGTAAAACCGGAGTGGACTATAATTTCCACTCTCTGTTTGTCTGTCACGCTGGTTTTCCAGACTTTTTTGGCCATGTTTACAGATATCAAGCTGAAACTTGGTAACAAGCTTTCCCCTCGGGTGTTACAGATCTGTTCGACTTAGGTCACGGGTGACCTACTTTTCCAAAGTTATTGCCCTTGTTCAAAATCAGTTTTTCGCACATTTCATGGTCACGCTCAGTGGCGGATCTAGCATTTCCGAAAAGGGTGGAGGCCACATTTGATTAGCCAAACGACTTAGCAATTTTTGGTGCTAAATCTGAATTTTCACCAGTAAATATTTGGCCAAAGAGGAGGGGGCCGGCCCCCGGCCCATCCCCATCCTCTAAATCCGCCACCGATGCTTACGTATATCAAGCTGAAACGTGGAAGCAAGCTTCCCCATGAGGAATTACAGATTAAGTTTCTCTTTGGTCACATATAAAACTCTCGAAATGTCTGATAACATTTGCTGCCACTGACCTACTTTTCATCCCCTTATGGAGTTGTTGGGACCCGTGGGGACTTGTATTGCTTGAGTATTACTCTCAGAATACTTGTTTCCTCAAGAGTTATAGTGCAAAATTTGTGAATTTGTCATTTTTTTTATAAATTGAGGAACACATAAGATACAAATAAATTGCTGGCGTTAAACTCTACCTATCCATATTTATTTTCATTTGATCATGAATTCAAATTTATGCAGTCTCAGGCATATTTTCGTTATTCCTTAATCAAAAATATCATATATTTCACTGCACTGCACGGACAGCTCTACGTAACTCAACAGAATATAAACAAACTCTAATTTGTTTTATGATATCTTTCTATCATGGTACAGTATCAATTTTAGAATCCCTTATATGGGTAATGAGAGAACTAGCTGTTTTGCATTACTAACGGCTAAAATTATCTCCCTACATTTGCATCAAAATGTGATATTTAGAGAATGGATAATGTAAAAATATATATAAATCTCACTTTGCTATTCTAAAATACCGTATATACTAAATCAACAGAAATTAGTATATATTCAAGTTAGATTTCGCGCAAAGGAAGATTTTATTACCCTAAGCCCACCCACCCACGCTATCTTATTTCGCCCAAAGTCATTGTAAAATAATGAGAGAACAGCTCTTATAGAGATGAATTATATATAAATATACCTTTTAATTATGTTATTCTTTCTACGATATCAGATGATTATTTAAACAAAAGATTTTGTATATAACCAGTAGTCAAACACCGTCCGCTTTATTTTGACACGACATTCCAAATATCCTTTATGATGTGGTCAGTTATAATAAATCAGAAATATGTTCAAGACCTATAGTTTTACATTCTTGTGTAACTACTGTAATATATATATATTATCTTTAAATAGTATATACATATGTTATTCAATAACATATGCAAATCAAGAAATTTTTTATACATCTACTTTTGACGGAATATGACGCCAACGATTGACCGATAACCCTTAATACTATTTTTATGAATCATAAACTTGAGTAACCTGGTCATTATGGCTCTCTACATAGAGGGGAGTTTATAACTGCTTTTCCATTATATTCTTTGGTTGTACAGTGGGACCGTAAACAGGTTAACCACAACAATTAAGTGACGATTATCATTTCTATTGACCGTCCTTTATTGGTGCTGCTCCTGTATTACAATCGACTATTTTGTTATGTCGTTTCATGTATTTATTCTGATCAGATGCCCTTCGACTCTCATCATATCTTAATTCAATCTGATTAAACCCATATCTTTATTCCACTTTTCTATTTGTCCTATAGCGGATAAAGATCTGGCGAAACTCGGTAAGGGGTCATGTTCTGGTTAACTCTGATTTTCAGCCAATCAGTGGATCGGCTACAAATTCCTAGGAATGAAATTAACATCCACAGCGTGCGTGACCCACAAGGTAGCTTTTGAACAGTGATTGTTACATATTGCGTCACTATCACGTGCCTGGACAAGCCATTTATTGACTATAGGAAATAACGTTTTCGGTGACTAAAACGTCATCGGAGTTTATCAGAACATGACCCGTTACGAAATTTCGTCAGATCTTTATTCGCAATGGGACAAATAGAGAAGCGGAATAAAGATATGGTTTTAATCAGATTGATGTTAATTGATTTATTTAACTAGTACTATTTACTCTTCGAAAAAAATTGAAAATTTGAAAAACTTGTACTTTCTTAAGATTGTTTCTTTGGCTCTCTCAATTGTAGGTCAGTTTGGTAATGTGTTCAAATTGTGTTCAAATATTTATACATATATCAATATGTGCATCACATAAGCATTTCGACAACTTTTGTATTTTCAGTGATGCACAAAGTCGAAACTGTAGTAATCCGAAGTGTTGATATTTGAAGGGCAAAGTAAACTATATTGACGCAAAAGTATTATTGTCACAATAAATTCGGAGTATTTTTATCAATCAAATCACAAGTTTTGTTAAAAAATTAAGGCTGTATATTGGTATTGAAAGTGTAGATATTGTACATGCGTCGATACTCCAACTCGAATATATCATTTAACGTAATAGGAAGGAAACACTTAACTTTCAGATCGCTGTCCTAGTATGCGTATTAATTCTCTTTATTCAAATTGTTTAAGTCGATAGACGTTGCTGAATAATTTACGCCAAATAGAATATTGACCTTAGTGTTCTTCCCTTGAAAATTGTGAGACATGTCACTGCCATGCTTTCAATGTCATGCCTTTCTTACCAGACACTATACTACCCTAGCTCTTTGACTCACAAAGTCCCCGATTCACAACATAGTGTCATTACTATTCCCTGATTAGTAGACAAAAATTCAAGATATATATGCAATATCAGGGAGAATGCGAGGAAATAGAACTTAGATGATTTTGATGCATAAAGTTTTTGTATGTTAAACAATTCTTCATTTGTTCAGTGAAATTTAGATCAATCCATTGAATTTTATCGGTATCCACTTCGAATACGATGTCTTGTTGATTACACCAGCTTTAAATGAGTGGAAATAACTCATTTTTGGCAACTAGATAATTGTAACCCGTAACTTAATATCAAACTTTTCCTTTCAAACTATGGAAACATTTCATTAAGATTCCCACTAAACACAAACGGTACGGATTTATGGGTTATCCAGCTAATATAAACTTGACTGGTTGAAAGACATCGGGTGTTTTACAATAGCTGTTAAAAAAAGATGCCATACCAAATTAAAATAAATAAATAAATAAAATAAAATAAAAGATGCAGAACTTGTATTATAATTTCCAGTTTAAAATTGCAAATGACACTACCAACATTGTCAAACCTCCATGTAAATACCGTAACACTGAAGTATCAAGAGGATCAAATAGCAATAACTTATTTGTCACTGTGTTATCAAATTTCAGTCAAATCAATAAGAATTTGTATTTCTATTATTAAATGACTCCTCTATACACGTAGAAGTTACATGACTAGAATTTCTGTCCCTAGATTATCATGTAATAAACTACTGTCGAAACAGAAAAATATGAGTTTCAAATCTAAGAGAAATTGTTCACCTGTATGGATTGCTGTGCAAATAAAGGCTATAGAAATTGCCAAAGAAATATTTTCACGCATAGTTTCAATGAATTGTATTGATAATTGAAAAGAAATATATCATATTGTTTTGTACTGAAATATAAATTCCTATTGCCAAATTAATATAGGCATGATTGATTGTATTTAATGTTTATTATATTTTCCAAACTTAGAAATTATTCCATGATACTGTGTGGCCTATCCAATTTCCCTACTGGTAAATAAAAGCAATAATGGTGTCTGGTCATGTGCGGTTCATGAGTATAACTTCCCACTTATCACAAAAGCCAAAGGGACAGATCTTTGCGAATCTCTGTATGAAAGATTATTTATAGATTCGTAAATGTCCATTTGGATATTCCTTTTTCGCGATGATTGAGGAGGTAGATCCCTAGAATCACACAAAATCAGACTATGCCATCACCTTCATTGACCGTTTTAAGTCGGTACTAACACGAGACTATTGGTATCAGAAGGTATATACTTGTATTGAAAACGGAAATTCAAATCATAACTAATGAGCAATTGAATTATGAAATAGACATTTTGCATTCATGTCCGTGGAGAAATTGTCTAGTAACTTAGTCAGAACTCTTTTCCTTTCTTTTTTCTTAGAAACGCAACAAGCCAGAATTCTATCACATACACAAAAACCATCTGTGAAAACTTCAAATACACAAGCTGCCAATACAATACAAGTATCAAAAGCAAAAGATTCCTCTGTTAAAGTATCTGGTTCAGCTCTACAAAACGTGCAGGCAAAATCACGCAAAGTCAACTTTCATCAGTCCGCAAATGCCTTGGGTTCGACAAGACAATTTCGTAAATTAGTTGGAAGTAGTGGACAGCCCATGCAGAGACACTCAATGTCATTAAGCCAAACATCTATTCAGCCTCGTCAAGGTTCTAGTCAAATATCACGTGTTACTCAGTCACCTCAGTCATCAGATCGGTCATTAACTCAACTTTCAATGAATGTAGCTCAACCTGAACGTCCCGGTCAATTTTCAAGTAAAAGCCAGTCATTGAGAAATTCAGAGAAGTCCTTAGCTTCATCTGCAGTAAGTGTCACTAAGCAATCACAATCTGGTTTAGTATTGGGACAAGTGAAATCTTCCACACGTCAAACGCAGACATTACGTTCACTTGCAATGTCTGGAAGTCCTAAATCACAATTCCTAGGAGGTGGAAAGTCCTCCAAACGTACGGTCCAGTCCTCAATACCTGCAGTTAGTTCAACTCGTACAACACAATCTCTTGTTAAAACGGGCCAAGTCCAATCGACCAAAAGTAAAAACCATTATAAGCTTTCCCCTGTATTGTCTGTTACATCACAATTACAACCCTCAAATCGTAGTCAGTCATCAACAAATATAGTGAAGTCATCATCACCTGCACTAAACTCTGCTCAACAATCACGATTTGGTGTTACATCTCGAAAAACCCAGTCAACCAGGAATCAAAAGTCACAGTCATTAGAACGTCTTAATTCACGACCTGCCCAATTGGCAAAGGGAGATAGGTCGTCGAGTTCTATTGGTGGTAAATCCAAATCGACATTTGGTCTACCACGGACATCTGGAAAACACTCTCGTCTTACACAGTTATTCGCTGATGTTTCACAATTGCAATCAAAAGGTCAACAAGGAGGCCAATTACAAGCGTTTAGAAAATTGTCAACTCTCTCATCATCTCCATCGTCCACGAAGATTTTATCAGACGTTCGACAGTCAAAGTCAGGACCAGCGCCCCCTCCTAAGCCTGGCAGTTCCCATGCCTCGAAAACATCACATTCTAAAGTTTCGAGTAGATCTAATCCATCTCCAGTTATAAAGCCAGCATTAGCAGGTGGTTCGACACTAAATAGCACGAATCCGTCTCGTCTAAGGACGTCTGCCGATGTTGGTTTCCGACCTCCACCAGATACAGGAAATGTTCCAACACAACAAAATGATATTCAATCTAAAATAAGTCATCCAGTGAAAAATACTGTAAGTGGTTCAAATTTTATTCTACCTAATGCACAGACTACTCCTGTGTCTACGATGTCATCTGCTCCAGTATTGAATTGTGGATGTCCAGATATGTACATTCCAGTGTGTGGCACGGACGGTTATGTTTATTACAATGAATGCGAACTTATTTGCTCGTGAGTGTTAAACCATCTATTTTGACTTTGTAGAAATTATATTTCTATCAAATTTTCACATTTATTGCAATTATGAGACAAATTTATGAAATTTATTTTCAAAATGTATCTATAAGGCAACATCCTACTTTTAAGTGCAACTTCACCCTTTAATTGTAAACGAAATTTTGGAAGAGCCTATTAATTTGAGTCAATACACACATATATATTTAGTTGTTGCAATGACATCATCTTTCACGCTTTAAGGAAATTATTCTCTATAACAATTGCAGGAAAAGATAGCTCTTTCATTTTAAATGTTTTAGTATAGCACATCCTATTTTCTTCTTCTTACTTATTATTGATACATTTTGTATGAAGGAAACAGGATATTCGTGTCAAAGCACATTATATTATCTTTTCCATTTATATTATTATTACATGAAGGGAAGAAGTTATTCATATTTTTGCTTTAACATGGTATGTTTAGATTGAGCCAAGTTATAAATAAAATCTCTCTTCATTAATAACAGAATTATTTCAAAATCTATACATCAATTTTTTTCAACTACTCATTTATTCATTGTTATTTAATTGTTGTGCATAAATTTCAGCGATATGAATAAAGAGTGTGACGGTGAATGTCCCTGCAGAAAAGCCACAAAGCCTGAGTCTCAGAAACTACCGGAATCTATTCCAAAAGAATTAAACCCACCAGAGCAATTTCCCTCTGCGACCGAGGCACCATTTTGCTCATGTCCAGTGTTCTCGTATGACCCAGTCTGCGGAGTGGATGGACAGACATACGACAACAGATGTTTACTTAATTGCGAGTAAGTTGTTAGAAACCTCTCCATCAAACAAGTCATATGTAAATCACTATGAGTTACACGAAGTAAACATTATGATTATAAAAAAAATTGAATCCAAAATTCTGAAAAAAGGATACAGTTAGTTAACATAGATCAATGAACCGGTGTTGCGTCGCCAGGAAAACTCTGTTTCCAACGGTATAACCACGGTATACCTTTCGGAAACAATCAGTCACAGTACGTTTATCCCCATTCTAACTCACAGCAACACATACATCGTTTTTTTTCTCTCTCTTTGAATTGCCACCAGATTCCTCATTGCTAAGGGACGAATAGTGCCATGATTAAAATTCCTCCGAGAAACGAACTGATATGCACCGACATGAGAAGTTTCTTCATTTTCATATTCTTAGAATTTTATGATTAAATTATTAATCACAAATTGATTCATACATGAGTGACTTGGCATCGCATCGTAAACAGCTGAACAGGCAGTTTTGCTGCGGCTCGGCGAGATGAAATAACATGCTAGAAAGTATGTTGCATGGTGGTCCGTCATCATGTCATGTACGTTGTCAGTTTTGTTGGTTCAATTTGTAATAATTGTGCACATGAATAGTAGAACTTGCAAATCGATGGACGTAAAGAGAACTGAAGTTGTTACAGACAGGATTTTTGATTGTTGAAGTCAAAGGCAATGTGGACAAAGTGTAGGTACAATGTAATAATACATTTGAGGACGGTATATCGTGGTTATACATGTCTGAATGTTAGTGTGTGGAACAGTCAGAATTGTCAAAACAAAACAAGTGAATTAGAATATTTCTTGGTAGGGCATTTAGATTGAACTAAAATGTGCTATGTGTGAATGCATAGCACCCGTTTCTACTGTGTGTTTTATTTTATACAACAATTTGACAAGTTAACCATATCCGTCCACAGGAAAAGTGGAATTGTCGCACTAACTTTATAATTTCGACGGATACATATCCTTACGTAAATTTTCCGTGAAAAAGTTTTTCGCTTCTTATTTCAGAGGTGTAAACTTCCACTGTGACGGTCCATGTCCTTGTATAGAAGGCGGCAGAAAATATAGATATGAATTAGCCGGTCCCTGTAATCACTGTTCACCTTGGGAATGGGATCCAGTTTGTGGAACAGATGGTCATACATATAGAAGTTTTTGTTACTCTGAATGTCAGTAAGTAAATCTATGATATTTTTATCATTTTCTTTTAACTGAAAATGCACTTGCTAAATTTTATTCAAACAACAGTAAAATGAACTCTGTACGCCAGAAGTATTAATAATTTCTACTCAACCACTAAAATGGCACCCGCATTACGCACGGTACATGGATTCTTTAAAAATTTGTCCATCTGTATGTGGCATTAAAAGTTATTTATCTTAAAATATATAAAATGCTGAAAACGGCAGTTGAATTTATTGGAGGTACTCACAGAAAAAACTAAACATTATCGAGAAACTTTTGTTCATAAGCTATTTCATTTACAAATCATAACTTTGACCGTTGATATCTATCTGAGTAGAATTTATCTTATCACTTTTTCAAAAAAGGCATTCAGATTGGAAACGGCGAGTCAAACAAAAGACGCATACTGCTACAGAGAAATTTACTTCTCCCACCTATAACTTTGATTTTGGGATCCATGAATGTCCATTGTATATATTCTTTTGGTTGTCACAGTGATATAGCAAAATCCATGTTTTTTGTAATATATATGTTTTTAAGCTTTTAATATTTGCCATAATGTGTAATAATTTTGAAAGCAAGGAAAATGGATTACTTATCACTGAGAAGAATAATAATTTTCTTTTGTGTAGCTGACTGAACATTTTGTGCATCTTACAAAATACTTTATTATTAAACTCAATATGAAAATACTTGTATCTTATAATGATATATGATAATAGCTAACCATGCCTTTCCTTTTATTGTAGTGGTGCATCTATACAGTGTTCATCGGAATGCCCATGCTAAGTCTATTCTGTATATATGTTTCATGAAAAACATTCTGCAATACACAATAATAAATATAGAACATATAAACAGTTTATTCAAGTCATCATGTTAATGAATGATTCTTTCCTAATAAATTATATTCTACTCTACTATACACATGTTTTGAATGCACAAGCTGTACCAAGTAAGATAACAATGCTGAAAGCGATATACGGACTCTATATGTATGAGTCTTGACCAACAATAAGAGAGAAAAAGGCCCAGGACTCTTATCTCCCTTGTTTCAATTCATTTAAATTTGTACCGTCTAAGAATAAATAAAACACTATTAAAACATCATCAAACAGAAAGTAAATAAAATATCGAATATTGCTTCCATCTACATGTCGAATACATCTGTTGACCTTATGTTTTAATACTTTTACATGAATAGTGAGATACGAACTACGTCACCTCTATTAATTTCGCTACTTGGAAACCATAATTTATAAATGCTGTTGTTACATATCATTAGCAGTTCACTCCTTAGATGTATACAAAAAGTGGGCGATTGTTTCATTATAGATATTCTTGCCATTTAATTCGATGTCTTTGTTGATACTGTACTAGTATTAACGTCATAGGATACTCTAATATATACCCATAATAGGAAAAGACTAAGATTACTTTATAAGGCAAAGACAATTCCCAACTGGGAGATACTCAGTGAAATCAATTTTAGTGAGTGGCACTATTACTATTATTGAGACAGATATGTTACATTCATTGCATTTATTTTCCGCTATATATAGATTAATGTAAGAATCTATTTTGAAACATAAAATATGATCACATATGAATTACGACAAAAATATAAAGTGACATTAATGTGAGAAAACAGAGTTTTGTCATCTGTCCCATATCTGTCCCGACAAACAGTCATAGGGGATGAGGTTCAGGACTCGTATCTCCCCTGAAAAGGTTCAAACTCTTACGGACTAAAATAGATAAAAAATTCCATTATCAGCCGACAACCGGAAAATAATGAATCCTAAAGAATGCATATCAACCTACATCCAAATAAGTGGATCTATTAATTTCCGGACATGTACTGATATTAGCTCTGCATATTGATAGAACCATAAATCCTGAAACTTTGCAAAATTTAGAGCCATCATGCATTTCCTAAAGTCTCATATCATCAACTGTATTGATCAAAAATGTATAGTTACGAAAATACGTTTCAGTATATTGATCTAAGTATCACCGCTCACCGTCTTCAAATGAATGATCCTCATCTGATTTCAAATATTCTCCTTGTGATCAACTGTTACTTGTTATTATCATCATCGTTAAAATTACAACGCTACATATAAACTCAAAGACCAGAATACTTCAATGGTAGTAGTTTCAGTAAGAACGATTGCGAATCCCAGACTGGATTGGACCAAGTGTTAGAGAAGTGAGTGTCTCATGCAAGCATGATTTGACCGATGCAAATCTTTCCCAGAAACCTGTGGTATTCGGTGAAATATAAGTAATGTATCCGATTGGTAAAAGGACATCATTGTAATAGGACCGTGCTTCGGAATATCATTTAATATTCTGCAAAGAGGAATCACAATTTGTCCTACAAAGTAATTTCATTGACTACAGAAGTTCGTCAGTGACGAGTTTATGAGTTAAAATTTCGTATCCTTATGTATGTCGCAGAACAAACCACCCATAAGAGTGGTATAATATTCGATATTGATAATAAAACAAAGAGTTTAAGTTTTGAAACTTAAACTCCGCAAGGAGGCCGGCAAGAGATGTGGCTAATCTGGAACGGGAAATAAGTGCTAAAAAAAGTTAATTTCGAATGTTGTTCATATAGGAATGTAAAGATGATAGATAAATCCAAACCATAAGTCTAAAACTCATGAAACCAGAAGACATACAAAATCAGTGAAAATGAAAAACAAGGGGAAAATAACAAAATATGTCTTCTTGAAGAGCATATGTGAACCCCTGTGATGAAGTAAGCAATGTCACTGGGCGTCTCTTGACAAGAATATGTCTTGGAGTGAAGATGATGTTATATCCGTGATACAAATGAGTCAAAATTACAGAAAGCACATGCTAAAATGTCAAGATAAGTATGATCTGGACAAAGAAAGAAGATTTTTAAGACCTGCGTAGTGATTGAGGACGTACAGTATCAGAATTTTGATATGTAGTGCATCATATGGTAAAATCTCGTTTTTCTAAGCGTGATTTACGGAGCAAATCGCAGAATTCTTCTGTTTCTGCAGCATGATTTTAACGGACATCGATTCCTATATATCAAACATAGAACTTTTTAAAGTGCTATAAGTATGTTCATAATATTTCTATACAATGTGTGTATCTACATACACAAGTCGCTGACAAAAAATTGCACTGCTGCATGACTCCAATCACAAGATATGTACAATTATCCATAAACAGCTAGGTGGAATTTTTCAATCGTTAATCTCCATAATGTGTGACGTCAGAAGTTGTACCAACGCTACTTTTCCTATAGTTTTAATTATGACGTTAATGTTTGCATTGTGACGTCACAGTAAAATGACGTTAAAAGTTGTACAATTTGTACGGGAAGCCTTTATTTTACTCGGGTTTTCCCGTAAAATCGAGCAAATGGATATTTTTAGATATCTCTCAGAGAAATACTGAAGGAGCAGTAATTTTTATAATAATGCAATTAGGATTTTAATAAATGCAAAATAACCCAGCATTCCAATAGCACTTTAATCAACAAAGTAAATGGACAGAGATTTTATCAACAAATTAAATATTTCCTATGACAAAGTAGAGCATTATTCCATGTAGGAATTATGTAGTGGAAGGAGACGTTTTGCCGGATATTTTATTAAGGGTAAATATATTCTTTATCCGCTTTTCGACTATTATCAATGTACTCTAATAATAAGTGTATATGTATGTGCTTGTTTAGTTATCATGATTCTTTTCCTGGGGGGTCTCATAATGTCGAATGTAATAATGTACATGAATATAAATGTATCTTTGTACTGCACATAATATATATTATACTTTATTAACATGTAATCCAATATTAATGTATGTATTTGAATGCTTCTGCAAATACCTTAATTTGACACCATCTATACTAGAGGGTTACCTACTTTGACTTCTCCATATATAAATACATATGGAATTTACACGATTTGACTCTACTGGGTATATGTGATGGATTGTTGCTAGCAAGCAGGAGATGCTCACTCTCCCCGGGCACCTGATCTCGCTCCATCACAGGGATTCACATATGCTCTTCAAGTAGACATATTTTGTTATTTTCCACTTGTTTTTCATTTTCACTGATTTTGTATGTCCTCTGGTTTCATGATTTTTATACTTATGGTTTGGATTTATCTATCAACTTTACATCAGTAAGAACAATTGCGAATTCCAGATTGGATGAGACCAAGTGTTAAGAGAAAGTGAGCGTCTAATATAAACATGATTCGACAGACGCAAATGTTACCCTTGGGCATCTAGTCTCGCCTCTGAATTTCAGGGGTCTGTGAATGTCCACTGTGGTACATTGTTGTTAGTGTCAATGTCATGTGACACCAGTCAGTTTTTTATTTTACATTAACGTCACACTTATTCCCTTTGCAGTGTAAATTTCGTAGAAAAGTTCCCCGCGGAGGTTTTACTTAAGTGTTATTATACCATTTTATTTTTCTTGACTTTATGTGGCAGTGGGCACTTTCTACACAGTGTTTGTTCACATACATGTACATATATAGTGTTGTATTATATTTGTTTCTTCTGTATGTAAGGGCATTCATGGTGGTTGTGGCTAGCTAAACAGGAGACGAGCACCTGGGGCCAATTTTTCGAAACTTTAACCACAGGTTAAGCTAACCAATGATTAAATTTCACCTGACCTTGCTTTGAAATGAGAGACTTTAAATACTGATTTGTAGCATATAAAACAAGCTTTGTAAAGTAATTTAGATTTTTTATACGGAAGTTTTATAAATTAAAGTAATTGTCTCTCAAATTCTAACCACTGATTAGCTTAACCATGTGTTAAAGTTTCGAACAACTGGCCCCTAGCCTCACCTCTGAATTTCAGGGTCCGTGAATGCCCGCTGTGGTAGATTGTTGCTGGTGCCATTGTCATGTGGTTACTTTCGTATTTTTCAAATTATTTTGAAATATTAGTAATGTGTCAAATTGGTAAAAGGATGTCAATATAATACTACTGTGCTCCAGAGTATCATTTAATATTCTGAAAAGAAGAACCTCATTTTATCCCACAAAGTACTGGTATTGACGAGGTCATGGATCTATTTCGTATCCCTATGTAGGCCTCAGAACAAAACACACGTAGGGGTCACATACTGTAGCAAAACGCATATGTTTTGAAAGTAAAACACCGTAGGCAGGCCAGCAAGAGATGTCACTAATCAGGAACGGAAAATAAGTGATATAGAAATTAATTTCGTCATGTTTATCATAAAGTAATGTATATTACTAAGGGTCTCTAGACAACAGTACGTCTTTGTGTGAAGTATATGTGTTTCTTTCTGTGATACAAATGAGTCCAAATTACAGAAAGCACATGCTATATATTGATAAAAGTAAATTACATTTAGACTTGCTTTATTTGTATTTCAATCATAGAAGCCATTGTAACTCAGGGGATGAGGTGCTCGATTTGTGACTGAAAGGTCCCGGTTTCGACTCCCGACGTGTGTTCACAGACTTAAACATCATCTTTTCAAGTAAATTGGAAATTAGAGAAACCAGAGTGCAATATATTTATATTTTCTTTGAATTTTAATGTCATATATATTAATTAATGATAATAATCGAAAATCAATCATATTAACTGTAGGATGCATAAACGTGTTCGCAATATATCCTTACAAACTCGAAATTAAAGGTACAGCAAAACTGGTTCATACCCTTCGTATTTATATCTTCTAATGAATATTAACAGTGACGGCAAACTTTTTGCTTCACAATATATTAAGCCTAACTACTTCAGTGTTCCTATTTTTAACTTTCTGTTTATTGAATGAAACATTCCTATATTTATCTGTGTGTGCTGTGTATTTATTTCCGCTAATCCGATGTACCAAAGCTTCTTCCGAGTTCTTCAACGGTTTGTGAAAGAACGTGAAATACATACACGGAAACTTCATGGATCTTTATTGAAAGACCATGTAACACATCTAAAATTCTCAATATGCGATATAAAAAACGTCTTAAACAATTTCTTAACAGCATATGTTTTACAAAATAATCATGTGTTTTATTATCATGGTGAGTTATAATATGAAGTAACTTTTGGAATATGTGTATTTTTACATTACTTTTTCTGATTGATGCGAAAATGTCAAATCAAATATCTAAAATTTTTCTTCTCAATATGGGATTCATGGCATCACGGTTTTAATATTGTGTTGTATAGAAAAGAAAACGACAGATTTTCACTATTTTAACGATAAATCGTGCATACAGTACATGTGAGGAGACACCTTGTTTCCACTTCCCACTCCCCTCAGTGATTCCAAAATCACTTGAGTGAGCATATACGCCTACGAGGTATATAGCACTGTGTACTGAACATCGGTTATTTACAGTAATATCAAATCTTCCGAAAACGTTTATAAGGAATGAAGTTTGTAAAACCTGACGATGATTATACGTAGGAAATATAAAATATAACAAGTTTAAAACTTGCAGATGTCCTGTTTTCTCTTTAGCCTTATGCAAATGGGAAAATAAAAGGATGATGTGTTGTTCATTATTTCATTCTTATGACGTAGTATGATTTTATTATCTTGAAAATGGATATTATAGCGTATTTGTAACCTGGACCTAATATGTTGGCGTGTACAGATATGGACAAAGTTCACTAAATCAAAGCTTTAGAGGTGAACTCTATATTGATGATAGCCTTTTACGATGTCTGTGTTATTTCATTGTGATTGTTGATTTTTTAAGCGATAGGAATTATATTTTCAATTTTATTTATGACGATACACAATGGTGACTTTAAGAATGCTATCTCATGCACTATACTGAAATATTAAGATCTTCATAAATGTTCCTAATTGTCTTTACCAAATATCTGTTATGCATTGATGATTCTTAATAAGCTCCAAAATAAATAATAATTGAATGTAATGAAATACATGCTCATTGTGTCTCAAGTAGCATAAAAATCGAATCTTGATATCGGCGACATGTTGCGCTATTTTGTATATGTTTTATGGTTTCCTAAGAGGCTGGGGATATGATATTTCATTTCAATTTAAGTTAACAATGATAAATGTTCACCTTTATGGCGTTGGTCAGTATTTAATTGTAGAAGAAACCACAGCACTCGACGGGATCCACCAACGTTTTACAAGCACACCCAAAAGAGAAAACAGAAGACATCTAAAAAAGCTGTATGACACAAATCATCAAGGAAATGCACACAAAACATGATAATAGTAGAATATACACCAAAAAACAACATTACAAAAATATTCGATAGTCCAAAAATGGTGTTTCCTCGTTGGAAGTATTGGCGTTGCTTAATAAATGCATAAATATTATTCATCAAAGATGTGATGTCATTATACAACTCAGTGCAAGTCCAATATTTATAATTATATTGTTTGTAAGAGAAAACTCCAGATGTAACTGAAGTACAGAGGTATGATTTAGAAACACCAGCGTATGATAGATAACAATTTGGTTTTTATTAAGTCATGAGGTAGAGAGGTGTATACTTTCGAAAAATCAAAAGTAGAAACGTTGTAAGTCTAAAATTTCTCAAACGAAATTTTTCAATGACTTCGTTAGAACTTTTGATAGATCAAAAATAATTGACGTTACTATTGAAAAAAATCAGCATAACAATAATTGATAACATAGTCTTTAACTGCAGTAAGAGCGGAGGTAATATGTTTAGTAAGCACAGTTGTATAGCATTGACTGGAGTTTGATATAAAACGTGATTGATATGGATTTTTGTGTAATTTTTGGAGCCAATACATTGTTGGAAGATTATTTTTATCAATGCTTAAATTGAAGTCACACATAGTATACAATGGTCAGATATTATCTTGTCTTTAAACAATGGGTTTGAACATACGTAGAAGTATGGTTCAATTCAGATTTAAGAGCTGTGATATATGCTTAATGTTTATGATTAGATTATTTTGTCCATGCCCAGTTTGACCATTTTTTACATTAAACATTGCTGAGTCAAACTTCATTTCACCACCAAAACAAAAAGGAATATTAATGTCCCGACACTCCCCTCCGGTCACTCTATTTCCCTCTGAATACGATCGTACGGGATTAGATCTTGCGTATTCTTATATCCAGTTTGGTACATATATATTAATCAATGCCATGAGTCAGATACCCGTTCACTTCCAGGGTGATATTACAACAATAGATATTACGTAACATGCGTTCTACAATCTTGACTGTGCCGTTTTTTCTAAACATCTATGCCCCTATTTTATTCTAATGCTTTTAACCATTTAGAAGATCATAACGTTTTGTAGATTCAAGATTCAACTCAGGTATTAAAAGATCAGGTACAATATAAATCAGCTAAACAATTAAACATTTACCATGTGAAACCTTGGAGAGGGGATAATGTCCGTGAATGTCCACTGTGGTACATTGTTTTTAGTGCTATAGTTATGTGGCACAAGTTATTTACGTTTTTTTAGTTAAAAGGTGTGAAAACCTTGTCCAGAATTGTCTTGTTCCAGTTTAAAATTATCGCAATAAAAAACACGTGACGTAATGATATTCAACGCTATCATTGAAATGCATCTATATGTGAAAGTGACTTCAATTCTTCAATTTTTCTGCGATGGGCAGCACGTGTCCTAATAAAGATTTACCGATATTTTGATTCAATCGATATTTTATTTTATTGAAATTTCATTTGAGAAAATATTTCTCATGATATTAAAAGCCAGGAATTACAATTGTATATCTTTTTGAAATAAATTCAATTCCCCTCTTTACCGACAGTACGAATCTGTGCAAACATTCACACATTCCAACATAAATAGATAATATGTGTGAAGCACTTGTGATATACGATTGATTATTTGTACAGGTGAGTGGGTAAACGCTGTGGGGAGTGGTAGTTGGTTCCCACTCGTCTCAGGTGGTGAAATGTTCCTCCCACTCGAATTCCACCTGTACTGTTGGGAGTGAGAATTCACTGCTACCCGAATTGTATTGTAGCACTATATCATTGTGACGTTTTGCTAATATATAGTCTGGTGCATTTATGTACTTAATCTAGGTTATCAGTAGTGTGCCTTTATTGATAGCAGTATGATCAATGCTGACCATATTTGTCAAGCGTCGTTAGAGAACTTTCTCGACTTCATTATTATTCCTGCTAACAAGGCAGCTTATAATTACACTTTCGTATGCAAGGCATATTACATTAAATGTCTTATAGAATGGCTTTGTCTTCATTCAACGCCTGGTAATCCAACTTACATACTTACAAATTTGTCTTCTTCAAAGGTATTGGATAACCACAAGTCTGTTATCAGTTCATTTCGTATCACTATAAATGAATCTGATTTCGAGCTACCATACCTTTTTTGGATTCCAAAGATGCATAAAACTCCATTTAAGCATCGATTCATAGCTGGATCTTCCAAGTGTTCCACCAAGCCTCTTTTCATGTTACTCATCAAAATTCTAACAGAAATCAAACATGGTCTTCAGACATACTGCTCTACTGCTTACGCAAGAAGCGGAATCAATCAGATGTGAATCCTAAAGAATTCCAAGGAACTTCTAGAGTACTTAAAATCAATTTTCAATAATGTCACTAGCGTCAAGCCCTTTGAATATTCACCTTTTTATACAACTATTCCTCATCCAAAACTAATGAGTAAATTAATATCAATTATTCAAAACGCCTTCTTTAACAAAAAAGGAATTAGCAGGTATAAGTATCTCGGTGTATGCCACAGGGAGACATATTTTGTAAAGGAATAGTCTGATTCCAGCAGCAAGTATACAGAAAAAGATATCATTTAAATGTTAATATTTCTTAGATAATATTTTTCTGATATTTGGTGGGAAAAATTTCCAACAGATTGTTAGGATTCCGATGGATACTATTTGCGCTCCACTTCTGGCCGACATTGTAATATTACGAAGCATAATTCATACAGTCTCTGCTCTCCAATGGCTCGGTTCAACTCTACATACAGATACATCAATGACGTTTTATCGATTAACAACACTGTATTTAAAATCACCTAAACATCATATATCCAAAGGAACTCAAGATAAAAAATACAACTGAGAGCGAATCTTCTGCCTCATACCTCAATATACTCCTATCAATTATTGACGATGCTCTGAATACTAAAAATTTCTCATGCCTTGTGTATTGAGAGCTAATTTAATTTTAGATCGGCTACAAGAAAAAATCAAACAGGGCAACATTATCTTTATCCTTTTTATTCTTGTGTTTCTGTCAACCCGACCCACTTAGTGACCCTGGTTTCTAATGGCCGTCCTAATCGGTTCGCTTTTATATATGTCATTCCCTTTAAATAAAAACAAAATGCATATGAACACACCTTCATCGTGCTAAGACACAGAAAACATGATCACCTTTACAAATTAATATAACTTTATATATTTCCAAATAGATTGGAATGGTATACATATTTTCTAGAGGGATATTTCTACATCAATGGAATAAAAGATTGCCATCAACTTTTGCACTTTGATGTCAAAACCTACAAACAAAAGCACATCAGGATGCTTTTAAACTATGAATAAAATATTACTTTTATAACAAAGATGATTATTGATTTCTCTCATATTTCCCATTTCATGCTTTTGGGTGAATATTGTAATGGTGTAATCAATAAATGAAAAAGTCTCTTAATGTATGTACACAATTCTCTTTCATGTTCCTGAAAAATACTAAGGCTATAAAAGTTATATTTTACAACTTTTCAAGGTTTACAATTACTTGAAAGGATTTTTGTTTTCAACTATAACATACATACAGCTAAAAGTTTTTGCTGCAGTGTGGATTGAACAGTGTTCTTTCAAATAGAAAACAATGGTTTTACTGCTTTTAAATTCAGCTTTCTAACCATTTTCAAATGACATTTTTATTACGCTATATTTGTTCATGGTACAATTATATATTAGTTAAATTATATAAGGAAAGGGTTTACAAATACATGCATGAACATGAAATATTATGTTTCATAAATATAATACTATAATCGAATATCTATGAAAGTTAATTCAAAGTTCAAACCATAAATTAAATGACAGTGATTAAAGGATAGAACTTCAATGTGATAGTTATTTATGTATTGTATCAATCTACTAGCACTTAAGAGCGGTACCTTTTATTCGTATGTTGACTGCGGAATATATGTACCCTCAGCATACATTCGGGCAATTTGAAATACATGGAATATAATGCAAGAACTATGGAAAATTCTTTAATATTATTCAAAATAGAGTATAAATAAACATTTTCTTGCATTAACGTCTTCACACTACCATCATTTTATTATATAGATATATTGTAGGGGAAAAAAGGAAGAAGTATCGAAGGGTAAACCATATCATAGTCCATGGAATAAAAGGATAATATCGTGTATAGTGTTATATTCAGACAAATTCGAACCCAAATAAAATTTAGGTGAGACTAGGTGCCTGGGAGGAGTAAGCGTCCCTTGGTTTCTTAAAATACCCGTCGCAAACGTCCTGCAACAATTTTTCAAGTCGAGGAAGTAATTACATAAATATACACGTATGAACACATGAAGGAGACAAGAACACGAAGTCAAATTTTCCTATTCAAGGCATGATTGATTGATTGATTATTGATTTACGTCACTCCACGATTATTTCACGTATATGGTGATGGCATCTGCCTGATGCATTGCATACAAATTAAGACCTTTGCAACGGACCCACCGGAAGCAGTGAGGATTTTTACGTGACACGCCTACCGTGACACGGGACCTCGGAATTTACTGTCTCATCCGACAGAGAGAACATATATATATATATATATCAAACTTAAAAGAGATAATCTAAGAATAATGTATGTGTTTCAATGCTTCTGAAATGGACAATAGGATTCATACTCAAACCCTTAAACGATAAAGACTACTGACTCTCCATGGGGAACCCCTAGGAAATTATTTTTAGTTTCTAAGTAAAAGAAAAATTAATGCCTAAATAAAGAAAATCATTCACAATATTTCATCTATATATGTTTCTACAGTGAATTCAAATTCAGATATTAATATATTTACAATGATATTAGTTATGTATGACCGAAAATTTGCAATTTTTATCTAAATTCGAAAATGTGACTTTTCAACAATCCAGCGGAATTTCTCGTCCCAATTTCTAAAGTGATCTAGTGTATAAAGTAAGGAGGGATCTAGGTTCCGATAATTTTTTATCTAGTAGTTTTAAAATAATTAGACATGCCTTCGACATCGACGGTATGAACCCAAGGTCATCGCCAAGACCATAGGTCTTGTATTGGGTCCCTCTACAGCCTTATACAGACTTTTAGAGTTGCACACTGAATCTATGACTCTATGACAGGCCTCGTCCAAATCTTTTCAGAGGACACAAGGTTTTGAGCCTCGTACCGCCTGAATGTTGGTCGGGAATCTTACAAATGAAAAATCTGAGCTCTCTCACAGACGAGATGAGCACGGTTTACTCACCTTGATGTCGCCGAATATATTTTTGATACTAGCATATCCTTCCATAGTACGTTTTATGACCTCTCGTCTTGTGGAATCTATTGAACCTTTTTCTCTATATATGGAGGATCATTTATAAATATTTAAATGTGTGTCATTTGATTGTGCTGCATTTACGGTGAGTGGGAAGGTGGGCGCCAGTAAATCGGTTAACCACACCAATTGAGTAACATTTATTGCTTTAATTGACCGCCCTATGTCGGTATCGTAATTTGCAGTAAAATCGAATATTCTATTTATGTATTTATCTGTGTTTTATTCCTATTAACATGTTTATGTGCATGTAACTGATTTATGTCATACAGCTTGGCCACATGTCTTCTGTTTTCTCTTTTACCACTTACCATAAAACCAATCATTATGCATAATACATTCGGAATGCTTCGGACCTTTTCTCAGTAACGATTTGGGGATTATGGGAAACTCGAAGCGGACGCATATAGCTGGCGTACCCCAATAGATGACAAAAATATAAATGATATCAAAATTTAAAAAAAAAAGACATTCAAAGAATCAAAATAATTTTTTCTGCGATATTATCAAAATTCAAAACTAAACATTACAAAATGGAAAAATTAATAAATATAAGGTTTACGGTATAATTATAAAAGAAAACCAGACATTTATGAAATCATACCTCAGTGTTTTACACGAAAACAAAATGGATTAGCAGGTTAAAACTGTTAAGCAATCAGTAGCAAGCTCGCGGTTATGTCATGTGGTGAAACAGATTAGCCGTAGAAAGGAGGGCCCCTCTCATGCTAATAGAAGGTCTAAGGCCACTCCCATATTTTCATATTTTTAATTTCATGCCTTTTTGTGCGATGTAAAGCATATTGTTATAACGTTTTTGGATTCTGAAAAAAAAAATCAAAGGAAATTCTCAAATGAACTCATTACTTAAAAGTTTTCTTTTCTTTTTTTACTTTAAAGACTTTTATTTTGAACAAATATTCCCGAAATCACTACTCAACTAAAGGAATAGATCATGTTGACCAGAAATCTTCCCTAGAGTTCGTTTGCACATAAACCACATTTTTATGGGAATTTTGAGAATCTACTGCTATTGAAGCGCTACTTGTTATATGCTGTGAGACCTGCGTAGTGACTGCGGACGTACAGTATCAGAATCTTTAACATGTAATGCATTATATGGTAAGATCTTCCCTTTTCTAAGCATGATTTTCGAAGTAAAGTGCAGAATTGTTCTGTTTCTTCGGCTTGGTTTCAACGAACATTGATCCCTCTTTTAATAATAGTTGTAAGCGGCGAATGATGAGAAGTCGGTGATACATAAGCCGCCTGTGTGGAAAACAGAAATACAGATTCCATCAACGAAGTAATTCTTTCCCCCGACAAAACAGCATCATCCCATGTATAAATTATGTAGTCCAATAGTGGTTTTATCAGATAGTTTTGTTAAAGTACATATATTGCTTATCCGATATCTTTATTTAGTTACCATGATTCATTTCCTGACGACTCTCATAATGCCAAGGTATCAATGTACACGAACATAAATGTATGTATCTTTTTATTGCATATGGGCATAAAATATTTATATGGGTTAAAATTAGATTTTAAACGCGATTAACGGGTTGGTTTGCAGAAATCATTCACCCTTAAGCTCTATGTACATCATCAACATTAAAAGTCAATAAAAACACCTAAGTGGTGTAAGAGAACAGGTACCTTGAGCATATATTTATGAAAATTGTTACAACATTGTCAACAATATTTCGCTAATCTCATGACCTATTTTCAATTTTCTTGTATGACAAAATACATGGAATTGATTTTCAGGACGGCTGATAATGGTGTAGTTCATTAAGAAGGATATTATATTTATTGATGACTGAACTGATAATGGTGAAGTAGTTGGTAAGTAACATTTGACTATTGCTCGGCAATATTAATGATGATTAGGTTATTGGTAGGTCACATTTTGCTCAGAATGGTGGATAATAGTGAAATTTATAGATAAGTAACATAAATTTATGGCTCAGACAGAACAGAACAATTTTTGATGGTGAAGTATATGGGTAAGTAACATATTTTTTGCTCTTCACTACCATCGATGGTGTAGTACATTAGTAAATAACATTATTTTTTTTCTCAAAGTTGTCGATGACGGTGAAGTACATGGGTAAGTAACATTAATTGCTCAGAATTATCGATGATAGTATAGTATATGGATAAGTAACATATATTCATTGCTTACAATTGTTGATGATAGTGAAGTCCATAGTTACGTAACATGTATTTATTGCTCGGTATTTTTGTTGATGTGTAGTACATGGGCACGTCACACATATTTATTCCTCGGAATTGTCGATGATGGTAAAGTACATGGTCAAGTAACATATAACTATTGTTTGCTATTGTTGATGATATGTAGAATATGGGTAAGTAACAGAAACTTTTTGTTTAGAATTCTCGATGAGGATGAAGTGCATGCATGGGTAAAATACAAAAGTGACTCCCATGACTATGGCACTAACAACGATAACTACAGTGGACATTCACGGACCCCTGAAGGCGAGACCAGGTGCCCGGGAGGAGTGAATGTCTCCTGTTTGGCTAGCCACACCCGCCGTAAATGCCCTTACATACAGACGAAACAATATAATTCAGCACTGAGTGTATACATTAATGTGAACAAACACTGTGTAGAAAGTGTCACAGCCACATAACATCAGGAAAAGGGTATAATAACACTTAAGTTAAACTCTCCGCGGGGAACTTGTTGACGAGCTTCACGCTGCAAAGGGAATGAATATACAGTGAGGTGCAGTCCTAACATAACATTATGTTAACGTCGCGTTAACGTGAAGTTTGCTTTCCTCGTGCGCTCAGGACTGCTGAGCACACGCGTTTGCATTAACGCAGATTTCCTCGTGAACTAAATTTTGAGATTGCGTTAACGCGCTGGGCTGCCGCGTTCACGCGCTTGACTGCCGCGTGAACGTGGCTGACAGCCACGTTCGCTTGCTTACAACCTATATAGAGAAGGATTTAAAGGAGAATCGATATATACATTGTATATTTAAATATAAAAACATATTACTGTCTGCATGTAGGGAAATATTTAGAATTAAATAAAACGCTTACGAGTAAAGGGATGAATTTAAAAAATATTGAATACAATTTCCGAACATTGAATATAATGAAATTTATTCTTATTGCTTTTGTACTGACATTAAATATATATACTTCAAATTTTCAGTCATCAAATTAAGTAAATCACTCTAAAACTAAGGGGTATCTCCCTCATGCATAGCTCTGTCCTTAGATAGATTATTTGGATCACTTTTCGGTCAGTTTGGCTTCAACACTGCTCTTCATATTTTCATATATTTTGAGAATTCCAATCATTCGGCCACGAGCATCACTGAAGAGACATAACTTGTCGAAATGCGCATATGGTGCACAAAATTAAATGGTATATATATTCTATATTTATTATAATAATAATAATAATAATAATAATAATAATAATAATAATAATAATAATAATAATAATTGAATTAATGAAAAGAATAATATTCATATATTATGAAAAATAGCTAAATTTTAAAAAAAATTGTAAATACATAAATAAGAATAAATACATAAGTAAATTATAAATAAATAAACAAAAAAGAAATAAATACATAATTTTTTAATTAAAAATAAATAAATAAAATAGAAGTAGAATGTAATTTTCCTAGAGTCTTTATAGTATAAATTGACGAAGTTTTTCATAAATACCTGAGTGTATGTCTACGCGGTGATTTCCATTATTATACTACATATGAAACCCTTAATTCGGGGTGTCATTTTTACATCACATTTAATGCACGTATATATGGCGACATTTGCGGTAATTTAATTAGATTGCTTTTATTTCCTCCATCCGTACCACTGTAAAGAGAATTACAAATGTAATCATGTGAACGCGCGACTGGACTGAGCGCACGCGGGAATAAATCGCGTTGACGCGAATTTCCTCCCGCGTTAACTCAAGGAGCGTACGCGTGTCCGGTCGAACAGTCCTAGCACATGTGCTAAAGCAGTCCTCGCGACTGCTTTTCGCGTTAACGTGAATGTTATGTTAGGACTGCACCCATCTGTAACATTTGGGTAAGTAACATTCATTTATTGCTCAGAACTGTTGATGATGATGAAGTACACGGTAAGTAAAATATTTTAAGATACAATAACATAGATTTGGATTATTCAGATGCATACTTTTTGTGAAAAAACAGAGTTTATAAATTCATTTACACTTAAGATGCCATCAAACATACTGGAATTTCTCATAGACAATACAGATGTTGTATTTGGTGACCAGGTTTTCCAACAAACTGTCGGTATTACAATTAGCACTGAATATGCACCGTTGCTGGCCGATTTGTTCCTTTATTCACACGAAGCTGAATTCATACAAGAGTCAAAATAAAAAATTGGCCATAAACTGCACTTTCACATTCAGATATATTAATGCATTGCCCTTAAATAATAAATACGTACACGCGTTATATCCCAATGAACTCAATATTATAGATACAACAGAATCCAGTTCTTGGGCTTCGCATTTAAATTTTCTTCTAAATATTGATAAAGATGGTAACGTCACAAATTCGCTTTAGTTATTAAAATATTGTAGTGTTTGAATTTTTTTTATTTAGAAATAAAACTATTTTAAAAGAGGGCTGGATTATTGAAAACTGCAAACATCTGTTTAGAATGTGATGATTACAAACAAAGAAATATAAATATAATCTAGAAAATTTAATGCACAAGTGAATATTCGAGATATTATTTTAAAATTTTCAAACATAAAGTTAAAGTTAAACAGTTTTGCTACATCGAAGCAACGTAATGTAAAAAAAAGGTAAACATTATAGAAATTACCGGTAATTAGACTAAAAGAGAAAAAAATGGTGGACAATACGCCATTACGATAACTCACTTGAGTCTTTGGCTCATAAGTTAGAAAGGCACGTCCTCCCTTAAATTTCTATATTAGCTTCTAGTATTATTCCAGTTTTCATATTTTATTTACTTTTATAAAAATGTCATACTGATGTGCATTCTTCAATCAAAGAAAACATTTTGCACGTTTTCATCATTACTATTCCATTTCACATTTTTACCTTAATTGTACGCCTTTTGCTTTCTTATATATCTTATCAAGTTCTATTTCTTATTCTTTTTATAAGAAATTCCTTTGATTGCATATCTTCATATTTACTATCTCAGTCTCATTTTTCTCCTTATAAGTTGATTCTAATGTATTGATTTTGTATATTTTAACTGATTTTAGTGTACTAATGTATTTTAAATGAATGGTATACAGAAATAATTTCTTGGATCTTTTGCAACTGTTTTCATTTAAAACAAGGGGGATGCACTATTAGTTTGCAATACATAGATTTGAGGAACATATTCTTTAGAGCTAGATTTCGGTTAAAACTTTAAATAGGTGTAACATACTCAAGATCCCCTCAGTATGTTGCTGTTTTTCTACTCATTCTCTCAATGTCTCTCAAAGCTTTGATAGACTTCTTCAGAATTAATTAAAGATAGGGCGACATAGGCCCAAGAGGATACATTCCTATGAAAAGACTCGTTTTTCTTCAGAGAATTTGAAATGATCATAAACTGATTGCATCTGAGTAATATTCTGTTTCTGAACTGATTTTACTGTCATACCTGTAATTAGAAAGAGATGGAAAACAGAAATAATTTCTTGGCACTTTTTCAACTTTTAAGATTGAAATGGGTTTTGATATACAATAAATATAAAAATCAGCTTTGGTAGACCCTTCAGAATTAATTAAGAATTAATTCCTCGCTGTGGAAGCCTGCAATGATCATCAAAGAAATGTATCCGAGTGTGTGATTAAGAAAGTTTTTTAAGAACTTTTGTGGTTTTTTATACCATTCCGAAATCAAGTTTTTATATTTTTGTACTCAGCTGTTTTGTACATTTACAGGTATTTTTTTTATTTCATAATGTATGAGTATTTAGAGTAATGTATTCATGGTTCAATTTTGAAACATAACTATAGAAACGGATACGTTTGATACTCACACGTATTAGTAATTTAAAAAGGAACATGAAGACAAGTCATCCCAAGAGTCAGAGAACTCGAAAGAATACATGACAAATATGTGTTAGTACCAGATGATAAAGCCTCGAACAATATCGTTTTTATTTGCAAGGCGTTTTATATAAATTGTCTTTTAGAGGCATTAACGAATCTACTGGATATTCCACTTACACTCGCTCTACACTCTCACTAGATGTTTATGTATCCCAATTGATTCAATATGCGCGAGCGTAATCTGAGTATTGCTCTTTCATTTATCGACGCCAAGTACTAGGAGAAAAGTTACTCAAACAAGGATATGAGATATCACGACTTATGTCAACATTCTGCAAATTTTACGGTCGTTATAAAGACCTTATTTGCTCATATGATGTATCGTTGTCTGACATGTTGACTTCCTTATTTCACAGTAACTAAACCATCTGTATTACCTATAATATACAGCAGTATTCTTACTGCTTATGACATATACCTATTTTAACTACGGCTGTGCCGTTTCGTAATTCTGTGACAGCGAATAATACCATTTCGCTTATACTTATAGCATCACGACGGGTGTGACCGGTCGGCAGGGGATGCTTACTCCTCCATGGCACCTGATCTCACCTCTGTTTTGACAGAGGTACGTGATTGTTTATATTGTATTTACATATGTATTGTCGTGTTTCTTCGACTTCGAGTTGTGGATTTCGGAACAATGTCTTGGATTTGTACATACAGTCATCAGAGAATTTTCTGATGCTTCCTAAGTATTCTCTGTGCTTAAGGTTTTGAGGTGAGTGATATAGGCTCATTTCAGCCTCCTGTTTATGACCTTTTTTAAAATTTTTGATAAAGGCTAGTTCTAGTACATTAAGGTGAAGCAGTAGCGGCTTAAATCCCGCTAAAAGCTATATATTGTTTGCGTTTTACATCAAAACACGATAAAAAAAATAAATGTAAAAAGAAAACAATTGTGAATAAATATGTCATATATTTTTATATCATTGTCTTGATTTATCCAAAGTAGTATGTAAAACTTCTCCTAACAATGAAGATTTTTTTTCTTCTTTCATTATATGTCTCTTCCCCCTCCCACTCTGTGTGTGTGTGTGTGTGTGTGTGTGTGTGTGTGTGTGTGTGTGTGTGTGTGTGTGTGTGTGTGTGTGTGTGTGTGTGTGTGTGTGTGTGTGTGTGTTTTGGCTTTGATTACTTTTTGTTTGTCGAGTGTTGGAATGGGGTTGTTTTTGCTGTTTTGGTTTTGGTCTTATTTCTTATTGGTTTTGTTCTGTATCTTCCGAGCCAGTGAAAGACCTTTATATATCAACCTATACCGTGTCACTGGACATCATTTTATGCCATAAATATTAGAAAATGCATGTATATATACAAGTATTGATTAAGTGTACCGTTTGTGCATTTTCTTTTTAAAATACCATTAAAACAGTCTGTGGAATATGTAAACAAGCAGATTCAAAACTTAAATCTAGCAAAACGAAATGCAGCCTTTGGGGATACGACGATTTGATAATTTACGCAGTATAAAAGAAATAATATATCTGTGCAACATCAATACAATTAAACATATTTGAAAATTTCAAAATAAATCTTCACATGTAGAGCAAGTATCGGCAGATAACTCATGTTCAGAGGTCATAGGAATAGGAATATGAATAATAATATGGAATGGAGAAAACAGCTTCTTGAGAAAATAATTCATGTTTAAAAGATTATTTAGAAGATAATTGGACAGTTTATAGTTACCATTAAGCAACACCAATGTTTAAAAAGGTCATCCATATTACATTCATATATATTTTCCGAGCTCCTTTAATAGAAATTAGACATTGCTTTAATAAAACATTATGATAAGATGACATGATACTTTTACTTAATAAAAACTTACACCTATAGCTGTAAATCCTGAAGAATTGTGGTAAGAAAAACCAAGCCGAAAGGGTTTTAATATTTCATACGTTTAAGAGATTAGGTATCTCATTTATCGTTTTAGAATCTTTTTGAGTTAGATATATCCACACTACTTTTTCTTGTTTAAGAATAAATCAGCAAATATGTTAGTGGTTTGAAATACGAAAGTAACTAGTGTCACTACAATTTGTACGGCATTTTTTTTAAATCGTCATTTCTTGTAATTAAGTGTGTACAGAACTCTTATGGCGTCTGTTATTTCCCAATACTTACAACTTTGAATCTAATTTTATAAAAGAGAAAACTGACGACATCTGACAAAGCTGTATGACAAAAACACCAAAGACATGCACACAAAACATGATAATAGTATAGTTTCTAACAGTTACTTGAAAGATAAGCCTTTGGAATTCGAACCACAATGCAATCATTAGTGTATTACTTTTAGTACATATATTGTATCACTACAATTTGTACGAATATCGTAGTAAATATCAAAATAGGTGATTGGAATCAAATAATGTATCACTGTGGTAAGAGTCGTGTTATAAACATGAGAACTCTTCAACCCTTTTACAATATGCTACTTTTCCCTTTTATGATATTTTAACGTCACTTACCGTTGCTCAAGTTTATGTGAAGCTTAAGTGACTGAAAGACTTGATTCACAACTATGGAGTAAATTTCTCAAACATTTCAAAATCGTTCTTGTAATCACTCATATAAAAATCATATATCATTCTGTAATTTTTTTTAAGTTAACACAACAAAGAATAAGCAAATTATCAGGATAAAATAATCTGAAATTAACGTAAAAACGACGGTTAGTTGCCAAACTCCTCTGGAATACAAAAACCCCACTTTATACCATTTATAACATTGCGGTCAAGGATGAGATTAAGTACTTCTTGCTATTGCATATTCACTTAACAACTTTTCCCTAGAATAACATTGCTTTCTCCTAAATCGCAATTGATAAAGATCAGATTTTCACATAATTATACCTTCTTATTATTTTCAATATTTTTATGATAATTGAGTCAAACCTCCAAATGCTGCAAATGTTCGGAATCTGGAACCACCCCTTATTTCTTATAAAATATTTATCAAAAAAAGGAAAAGACACAATAAATATCAGACTAAATTAATGGCACCGTGTGTGCATTTCAACAACTTATATATCTTCGTTAGTACTCAAGACCGAAACTGTGAAAATCCAAAATGTATATATGTGAAGAGAAAAAAAACCCAAACGGACTTAGAATTAGAGCCAAAATCGAAGTATTTTTTTTTACAATCTTTTGTCACAGTGACATATTATTTCGTGCCAGTAAAGAAGTACTGACAACTGGGTTTGTGTGTACCGTCGGAACGGTATCATACCAATGGTAATTATAAATAGCAGAACATGTAAACGTGTTTACATTTAGCGCACCATATGTGTATACATTTAGCGCACCATATGTGTATACATTTAGCGCACCATATGTGTATACATTTAGCGTACCATGTGCGCATTTCGACATCTTTGACTCATTTGTTTGGGAAAAGTCGCCACATAATAAAAGAATACACACACTAAAATACATCACAAAAATGTTCGATGTTAATGTAGTTATGATACCGATCTCGAAGGGTCAGTTGAAATTACAATTGTTAATCATTTGATATGTTTAACTGGGATATCGATTGCAAGACATTATAAGCCTACTTCAAACAATAGCTAAAAGTGAGGTTGAAGTGCATGCCCTTAGTCTGGAAATTGAGTTTCTAAACATGATTGACATTTGCATTATTTATTTTACAATCCACATATTGTTAAATAACCGTATATACAGACAGTCCAGTATATTAAAAAAAACCCTTTGATCTACAATTTACTAGCGTCTTTGTATCTTTTATTTGAAAACAATACTATATTTGAATTCTTATGAACGAATTACACTCTACCTGTATATATGTTGAAACACAATTGTTGAAAGACATCTTTTAAATCTATATACAATTTCAAGAAAAAAGAGGAGTTACCGGCTCAGTTATGTGACAGAAGTCACCATGGAGCTATACAATACATGAATATAAATAATATAATAGAATATTTAACACATTACAAAAATATTTGATTGTAGTGCAATTACGATACCGACTTAGGACGGTCATTTAATTTGACAAAAGCCAAACAAATGGTGTGATTAACCGGTTTACGGGCCCACCTTCCTACTCACCGTAACCGCAGAACAATCAAAAGACGTACATTTAAAAATTTATAAATAATCCTCCATGTAAAGAACAAGGGTCAACAGGTATCGCATATTGAGGGGTCATAAAAATATAAACACGTAAGGTATTGTAAAACACATAATGGTATAAAAATATATGCGACATCAACATGATAAACCGTGCTCTGCCAGTCTGAAAGCGAGCTAAGACCCTAGATCTGTAGGAGTCCCGACTAACAGTCAGAGGGGACGAGGTTCAGGACCATGTCTCCTCTGAAAGAGGTTTGGACAAGGCCCGTCATATAGTCCCCACCGCCCTGTTAGTCAGCGTGCAACGTTCAAGTAAAAGTCTGCATAAGGCTGTAGAGGGGCTAAATACAAGACCTATAGTCTTTTTGATGATCTCAATATCATATTGTCTATTTAGGAGACGTTTGACTATTTTATTACATGATAAAATAACATTATCGGAGCCTTTTACTTTCCTTAGTTTTTAACATAGTAGTTAACATATTTTGTTATTTTCCATTTGTTTTTCATTTTCACTGATTTTGTATGTCCTATGGTTTCATGATTTTTGGACTTGTGGTTTGGATTTATCCATCATCTTTACATTATATACGAGATCACCGTAAAAATTAGGATGGGAAATTCCATTGGATACATACTGTTGAAAAGAAATATTTCCAAATTTAGATAGAAGTTCTGAATAAGATCTGAAGAATTTGCCGAATGTTTTTCTTAGCTTGTGATATCTGTAACCCTGAGTTAAAAGTTTAGTAGTAATTTGTAAATTTCGTTTATGAAAGTCCAAAACATCGGTGCAGCCTCTGACAAATCGAACTAATTGAGATATATAGATACCATATGATGGCCATCCAAGTAAGGGAAATTTACAATAGGAAATCCAAAATCCTCACGTTTATCATAAATATTAGTATATATTAGGTGGTTGATAATTTTGATGTTTAAATCTAAGAAAGGTGTAGATTTATCTCAAGAATTAGCTTTATTCAATGTGAGCTCTGGTGGATATATTTCTGATATAAATTGTTCGAATTCAGGGTTGTCGATCACCAAAATGTCATCCAGATATCTGCAAGTATTATTAAATTTGTCAATGAGGTCAAAACGTTTTGATTTTTGAATAGAAACCATAAAATCCCTCTCATAACAGTAAAGAAATAAATTTGCTATCAGAGGCGCGCAGTTAGTACCCATAGGAATCCCAACTATTTGTTGATATATCTTGCCATCAAATTGCACAAAAATATTATTCATGAGAAAATCTAGTGCTTTACATAATTCCTTGCAAGTCCAGTATTTATATGAAGTATATTGTTTGTTGGAAAAGAATCCAGAGTTATTGGAAGTACATATGTACGTTTTAGATTCTCTGTGAAAACACCATTGTATAAGAGACAGCAACTTGCTTTTAATCAAATCATGAGGCAGAGATGTATACAGTGTAGAAAAATCAAATGTAGAAATTTGAGTCGCTTTGAAATTTAGCGAAAGAAGTTTGTCTATAACGTCATGAGAATTTTTAATCGACCAAAAGTAATTGATGTTACTATTATGAAATGCGACATCACAATATTTGATAATATGATCTTTTATAGCAGTTAGAGCAGACGTAATATGTTTCGATAGTATCGTAGTAGAGCAGTGGCTAGAATTAGATATGAAATGTGATTTATATGGACTTTTATGTAGTTTTGGGAGCCAATACATGGTTGGTAGATCAGATTTATCAGTTTTAATTTTGAAGTCGGACATGGTCATGAGGTGATCGTGCAAGGTGCTCTCTTTTGAGGTAGGGCTTTCCACATATGTATGAGTGGAGTTTAATTCGTTTTTAAGTACTTCAATATAATGTTTCATGATTTTTGGACTTGTGGTTTGGATTTATCCATCATCTTTACATTTCAAACAACTATTATGTTATTACCTGCTTTATCAGCGGGAACAAAGACATATTTAGCATGTAAGTCAGCTATCTTCTTTTTAATAGAATTTGTCGTCAATGTATTAGGCTGTTGAAATAAATGCGGATTTTCCGTAAAGTTCTTAATACGGATATCGACAATTCTTAAAATCTCGAATTTCCAATCATTAAGAGCATGAACCTTTACCTGTTCTTTTTTACACCAACGTTTACAATATGTAGTTAAAGCATCTTCTATAACGTCACGGCATTTATTGACCTTCCGGTTTATAAACATATTTAGAATTTTCACAAGAACACGACGAAGGAATAGAGTCTGAAACATCAGGGTTAGATGTAACTTTATTATAATTTAAAATAGGATTTCTTATAGGCTTTTTGTACTGGTAACAAATAAGTGGAGGTTCTAAATTCTCAAAATATTGGGGGATTTTAGATGTGACTCTATGATCACGGAAAATATTAGAAATGTTAAGTAGATCGAAGCCTTTATTAATAAATTTAATTTTGAGAAATTGCTGCTTGGGTGGAAGAGACGGAATACGAGGAAAGAGTTTATTATATGAAAATAAAATAATCAAATTGAGTTTATATCAATCAGAATTGCGTAAACTTCGAAGATCAGCTTCGTCCAGGATAGGTTTCAATTTATTTACCGGAATAGAGGATAGTGCATGCAAAAGTTCATGACGGCCATTATTTTTTTGCGATAAATAGAAGATCGTTTAATGACCTATTTAAACGATTACGTTTTCTGATGTTACGATTACGACGACGACCATGTGACCTACGTTTTCTAATAGTTTTATGTCTTAATGTAAAAATATTGATCTTATTCTGACGAGAAGAAATATTACCTTGTCGATATATTTGGTCGTTGAGACCAAGAGGGTATAGGGTTTGTAGTTGTTTAATCCAGTAGAGCTCGGTTTCCAAAAGTCGTTTTTTAACATCTGATTTCGTATTACCTGGTAATTTAGAGATATTTTCTACTGGAGTTATTTTCACATTGTTAATATTATGTTGGTATTTATTAAAGTGGTTATAAAGAAAATTCTGGTATTTACGTCGTGAATTATTACGAATTTTATAGGAATGATTCCGAAAACGTTGTTTCAAAGTTTGAGAAGTTTCCCCGACATATTGAGCCCCACATCCTCTAGCTTCTCAAGTGATGACATATATAACATTGGCAGTATTTCAGTCTATGTCTTTGTCTAATTTGGTGTTAAATATATTTCCATTAACCGAAGATTCAATATTGGACTTGCAGTTTAAATGATGGCAAGTAAGACATTTCTTGGCGTTGCACTTATAAAGTATTGATAAATGTCGTCTCCATACAAAGTGTATTGGTTCTCTAAATTACATATTTTTGTAATGTGTTAAATGTTCTATTATATTATTTATATTCATGTATTGTATAGCTCCATGGTGACTTCTGCCACATAACTGAGCCGGTAACTCCTCTTTTTTCTTTCTCTAAATTACACAACATAAAAGTCCATATATAAATCGCGTTTTGCCTCCAACTTAAGTCGTTCATACTACTATTCTGTTTCAATACTTAATTTCCGCTCCAAAAGTAGTTCCAGATCATAATATAATGTACTGCATTGTCGCATTTAGTAATGGTGACGTCAATAGTTTTTCGTCCAAAACATTCTGTTCATGTTACAGAGAATCTCTTTCACGACATTTTCAAGCTTTACTAGTCTCTTCATTTGATTTTTCACGACATTTTCAAGCTTTACTAGTCTCTTCATTTGATTTTTCACGACATTTTTAAGCTTTAATAGTCTCTTCATTTGATTTTTCTCGACATTTTCAAGCTTTACTAGTCTCTTCATTTTATTTTTCTAACTTGTATATATCACCGGGGAAAATACGTAATGTGTGTATTTCCGGTGACAATGAAAAAGTAAAGATGTTATACACTTTAAAACGTAGCACTTTAATGACTAGGTCGGTGGGTAAATACTGGTGATCCAAAATTACACCCGTAGAGTCCGAAGCCTATGTACTAAATAACTATACAAAATACAAATATGGTATATATAATGATTTACAACAATGAAAACTTTACGGGTATTTTTAGTTGCCCTTGAGCAATGCCCAGATGTGAAAAGATTAGTGATGGCACCGATCAAAGTAACACATATCAATTAAATCAATTAACACTTCATTTAAGAAGTCTGAAATTTCGAATAATGAGAATGTCAAATAATGAGTTAAAGAAAAAGTAACACAAACAAACAGATCAAAGTCACAGTTCTAACAAGAGTTGTTTGTATAGCACTTTATCACAAATTGTCTTTGTGATAATTCCCTCCTGGTTCGGAAAATGAGACGTCCCCGTCTCAAAGTTATGGTTGGGGTATCGGTCCCTGTGGTCGGGGTTGAATTTGTGGCACCATTTTTCCGTTTATCAGGAGATACGGGGTTGTAGGTAAAATGCCATTGTCTTTAAAGACCGAGGTCTGGGTATAAATACTGGCCAATCTAAAAAATGTCTGCGAATTTCAATTTTCCTGGTCACGTTCAAGTCGCTGGAACAAAATGCTAAATAGCTGCTAATGCATGTGTTGTTTTCTCTTGAAATTTGCAAGGGTTGTGTCTCAATAAATGGTTAATACACGATTCAAATATATTTTAAATTTTCCACAGAATTATCGAGGAAATTGAAAATGAAATCTCGAAGCAAGCATTGTGTATAGGTATTTTGAAATTGACTGACACGACGGGGTGGAGCTATCACTTGTCAAAGAGTTACTACAGCGATCAGTGTTTACATTCGCTACGAAACACGTGCAGGAAAAAAGTGTCAGGCACATATATATATATACATACCTTACACGCGTTCCTCAAGTTTAATCCCATTTATGACCCATGTAAGACTTCCCAGGTTCATTTGGCAACCAACCCTTACAAGTTTTATCACACACATTGGTATAAGGTCCCGTCTATGAAAAACATCATCTTCTCGTCGGTCCCTTGATAGGGCTCTTTGCTTTCTGTCAAGATAACGAGGATCGCTCCAAACCCGGCGGTGAAACAGATTTGTCCAAAAACGTTTATACTTGTCTTTGCGAGGAGCAGAATTTCTTTTATGTGGAGCATGTTCCTCTAATTCCCACCATGACTGTCTGTTTCTTTCATCTGTTATGCAAGGCCGACATAAACAATATTCACACTCGTCGGAATTTGGGTCATGGTCAATAACAAACTGCTCCACTTGGTCATTTTGGTTTTCATTACTTGCTAAATCTACTATCTCAATTTCATTAAATTCCCATTCTTTGCTAGCAAATAATACACGTATTGATTCCTTTTGTTCTTCAGTAACTTTTAAACATAACATAGATTCACGGTTTCCTTCTGAACTCATTCCGTCTTTTGTCTCGGTGGCGCGTACTTTGAGCGAATTAATGCATTGAACAAATAATTTTCAGTGGAAAGGTCGGGGGTGGGTGTTTCTTACCTTATAATGGTGCTTTGTTTCTACAATATACGTAAGTACTATATTAACAGAGGGAATGATATAGATATACTATCTAACATATACATGTGATGCAACGCGAGATTAGCAAAGAATACGTAACTTATCTTCATAAACATCTTCCGTGCCTCCCCTTTCCCAACATGAGGTCTTCCATCACGGGGTTTTCCCCAGCTGCTGTATGCGGCTACCCTGTATAATTCCGCCAAAAGTTGACCGCTCTGATGGGGTTTATTATGGGAGAAAATATTTTGCGATATGCATGCTAGTATACGAATATTTACATTTATAGAGCATTAGTGTAAAACAAAACCCTATAAGAACAACAATATGGATTAAATTAATGTTAGATACTAAATAAGTTTGATAATAGATTCAATGTTTTAAAATATAAATCTACAACCCCTCTGGAACACCCCACCTCCACACTGAGTTTGGAGTTGCGTGGTCTATTTGGATGGACGAAATCAAAATATTTCATTAATGCATAATGGCTACACCAGCAAAGATCAGAAAGCGTACACCATCTTTTCGAATTGAATTTTCTGGTGATGATGAAAAGAAAAAACATATTTTAGACACAAATCAAAATATCAGAAATGAGCTCACACGACGTGAAAATAAGCCTTTTGGAAATGTGCAAACTCTTGAATATTTATTTGGGCTTTTTAACCAACAACAAAACGGTAATGGAGATGAAAGGACCAAGGACAGTAATTGTGCTTGGTCAACATATGTGATGACATCCAAAACTGAAATGAAACAGAAAGTGTTTTTATGTGCAGAACAGTCGTTGGAGAAATTAGTGGAAACTGCGGATGCCCATGCACGCAACTGTAGCGGACAATTGAAAATTAAGAAATTAACAAGACGCGGACATGTAGTTATGTCACATCTAAAATGTAAAAACGTACTACAACCACATAATATCAAATGATCCTCTTCACCTTACTTGCCAAGTAAAGAGTACCTAGTGAACAGCCGCGTCAACCATGGACTGATCTGTAGTGGGATGTTGCCGTCACATTATACCAGATTTGTTGATGGCGCTGGTATAGGGAAAATCGGGAAAGCGAACAGGAAGAAGTTTTTCCAGTCCCATCACCTGATAATTCAGAAGGAATGTGAGGAATCTACGTCAACTCCAATACTTGAGGAGGTTGCACATTATGACGATGAAGAACATGGTGAAATAGACATTATGACCGATGTACGCCATGGATGGCGGAAGAATGCTAAGGATTCAACCATTGTTTCCCTAGGAGATAGAACACACAAGGTTCTTTCATGTCAGCATATTACGAAAAATGATGACCATGTGACACAGAGACATGAAAAAATAGGAACCGAAAAAATTTACCAATAATTGGCGCAGAATGAGGTTTCCGTCCGTGTTCATGTACACGACAGAAATTTGTCAATTAATAAGTATGTACGTGAAGAGACTGAAGCAACAAATCAAAATGATACGTGGCACTGCATCAAAACGGTAAAGGGAACTCTTAAAAAAGCTGCAAGCGGTCCGTCTTACTTGGAGGGCAAAACTTGGTCGTTTCAGCTAAGTGACAAAGTAGAGCCAGTAGCGACTCATATCCATTGGAGTATTCGGAACTGAAACGGAGATGTAACTACACTTAGATCGTCACTTGACAACATTGTTGAACATTACAAAAACAACCATACATGTTGCCATTCAATATCTCATTGTAAAGAGCCGGATTATGAAATTTCCAGAATAGTAATAACGGATCCAAAAGCAGAAAAAATACTCAAAGATATTATTAGAAATTCTACAATTTATAAATATCCCGGTGACTATATATTAGGAAAGGACACATTCTATGTCGAGAGCTTTAACAATGTTCTAAATATATATCAAGATAAACGGATTTCATTCAGCGACAAACAATACAATGCTCGAGCTAATCTTGCAGTTTGTCACTGGAATGAAAATGTGGACCGGCCATTCACATCAGTATGGAATCCGCCAAACAATAGGCACCCCAGAAGCAAAATCGGGAAGAAATGCTACAAAAAATTAACATTTCAATTTCGGGACAATATCTGGAACCGCTTTACTAGAGACATTTTCAAGAAACGAAAATAATAAATTTGTTAAGGTTAATATGTTAATTCAATCTGGATTGAAAATTCTCATCTTGATAAAGGTATATATATTTCATTCAAAACAATTATGATTTAACTGTGCTAATTCAATAAACTATCCTGAAATTACGCAGCTTAATTTACGATGTTCTTCAGACACGTGCGCCTGTAACGTGATTGTTTGTTTACATACTGACTGCGCAGTATATCGGTGCTGTGAGGCCGCCCACATCTCCAAATTTGCTTAATGTTTTACCACCTGGTAAATCTTGCGAAGAAACCCCGGCCTTTAAATTTTGATGGTTTCGGCTTCCTGTTTTGTTTGAAACTGTGTTGTCGTGGTTGTGTTTCTTTTAATTTTTGTTCCAAATACACTATTTCCGAATGTTTTGCATCTAATACTCTATTGATATCAGTAACAGTTTTGTTGAGTTCGGAACACCTTTTTCTTAAGAATGCTACCTTATTTTTGTAGTCCATAAAGCTCGTTCCATAAGTACTACTAGTCTGCATAGAACACCTCGGAAAGTTCCTGTAAGTGCACATGTTTCTTCTTAATCCTGGGAAGGTCCAAGAATTTTCTGTTTGTCTACACAAATTTGTCGTACCTCTTCTTGTAAGCTGAGTTCTTATCGTTAAGTTCTGCATCTTTGATGATGTCCTTATTCTTCTGATGGGAAAGACGCTTGACGATGAGGGTACTGGGATCTAACTATTACAAAATATATGCAATAGCCCCGGGTATGCATTACCCGTAGAGTCCGAAGCCTAGGTACTAACTCATTATACAAAATACAAATATGGTATATATAATGATTTACAACAATGAAAACTTTACGGTTGTTTTTTCAGTTGCCCTTGAGCAATGTCCAGATGTGAAAAGATTAGTGATGGCACCGATCAAAGTAAAACATATCAATTAAATCAATTAACACGTCACTTAAGAAGTCTGAAATTTCGAATAATGAGAATGTCAAATAATGAGTTAAAGAAATAGTAACACAAACAAACAGATCAAGAGTTGTTTGTATAGCACTTTATCACAAATTATCTTTGTGATATATACATCTATACCACAAGGGCTAACTAAACAGAAGTTTCTCAAACGTTGGTGTACCAGCAAAGAGTCAAAATCATACCACTGTACTTCGGATCAGTGTGGAGTTTTCTCCAACAAACTAGATAATTCCTACAAATATTATCCAAAAGGGCCTATACCACTCATCTGGCCACAATCTGTGCATTCGCCAACACCTGACTACTTTTGAAAATGCAGATACGTATATTTTCTTGAGTGTTGTGTTTTTGACAACTACATGTAAAGTTATATTTAATACATTGAGTGCTGCTCAGCATTTATGAACTTCTTTTTGTGTAAAATTAAATAAAAAGAAATTGTTTCAGCAGTATTTAAACCGCTACCATTCAGAATACCAGAATTGACTCATATCAAAATGAAAAAAATAAACACACTGAGTGCTGCTTGTAGGGGTCGTTCATTTCCACCACGTTTATCAAGATCCATCAAGCGATTCTGAAGAAATCAAAAATGTAAAAAGTTATCCAAAGGAAAATGCCGACAACGTACGATGAGCTATCATAACAGCTCACATGAGGCTCATCTAAAATACTGCGAAATTCTGTTAAATGAGCACAAATGATGCATGAACATTGATACCTCAGAAGAGGTGTACAAGAAAATGGTAAATAATGCATACATAACGTGAATCCGTAACACAGTGTTATGTACTTTCTCGCGAACATTACTAAGGTGTTTGGAAAATATATAATGAATACGTAGTTTAAAATACGAAAGTTTTGTACCATTACTGCTTCATGTCACTCGAAGAATATTTCACTTATGTGGTAAAAGTATCGCTCTATGCATTGCAGAGAGATTAAACCTCTGTAATGGATCAATCTAAGACTGTAAGAGGTCTTTTACGTCACAACTGGAAACAGGAAGCTGTGACTTTTCGGTCATCAGCCAGGCACCATAGCGATTGATCAACGCTTGCTCAAAATACGAAAGCAACTGGTTCATATGAGACTTCCATTCACAACAATGTACAATAGTGAATATTCTAGAACCCTATACAATCAGACGACGTAAAAGGATGGAGTAAACGTCTCTGTTTGGTTGGCATATCTGTCATCCATAACTTATACTACATACGATATGATTGATTGATTGATTTTTGTTTTACGTCACACCACGAATATTTCACGTATATGGTGACGGCATCTGCCTGATGCGGGGCATACAAATTTTGACCTTTGCAACGGACCCATCCGAGGCAATGAGGGATCTTTAACGTTCCATGCATACCAGGACACGGGGTTTCAGTTTTTACTGTCTCATCCGAAAGACCAGAGCGGGACTCGAACCCCGGCCACATACGATACGAAAACACCTTAACACGACAATTAGATTAATAATAAGTTTGCTGATTTATTGACAGAAGTCTTTCTGGGTAAAATCCCAATTTTAGCAAAAAGTTTTAGAAAAATGACAATTTATTAAAAACTAACCTTTTCCCGTTGCTTAGATTACAGAGCTAACATACTTAGAATAAAAAAGCCCAACACTAACTTAATATGAAATATTTATTATATAAAAATCTCTTCGTCCACATTCAATGTTGTGGATTATTCAGGAACTTTGTTTTGCTCTTCACTTCTATATCTCTTAACCTTGGTCATTAGTCTTTAATACGTCGATATAACTCGCGTTTCCAGTATCCTTGAAGCAACTATTTTGTCAATGCTAATTTTTCTTTCAATTCTTTCGTAATTATAACCTTTGTGTATGGCCTAATGAGCGATTGAAGCTTAATGACCACAATTTGTTGTTGTTGACTCCCCGTTAACCGGAAATAATTGTTCGCAATTGTTAATCCCACATTAGACCTAAACTAAAGCAAAAAGTGCTAAGAAATATTGTTTACCGCTAAATGATGTTTGTTATACCCCTTTATTATGTTTTCACGAGGTACTTTAGTTTTCTCCTTTTTTATTTCAACATGCATTTAGTCGGCACAAGATTTTAATGTTTATTTCCCTTCGAAATGCAAATACACTCGCCAATTGTACGTAACAATGCATTCATACATCGCTCTTTGCTCTTCACTTCTATATCTCTTAACCTTGGTCATTAGTCTTTAATACGTCGATATAACTCGCGTTTCCAGTATCCTTGAAGCAACAATTTTGTCAATGCTAATTTTTCTTTCAATTCTTTCGTAATTATAATCTTTGTGTATGGCCTAATGAGCGATTGAAGCTTAATGACCACAATTTGTTGTTGTTGACTCCCCGTTAACCGGAAATAATTGTTCGCAATTGTTAATCCCACATTAGACCTAAACTAAAGCAAAAAGTGCTAAGAAATATTGTTTACCGCTAAATGATGTTTGTTATACCCCTTTATTATGTTTTCACGAGGTACTTTAGTTTTCTCCTTTTTTATTTCAACATGCATTTAGTCGGCACAAGATCTTAATGTTTATTTCCCTTCGAAATGCAAATACACTCGCCAATTGTACGTAACAATGCATTCATACATCGCAATCTATACCAAAGAGATATTCAATAAACGTTTGTTTGAACGTATCAGATTATACGTAATAATCCCTATTAATGCTGAAATGAATTCTTATCATATTTTTGTGTTAATCAACAGTTTATGCTTTGGAAGAAATATTATCTTGTGCGATTTCACAAGAATGGATACAGCTTTTGCAGTATTAACCTTGATCATTTTGTCTTCGGTAGGAGGAAATGATGATAAAGGTAAGATCATAATAACTTTATTAATGTGTCATTTAGTCCCCGATGGCATCATAAGTCTAGTTTTCAGTGCTTTTGTACTGACATGAAATATATACTTAAAAATTTTCAGTCATCAAATTAAGTAAATCACTCTAAAACCAAGGAGTATCTCCCTCATGCATAGCTCTGTCCTTAGATAGATTCTTTGGTTCAATTTTCTGTCATTTTAGCTTCAACACTGCTTTTCGTATTTTTATGTATTTTGAGAATTCCAATCATTCGGCTATGAGTATCACTGAAGAGACATAACTTCTCGAAATGCGCATATGGTGCACAAAATTTTAAGGTATATATGTTCTATATTTATTGTTAAGGAAAATAAACATTATCTGAAAAAAAAAATTTGTTTCTTATCGCTACTCCTCTGAAATTTGATTATGTGTTTATAATATTCCATATATGATCTAGTACATGTGTATTTTTCAACCCAGGCCCTGTACTTGCGAATTGGGAATAGGTGTGGTCTTGAAATCTTCTTATGGCTCCTCTTCCAGTATAGATGTTTATTATATATGCTCTAATATGACTTGATTTCTTTCCCTATAAAGTCAATAGAATTCATCAAAGTGAAAAATTTTCAATACAAACCATATGTATCTTTCAATATGCTCTGCCTATCCGTCCCTTTGGTCGAAAAAGTTTGCCAAACAGAGGTCATTTTGGTTAGATTCAGTGCTTCAACCCAACCCCGTTCTTTCCTGACTGAAAAGCATTTATGGCAGATCGCAACCTCTTTTTCAAATATTTCTGTATTAGCCTAGGATAGATGCTTCAGTTTTGTCTACTATAAGTAATGATATAGCTGAATCGGATTTATTAGCAGATCTGACCACATGTACAACAAAGATAACAAGCTATGGACAAGACATGAATTACATCACAAAATGCGACTGAGAACGGTTTCCAAGAGGTTTCGCCCCCCCCCCTGCCCCCCCCCCCCCCAAAGATTCGCCCAGTACTTGCTGGGGACCTAGGCGATCCCCAGACCCCTCGCTTGACTTCACCCCTAACTCCAAAACCTGGATCCGTCCCTGATTACAATGTCACAATAATACCTCATATCACGACAATCAAAGTGCAAACCTTGGTTTACGGTCATGTCGACCAAAAGTTAAGTCGCCCTTTGGTTAGGTCATACTATACCCGTTAAGTTGCCACACTTAATCAGATGCAGTCGTTTTAAATGCCTGTTATTTGTCAAAATGTGGAGACTTACTATATACGGTTACTTGCATTGGAAGATCTGAATGTAGTATACTTTACAAAAAGTAAAATTTTGGTATACAGCACATTATTGCAATTGTACAATTTACCCGAAAAGTAGTCTCAACTCTACTGCAATCTTGTGCACACACATCCAAGTTACTTTATTATTGTTTCTACACACATATACATCATTAGGTGTCTGCCATGCATTTTGTCAAGGTTTATTTAGACTCTCACTCCTTTGTTTTCGGTTCAAATGTATCGGATTACTTAGTATGAGCTTGCATTGGTAAACTCTTTAAATATTCAACACACTTTTTTTTACATTCATTTGTATGTTTGTAGACTGGAAATTGGTTTTTAAAGTCGCAACCGGAGGACCATTCGGGATCTTTAATTTGTACTCTTCACCCGGGGCTTTCAACGAGGAAAATAAATCAGTTCGTGAATTAGACAATGCAATCAAAGAGCATTACAGATCTGGAATTTTAGACTCTTGGGCTGAGGAGGACGTTGCCAGAGTAAGCATGTTTCAAACTAATATAATTCAACAATTATTGAATTACATAGGGAAAAACTTAATTTATATGTAAAAGAGATGACGGAAGACATCTGACCAAGTTGTATGACAAAAATCGCCTAGGATATGCACATAAAACATGATAATAGTCAAATAAACACAGAAAATAACATTATAAAAACATTCCATTGTACTGCAATTACGAAACCGACTTGGGACGGTCAGAGCATGACCTAGTAAAACAATGCACAGTATATGATTGATAAAATAACCCTATGATATTGCACACATTTAAACTTTATAAATATATATATAACTTAAAGTTGTGGTTTGATGGCAAGATATATCAACAAATAGTTGGGATTCCTATGGGTACTAACTGCGCGCCTCTGATAGCAGATTTATTTCTTTATTGTTATGAGAGGGATTTTATGGTTTCTCTTCAAAAATCAAAACGTTTTGACCTCATTGACAAATTCAATAATACTTGTAGATATCTGGATGATATTTTGGTTATCGACAACCCTGAATTCGAACAATTTATATCAGAAATATATCCACCAGAGCTCACATTGAATAAAGCTAATTCTTGAGATAAATCTACACCTTTCTTAGATTTAAACATCAAAATTATCAACCACCTAATATATACTAATATTTATGATAAACGTGAGGATTTTGGATTTCCTATTGTAAATTTCCCTTACTTGGATGGCGATGTCCCTCGACTCCCATCATATGGTATCTATATATCTCAATTAGTTCGATTTGTCAGAGGCTGCACCGATGTTTTGGACTTTCATAAACGAAATTTACAAATTACTACTAAACTTTTAACTCAGGGTTACAGATATCACAAGTTAAGAAAAACATTCGGCAAATTCTTCAGATCTTATTCAGAACTTCTATCTAAATTTGGAAATATTTCTTTTCAACAGTATGTATCCAATGGAATTTCCCATCCTTATTTTTACGGTGATCTCGTATATAAACTAAGGAAAGTAAAAGGCTCCGATAACGTTATTTTATCATGTAATAAAATAATCAAACGTCTTATAAATAGACAATATGATATTGAGATCATCAAAAAGACTATAGGTCTTGTATTTGGCCCCTCTACAGTATTATGCAGACTTTTACTTGAACGTTGCACGCTGACTAACAGGGCGGTGGGGACTATATGACGGGCCTTGTTCAAACCTCTTTCAGAGGAGACATGGTCCTGAACCTCGTCCCCTCTGACTGTTAGTCGGGACTCCTACAGATCTAGGGTCTTAGCTCGCTTTCAGACTGGCAGAGCACGGTTTATCATGTTGATGTCGCATATATTTTTATACCATTATGTATTTTACAATACCTTACGTGTTTATATTTTTATGACCTCTCAATATGCGATACCTGTTGACCCTTGTTCTTTACTTGGAGGATTATTTATAAATTTTTAAATGTACGTCCTTTGATTGTTCTGCTGTTACGGTGAGTGGGAAGGTGGGCCCGTAAACCGGTTAACCACACCATTTGTTTGGCTTTTGTCAAATTAAATGACCGTCCTAAGTCGGTATCGTAATTGCACTACAATCAAATATTTTTGTTATGTGATATATGTTCTAGTATATTATTTATATTCAGGTATTGTATAGCTCTATGGTGACTTCTGCCACATAACTGAGCCAGTAATTCCTCTTTTTTCTTTATATTTATGTTACAATATTTCCGTTTCGTACTGTTCTGACAACGCATGTCATGTCTCAAGCATTACCAACCAATTTTTACCTATATTCTTTTTGATACCTATAATTAATATGATGCAGCGAAAATATCTTTCGAGTTGTTAGATTCACTTATTTCTTATATAACTAGTAATATCCCTTCTCGCCTGTTTTAGCGTTTTATGGAATTTAGCGTTTCACAACTTATACGCTATGCCAGAATATTCTCCTCTTATAAGTGTTGTGTTCCGAGGGCCATGCATGAAATCATCACTGAAGAAATTCTATGGTCGATACAAAGATATTGTTGGACAGTATGAAACCCCTTTTCCAGAATATTATATGATATTCTTAAACATGACCATACACAGTGACGTCATTTTACCGATCTTACAAATTATCTAAATGACGGTAACCGAACACGAGAGACTTCAACGGAACATTTGCGACGGATGTTATATGCTAGCAGGATACGCTTACTCCTTCCGGACAGCCGGATTCGCAATTGTTCCGCTGAAACCATCTCCACCGAATTTGCAGCTGTGACTGGACTTTAATTGCCGGACATCACATGGTAATCTTTTGAAGTTTTACTTATATAATATATACACCATTTCATATATTTACAAATTAAGTTGTTTCCATTACTTTTATTCAATGATCTCGGATGAAATTTTGCATTACTTACAGGTAAAAGTAGCAATATTTGACAACTCTAATGAAGTAGCATATATTATATTCAATGGCACAGGATCCAACAGTTTAGATTGGTTTGACCGACGCCGTATTCTTGATTCGTCATTTGTTGTATCAGATTTGATTTCTAACACCATGGATGAATTCTTTTCCATAAAAGGGTATGTGATTTAAATACATTAAATTATTGGTATATTTGACTGAATTGTAAAATAATAGGTACAAATCAAAGATAATGATCCGATATCCACAACTCCAAGTCGAAGAAACACGACAATACATGTAAATAAAATATTAGCAATCGCGACCCTCTGTCAAAACAGAGGTGGGATCAGGTGCCATGGAGGAGTAAGCATCCCCTGCCGACCGGTCAAACCCGTCGTGATGCCATAAGTATAAGCGAAAAAGTATTATTCGCTGCTACAGAATTAGGAAATGGCACAGCCGTAGTCAAAATAGGTATATGTCATAGGCAGTAAGAATATTGCTGTATAGTATAGGTAATACAGATGGTTTAGTTACTGTGAAATAAGAAAGTCAACATGTCAGACAACGATACATTATATGAGCAAATAAGGGCTTTATAACGACCGTAAAATTTGCGGAATGTTGACATAGATCGTGATATCTCATATCCTTGTTTGAGTAGCCTTTCCCCTAGTAGTTGACTTCGACAAATGAAAGAGCAATACTCAGATGACGCTCGAGCATATCGAATCAATTGGAATACGCAAACACCGTACGCAGGTGATAAAGGAATATTGCTACTAGTATATGGAAAGTTAACAATGGAGAAATTAAAGTCATCACTTTTGTCATAAACTGAAGTAGTAAGTTTACCATCTCGGTCGATATCAATGAGCAGATCTAAATATGAAGCACATCAATTGGATATTGTAGTGTCCTTAATTTCAAGTTCCCTGGGATATAATGTATGTACGTATGTATCAAAATTTTTGTTATTTATAGATAGTACATCATCAATATATCTGAATGTAAAAATTAAAGGACAATACCAATTGCTTCTTATTTTGACTTACAAGATTTTGTATGAAGTCAATTTCGTACGACGAAAGGAACAAATCGGCTAGTAAAGGAGCACAGTTAGTCCCTATAGGGATTCCGATAGTTTGTTGGAGGACCTGGTCATCGGACACAATATATATATTGTCAATCAGAAAGTCCAGCATGTTTTAATGTCACCTTCAGGGTACTTATATTTAGATTCAGAGTGGTTTTTCACAAAATATGTATCTGGATATCCTAAAACAATAAATTTATATCTGCGTGAACCATTTTTGGTGAAGAAACAGTTATCAATAATTCTAAAGAGCCTGGTTTTCAACTTATCATGAGGTATGGTGGTATAAAGAGTAGAAAAATCATGTCTTAATGCATTTAATAGTTGTCAGATTTTAATATTTTAAGTTTTCTAATATTTCTTTGGAGTTTTAGTATATAAAACTGATAAACACCACTTCGAGAGTAAATCACATCGGAGTACGTCTGAAGCTTCTCGTTAATTGCAGATAATATTTTGGCAAGGAGGGCTGATAGAGGTTTGGTGAAGCATTTACTGGATCCTGCAATGAACCTATGTTTATATGGATCTTTGTGTAATTTGGGAATCCAATATAAATAGGGTAACTCGAACTCACTATCCCTAGTACATAGGTTAAAGGTACTCAACACTGACTTATGGTTATCAATAATTTCATCTAGTGAGAGTGTAAAGCGAGTGTGAGTGGGATAAACAATATATTTGTTAATGCCAAGTTCCTCTAAAAGTCAATTTATATAAAACGCCTTGCAAATAAAAACCATATTGTTTGAGACTTTATCAGATGGTACTAACACATATTTGTCATGAATTCTTTCGAGTTCTTCCTTGACTCTTGGGTCGTCGAAGACAGACGGATGACTTGTCTTCATGTTCCTTTTTAAATTACCAATACGTAAGAGTATCAAACCTCTTACACTTTTAACCCATTCTGACAACGTATATAGCTCAACTTCTTCACGTTTTGCCCATCTACGAGCATAGTCCTCTACCGAATCCATAACAATACGGAAGTTGGTTCGCCAATTAAATGTTTTAGGCTCTCTAAATTTTGGACCTCGGATAATTAACTGACGAAGAGTCACATTGTCCACGTTGTTGACATCGCCAGTGATGACGTGATCAACAGGATAAATTCTGGATAAGGAGCATGAACACGCGGTATGGTTTTGTGTAAGATGTTTGATATCTAGGTACTTCAACCTTTGTTTGTAATTAAACAGTTTAGAATCTATGGTAGGTGTATAGCTGTAGGATATACATTGTGTTTCTTATATTTAAAACATGGTGGAATGCAAGACTGAACTTTCTTTAGGTTGAGGATATTGCAGATGTTCAATGCGTCTATGCCTTTATTGGCAAACTTCAGCTTTAAGAAAAAGCGATGTGAACTAGGAGACATGTCCTCCGTATGGCGAACTGGATTGAACAACCGACATTTGCCATCATCTATAATAAGAAAGCTCAATCTGCATTCTGGTGTAGAAGAGGCAATGTATGTATTTTCTCTAGTTTACTCATACCGCTTATGAAGTATACGCAGAGGAACAGAATAAAGTTTACTACGAATGTGATGTAGACCTAACTGTTTATTGACATGTGGTAAATTTGAAAGCGTAGAAAAAGATACATTGTGTATATTTGGCTTATTGTAAGAGCGATGTCCATGACTATGTTTACGCCTACTGGTGTTATTGAACAGACCCATGACATTGATATTGCTACACCTTGGACTAGATAAATGACCTACACTATCAATATTATCATTGCAACCATATGGAAATGCAGTGTCTAGCTGTCTTATCCAGTATTCTTCGCGTTGTCTAGGGGTTCTAAGTGAAGGACTATCAGTATGGTGATATATTTTTTTAAATAATACGGACCCTCATGGACAAGATTGAATGGTCGTCAGAATTAAAATGTCTATAAAGTAGCTGACTACCGCCATGATTAATTTCAAATCGATGACCTGAAATCCTCTTGTTAAGCGGTCCTTTTGTTTCACCTATATAGATAAGCCCACATAGCGTACACTCAATACCATAGACAACATTAGAATATTAACTGATGACCGTCCATTTGTCTATTTATCTACTTGTCTGTTTTATTGTCTGTAAACATTCTAATATTGTTATATTAATATTATATATAATATTATCATTAATATAATATAATGTTTCTGCTTGAAGATTATATTTCCGAAACAATTAAGACCGCAGACTTGATACTTTGCATGTGAGATGACTTGAAGTATCTTAATTTAAATCAGGTTAAAGTGCATTTAAAGTAATGGATCTTTAAAATTTCAAAACTAAGATTTTCAAATTAAAATGGTTCAGTATGCAGTAAATTTTACGGTTAAATGAGTTTATTGAAAGGTAACTTCAATTGTATATCAAATAAAATATTATGATCTTTTTATTGTTGAGAATGGGTGGGATTAGGTCGCTTTTCTGGGGTTTTTTTTTTTCTCTTATTTTATTTTGGGGGGGGGGGGGGTTGCCTTAGTCTATCTTTACAATTCCGCCATACCCTATTCGCTGTTATGAATTTTCAATCATGTCATAGAGTATACTGTTGTATATCGGAGATTGAACACATAGCGCGTTATTGTTTCCAATACACTTGGCCACTTTTCAAGTTCTACTATTATCTTTACAACATGCATTATAATTAAAGTAACTTAGAAATCGCTTAAATGTCGTATTCACTTAGAAATAAAAAATCTACCAACACATTATATTCTTGTATTCAATAAAATGCACGTACTTCAGAACAAGAAATTAATATTCTAATTCATATTTAGATATTCATGTAGCTTATTGGGCCGGCCCATCTATTGTTATAAGTTTGGGAAAGTTGCATGCGTTTCTGCGGTACAGTAAAGCCACACCTCCAGGATTTTACACCAATCATAGAATTAGGAATTATATTCACTGCTGACAGAGCATGTGTCACCTCGCTGACCCAGTTTGATAAATTTTTGTAAGCGTAGTATCTTCGAGACTTTCGCTGATTTACGTTACAGCAGAGGAGTATTTTAAAAATTTGTTTGAATATTTTCGGGGTGTTGACTTACAATTTTAGAGTATTTGACGTGCTTTCTTCATAAGCAAAATTATTATTCGGTTGTGTAGGTAACCTTCGGTTAATGATAGCGTGATGAAAGTCCTACTAAACTTCTAGAATACAGAATGCTATACTAAGAACGACGTACCAACATAACCAATTATATTCTACAATTCTTCCTTTTGGCAAGACGATAAACCTTATTTATTGTTTATGAATTAAAACTTGAGAATAAAATAATTGCCAACCAGCATGGCACACAACTTCCAGTAAACCAGTAAAGGGTTGGTTACCTCAGCAAACAGCCAATTGCTTATAGATTGGTTACGTTTTGTTGTTAAAAATAAATAGTAGATTGATTGATTAATTATTGTTTTACGTCACTCCACGATTATTTCACGTATATGGTGCCTGATGCATTGCATAGGAATTTAAACCTTTGTAGCGGACCCTTCCGAAGAGGTTCGGGATCTTTTACGTGCCACGCCTACCGTGACACGGGACCTCGGTTTCTACTGTCTCATTTGAAAGATTTGACACCGTTGACCCCACGGAGTCGAACCAGGGACCTTTCGTTCACTTCATCAACTGAGCTTACCGGTTTAAAACAAATAGTAAATGATATGGCTAATAATTTTAAAAGTACATTTCCATATCATATGCAGGCAAATCCGTAAGACTATAAACTCGCTATTCCTTTAAGAAAGAAAATAGAGGAGTCACTGGCTCAGTTATGTGGCAGAAGTCACCATAGAGCTATACAATACATGAATATAAATAGTATACTAGAACATATATCACATTACAAAAATATTTGATTGTAGTGCAATTACGATACCGACTTAGGACGGTCATTTAATTTGACAAAAGCCAAACAAATGGTGTGTACTTTAAGTACTGAATGGGTCTAAATGATCCCAAATATATTTCCTGAAATATCAACGGAAAAGATATTGGAGCTTTATATGTCTGTGGACGATCATCATGGTCTTTATATGTCTGTGGACGATCATCATGGTCTTTATATATGTGGACGATCATCATGGTCTTTACATGTCTGTTAATTAACAGTCACATGGCTAAACAATACATATTTTAAAACGTTATTCTGTTTTAAAAATTCTTGCAGTTTTATCAAACATCCAATTCCGGCCCATACTTTAGTGCTTGCACCAAATTGTTTCTTGTATTGACCTTTTTTATGTTGTGTAATGCATTGTGGAATGAGGAGTATATCGTGTTATTAGTCATGCTGTGCACTTCCGAATTATACTTTATACCAAAATTACTCGCACTTACGCACATGTTACATGGTTTATTATATAATGAAAGCATTGGAAAATCACATTCATTTACTACAACTACAATGCTTTCGAATTACTTATATTAACCATAAGAACCTACACAAGGAGCGGATGTGTCAAAATGTTTGTAAAACAGGTAGAGAGCTCTTAGTAACGCAAGTTGTAGTTACATGCTGTTGACTCTATCACTAGAACTTACTATTCCGATTAGTGATGCAGTTCACTTTTTAACAAAACCAAAGACCAAAGTTGAGCAAATGAACGTTGCTTCCTCATAACATTACTTCTACGCACAAGTAAGAGTTGTAGACTTGTTAGAAGACTTAATTACTTATCCAACATTTAAGATCTATCGTTCAGTGTTTATATATCTGTTTGGAATTCGAAAATTTAATTTGCGTGTAATCTGATTGTCTAATGTTGATTAACTCAAGGCTGCCATAGCATATGTTGATTAGTTTTCATACGATGCACGGTCGATTGATGCAAAATACACAATGATACTTGCTTTTATGAACTATGTACCTCCGCAATATGAATTTTGTGTACCAGATACGACGAAAAGTTTCATTCATTGACGAAAGTTTGGAATCCCAAAATATATATATCAATGTTGTTTGTACATGGCATTCACTAAAACTAGATTTGTTATGGTAGATTTCTTCTCAGATACTGAACTGATTGAAATAAAACTTGGTGAATACCATTATTGTGTTGAACTTGATCATATACAAGAAGCAGATTATATAGAATAAATGTATTTACAGCGATCGAAGCCATGGTGTACTGTCTCTCTCACTGAAACTAGTAGACGGCGGGGTCAGATTCAAGATTTATTATTGCAGATTCTTTTCAAACAAAACTTGGTGAAAACATTTATTGTGTTGTACTTTATCAAATACTATTCATGGATTATATATTCAATTGCCTTTACAGCGAATTGTCCTATCTCACTAAAATAGATAGACGGCGGCGTCGCATTCCAAGTTTGGTTTGTGCTTACTAATTGGACTAGCCAACTACGAATCTCGGATACGAAGTATGAACAGTTGCGGAGAAATTATCCATCAAGTTTTAGAATGTTTGTTATTATTTCGGACTTTAAAAGGAAGTGGGGTTTTTTGTTTTGTTTTTGTTTGTTTGTTGGTTTTGTTTTGCTTTGTTTTGTTTTGTTTTGTTTTGTTTTTTATTTTGTTTTTGTTTTTGTTTTTGGTTTTTTTTTTTTTTGGGGGGGGGGGGTCTATATTCACAATTTTAAATTAAATAATAACAATTGATATGTAACTCTAAGACAGAAGATAGAACAATATGGTATACAACATGCATTACCTACTGAAATCGATTACTAGTTTTGGTGAGTTTGACTTACAATGTCGGATACCGTAGTAAAATGGGTGAAATTGTTTACTATGACATAAAATATGAATCAGGTACTGTAAATTTTGTATTTAAACTGATGCCCAGTTCTAACTACGTGGAGGTAGTGGGTATCGGGCTCTGAGTAGTTGATGGATGGCGGGTAGGTGGTGGCTCACTAAAACTAGGATTGCGTACGTCGGAGTGTTATATATGAATTGTTATGTTTGAATATGTGTTTGGAATACAGATAACGTTTATCTAAAATGTTAAAATAATTATAAATACCCATAAACCATGATACAAATTAGTTAAATAAAACCGTTTACACTTCGTATCCGACATTTATCTTTGGCTAGTCCGATGTGTTGACACAAACCAAGCCGCCGTCTACTAGTTTTAGTGACGCGGCTCGACTCTTTTCATATTGGATACAAGATTCTTCCATTTTAAACCTAAGTTAGAGTGTTGAATATTAATGGATATCATTTTGTATCAATTGTGAATACAAAGAGAAGTCCCTTTAAATGCTAAGAAAACTTCAAAACCCCCTAAACACAATAGATAAAAGTACTCTGTGGCCGTTTATATTCCGCATCCGACATTGATATTAGGCTAGTCCGATACTTTCACACAAGCCAAGCTAGGAATCCGACTCCATCGTCTACTAGTTTTAGTGAGGTGGTCCGATTTGCTGCATTGATACAAGTTTTGTTTTTTTTTAAATTCTACTTAAGTTAGAGTGTTGGATAGTTATAAGTTTTATTTAACAAGTTATGATACACGAAAAAAAATACACTATAAATAAAACGTCATTATAAATGCCGAATAACTGCCAAACTTTATAAAATTGATACATTGATAAGACTCCGTGACCGTTTATATTTCGTATTCGACATTCAAAGTTGGCTAGTACGATTAGTAAATACAAGCCAAGCTTGGACTCCGACACCGCTGTCTATTAGTTTTACAATCCCGTAACTGTATCTTATAAATTGTAACACAGTAAATGTTTGCACCAAATTTTATTTTAATCAGTTCGGTATTTAAAAAGAAATCTGCAATAATGAATCTTGTATCCGACTTCGCCGTCCACTAGTTTTAGTGAGGTAGACTGTACACCAGGGCCTGGATCGCTGCAAATACAATATATAATGTGTCAATTGTATATGATAAAGTATAACATAATAAAAGTGTTCACCAAGTTTCATTGCAATCAGTTCAGAATTTGAGAAGAAATCAGTGATAATAAAATCTGACATCCGACATTTCTGTACCCGACTCCGACTCCGAGTAGTAGTTTTTGTACATATAGCAATTAGAATTTATCCTTTTCGTTTTAGGGATGATGTCACAGGTGTCAGTAGACGATTCTTTGTGAATACAAAATATGCTGGATGTTCCGGAGACTTAGGTTTTCTTTTGGTGGTGGATAAATATACAGATAAGAAATGCGATGTAGATATCGTTACAGAAGCCACTGTCTTCTACAGTACTACCACTACATATTCCAGCTACAAAGGTACATTTTAAAATATGTAATGAAATCATTGTTCATATGACAAGCATTCGAAGTGCACGATGATGAAATGTAACCCCTTTCATTTCTATCAATAGTTTTCATAGTATTGGTTCACAAACTTGTATGCAATCTGGTTCTGTCAATATTAAGATTAAAGATTAAGATTAAATTTTAGTTAGGTAAATGAACTGAAAGATAACATTTTTACTATTAAAGACACAAGGATTATAAATTAACATTATGAATTTTATCTACAAAAACAAAATTTTGATATACAGAAAGTAAAGAATGATAATTTTGAAAATGATATATATAATGAACAAGCACATTCAGAGAATTGTGGCCCCCCGCTTTGGGGTTGTATCAGTTAGGGTGCAATGATCTGTGACATATTGTAATAGTTGTGCATGTCTACATGTGATTGCAATTAGGGGCGCGCATGCCAAATATGAAGGCCCTACATCTTACGGTTAAAAATTTACATTGAAGTAGGTCAAAGGTCACGGTCAACGTCACATGATAAAAATTATGGTATCAACGGACAGGTATTGCAATTAGGGACACATATGCCAAATATGAAGGTCCTACATCTTACGGTGAAAAAGTGGTTAAAATACATTTTAATAGGTCAAAGGTCACGGTCAAGGTCACATGATAATAAAGTTCTGGTACCAAGGAAAGGTATTGTCATTAGGGACACACAAGCCAAATATGAAGTCCCCACATTTTACGGTTAAAAAGTAACATTGAAGTAGGTCAAAGGTCACGGTCAAGATCACATGATAAAAATCTTTGGTACCAACAGAAAGCAATCTTATTATAACCACATCTTTACTCCGTTCCTCCATTTGTCCCATCGCTGATAAAGATCTGGCAAAACCCCGTAAGGGTTTGTGTTCTGGTGAACTCTGATTTAATTCTCAGCCAATCAGTATATCGGCTACAAATTCCTAGGAATGAAATTAACATTCCCAGCGTGCGTAACCTACAAGGTAGTTTTTGAACAGTGTTTGTTACATATTGCGTCAATTGCACGTGTCTAGCCGAGTCACTCACTGGCTTTGGGAAATAATGGTTTCGCTGACTGAAACGTCACCAGAGTTCATCCGCAATGGGACAAATAGAGAAGCGGAATAAAGATTTTGTTTTAATCAGAGTGCAACGGAAAGGTATTGCAATTAAGGATACATGTGCCAAATATGAAAGTCCTACGTCTTACGGTTAAAAAGTTATGACGAAGGTTAAAGTTTTTGTGACAGACGGACATACAGTCGGACGACCGGACGGACGGACAGACGAGTGAGACTTAATGTCCCCACGCTTTCGCAAAAAGCGGGGAACAATTATATCTATAAAATATCATAATGATATCTAGTTTTTCATAAAGCATGTACCAATTATACAGATACATTTACATATACATATATCATACCTCTGTACATTAACAAGTTGTTCATATTGAATAAAATCTGTATGCAGAGGAATCAATGCAATTAATCTATGTCAAGTACTGGTATAAATTTCTTCCATTCTGTTACAAATGTCTTAGAGTTTCATTGGTTAGTATTTATCAATTTGTTTACATTATATACATTTTAGATATATTTTCAATCCAATAGATATTGGTAGTTTTTATGCTCCCCGAAAACTTTCGGAGTAGCATATAGTCTCTGTCGTGACCGTGTGTCTGTCTGCCTGTCCCTCCGTCAGTACGTCCGAGCTCATATTTCCTATACCTTTCATCAGAATTGGATCATACTTCAACAAAATATTATCTAGGTTAAGGGCTTGGGGACAAAGGTCACTCAAGGTCATATCTGTAAGGTCAAGGTCACTTATTAACTATGACTTAAAATACCATAAAGTACGTATATTTCCTCCATGTTTTATCATAATTTGATCATACTTCACCAAAGTATTATCTAGGTTAAGGGCTTTTGGACAAAGTTCAATCAAGGTCATTTCTAAAGGTCAAGGTCACTTATTAACTATGACTTAAAGTAACATGAAGTACTTATATCTCACACCATTCATCAAAAATTGATCATACGTCACCAAAACATTATGTAGGTTAAGGAATTTTGGACAAAGGTCGCTCAAGGTCATTTCTGAAAGGTCAAGGTCTTTTATTAACTATGACTTAAATACCATGAAGTACGTATATCTCCTACACCTTTCATCAGAATTTGATCATACTTCACAAAACCATTATTTAGGTTAAGGGCTTTGGGACAAACGTCACTTAATGTCATTTCTGGGAAGGTCAAGGTCACTTATTAACATTGACTTAAAATACCATGAAGTCCTTGTATCTCTTCCACCTTTCGTCAGAATTTGATTATACTTCACCAAAGTATCATCTAGGTTAAGGAACATAAATTTGAAGTGTAATAGACATTTCAAACATTTTTATCACTAGAGATATATATCAAACCCTTAACAGACGCTTATGAAATACACTGGGAACATGTGCATAAATATATCATGAATATATTTCATGATATCGTTTATATCTATAATCAAAATAAAATTGATATTTTAAAGGTCGTACGAACCGAAGGTTCAAATGAACATTTATAAGAAGTTTCCGTCTGTTACATATTTTCAACTTCTACCCCCGTGTCCACTGACTGTCAGTCAAGACTCTTGTATATTACATCTAACTCTCTTCCAGAGCTTCTCTTTTAGTTTTACTTAGACACTTAGATTTTGTTCCATTTATTTCCATTATACATTATATAATGTAATTATTTAGTTTCATAATTGTTTAATTTAATTGACTTGTTGTCTGTGTCTCTAATTCAAGGATTATTCAAACATTATTTCATGCTTTTCAACTTTATTGTGATTATTATGCAATAGGGGTGGATCTGCAAGCCGATTAATCTCGCCAATTATTGCAAATTGTATTGTTCGTCATAATGTTATGCGACAGTGGCACTTTCTTCACAGTGTTTGTTCACATTCATGTATACATACAGCGCTGAATTATATTATATGTAAGAGCATTCAAGGCGGGCTTGTCTAGCCAAACAGGAGATACTCACTCCTCCTGGGCACCTGGTCTCACCTCTGATTTTCAGAGGTCCGTGATTGTCCACTGTGGTACATTGTTGTCAATGCCATAGTCATGTGACATCAATTACTGTTGTCTTTTTCGTAAGTCGTTAGCGAAACTCCTGTACTGAATGACGTTTTCGTTTACCTATCGCCTACTTGATATACATTTCTGTAGAAAGTTTTCTATTTCGATGAATTATGAATTATCTTTTAAAGAACAGTTAGGTGGATTTTGATGAACTGATGATCTCCTAAAAGTCTTTTTGATTTTCAACTTTGAGAGTTTAGGACACGAGATAATAGTAAACACAGCTGAGTTGGTAATTGGCCACTCTATTGTATTTTCGGTTAAACTCAGGGGTTATAAATGAAAAGTCAAAATACAATCAAAAGGACACCTTCTTCCTAGAATAGAAATTGAAATGGGCTGCATTCGATGAAAATATCAGACAGGTGGGAAAGTATATGTTATTTTGATTTCATTGAATTAATAATCATGATGGTTGTAACCCATTTTGATACTTTTCTATTTGATTTTACAGATTTTCAAACAGCCGATTGCTTAGCGGTATTCATAGAGCGTAACCTAACAGGAAACACAGGACTTGTGGATGGTAAGAAACGTACAATAGCTGTACTAAATATTGCTAGTCTAAATTCTGTGTATTAATCGATATCTTTATATCTGTATTGTATATTAACCTTGATACAAGACAATGGAAACCTCAATTTCACAGGATTTCACAAAAACTTAACTACTTTAAAACAGTTTAAAGCTACATGTGTATGTGAAATATTATAAATGTAAATTTATTCATTTAAAGTATGATATATGATATCTTAGTAAGTTTAATAATTCTCTTTTAATGATTAGCAAGTAGGCACGGATAACCAGTATTTTTATCACATTACTGACCATGTATCATGAAATATGATGTATTTACAGAATGTATCTGTCAATGTTCATCCAATCTGACGTATATCACATTGAACGACACGGCTGCATTGGAAAAAAGATTAAACGAGCTGAAAAAAGAACTATCTATTATGCGCCGTTCAACAACTAAATTCATCAGAACGAAGGTTTCTGCTCCGAATACTCGCCCTTCAGCGACCGGAATTGGTGCATTTCTGGGCGTTGGGACACTCTTTGTGACCATTTGTATAATTATTATACCGGATATTCCCGTTATGTGGCGGCATTTTAAAAAACGAGGGAAAACGCAAAGCAAATGTGTCTAAAATGCTTTATGGTATATACACAGACTATATTTATGCTAGCTAATTTGACTTCATGAGCTAAAGCTGACGTTTCCGTAATAAAAGATCAAACATCTGACGACGGACTGCATCTCGTAAATACAACTACTGGACACAGGGAATATTCCTCAGAAAATGAAATACTACCAAGTGATATCGAATAGACAGATCGTTATTTGGAATTATGTAGATTTCGTAACGTCCTCGGTTATTGATATGACAAATTTAAGTAATGACTCAATTTCGCCCTGAAAAGACACAACGCTAATTACAAATACATTGTATTTGTTACAAGTCCCTCAAACCTGCTAACCAGTTAGTGTAATACAGGTTATTCGAGTGATTCAACATGTCCCTGGGCTAGACGAATTGCACAAAATTTACATTCTTACATATTTACGGGCATTGGAAATTCATGGGTTCCTGAAAACGATGCGTCAGAAAGGAGTACGCATCTACTGCTGCACTTGTCGCATCCATCACGATGTGTCTGGATGGCGTACGCATCACCTGCTGTACTTGTCACACATATAACGATGTGTCAGTGAGGAAGGAGTACGCATCTACTGCTGTACTTGTCGCATCCATCACGATGTGTCTGGATGGCGTACGCATCACCTGCTGTACTTGTCACACATATAACGATGTGTCAGTGAGGAGTACACATCACCTGCTGTACGTGTCACACATATAACGATGTGTCAGTGAGGAGTACACATCACCTGCTGTACGTGTCACACATATAACGATGTGTCAGTGAGGAGTACACATCACCTGCTGGACGTGTCACACATATAACGATGTGTCAGTGAGGAGTACATATTTCCTGCTCTACTTGTCACACCCATTATGATGTGTCTGGAAGGCGTACGCATCACCTGCTCTACTTGTCACACCCATTATGATGTGTCTGGAAGGCGTACGCATCACCTGCTCTACTTGTCCCACATATAACGATGTGTCAGTGAGGAGTACACATCTCCCGCTCTACGTGTCACACTTATTACGAATATCAAAACTGTACTGACTATACAAAACTTATTCTTCAATACATACCGAAAATGGACTTAGCGTGTATGAACAGCGTCGTAGTCAAACAAAATTAGAACATGGTATAATTCATATTTGCCCGGAGAATGTGTAAGTGCCCCATACTTCAAAGGAAATAAGTGTACTTATAAGTGTACAACTGAAAATTTTTGCGATGTAATTTTATTTGCATGTCTGGTGCAACTTTTATCATACAACACAGTCATGTGTTTTATTCCATTCTTTTGAATAAATTATTTAGATAATAAATGAATCACAATTAAGACCTTTCAGCAAATACTTCTACAGGATTTTATCACAAAGTTTTGTCATAGTCCGTAGATCTACACTTTAAACAAATACCTTTTATTGCATATGTACATACGCGAATTCCGTATCTAATATATGTACATTTTATTAAATATGTAATGATTTTTTTCATTCCGTCAAAGTTTATTCCACTGAGAAAACAGTTACTGTGAGAAATTTATCAAATAACAGCCTTTCAGATATCTCCAAAAACTAAACAAAAAATACAAATAATGTGTATTCGAAACCATGTTTCAATAAAATGTCAGTACTGTTATCACTCAGATTAATACATATGTCTGATTCTATGAAAGTAACTGATTAGAGTATTGATACAATTAAAGAAGAAAACAGTTAATATATGACAAAAAAGTAAATCGCAATTATCCTTTCAGATTTCTTTCCTTAGATACGAATAGCTTGTACTTTATTACCAAAATGCATATCATGATAAGACTCTATCAGGTTCATTCCATAAATACACTAAATACGGTAAAAAGAAGAAGTTGAAGTTCTTTATTGACAACGTTTTAGAGATTAGGTACTTCAATGAAGTATCAGCATTCCCATGAACACTAACTGTCCTCATAAGCTTACTTGTTCCTTCATTCATACAAAGTAGAATTTGTTCATGGCCTCTTTTTTTCTAAATTCCCACATATCAACAATGTTTATCCATAAGTATTGAAAAAATTATCCCTTTATAATACGAAGCCGGTGTGGTCCAATTGATAAGGTGCTCGGCTCGTGATCGAGAGGTTCCGGGTTTCGACTCCTGTCCTGGGCACACCGGTGTTCTGTCTTTCGGATGAGACAGTAAAAGCTGAGGTCCTGTGTCACGGTAGGCGTGGCACGTAAAAGATCCCTCACTGCTTGGGTGGGTCCGTTGCAAAGGTCTAAATTTGTATGCAATGCATCAGACAGATTCCGTCACCATATACGTGAAATTATCGTGGAGTGACGTGAATAAATTAATCAAACAATCCCTTTATAATACGATATATCAAAAAAATTTGAAAGTATAGACTTGACGAAACCCTGTATATCAACTGTATATTTAGACATTTTACTTAACAGTGATTGGAACATCGAACAAACATCTAATCTATATGAAAATCGTGATTATCCATTTATGTAGCAACATTCCTTTATCAACTGTATATGGTTTTAATATCTCTCAGTACGTCATTTGAGTTTTCTAGAAAGTTACAATCACAGGGATATGGGGAAAGTTACGCCTTGTGGCAAATTTTCGTAATTTTTTTTTCTGATAATGAATTAATTTTCGAACACAAATGCGTGTTGTCTGATTTATTGATATATTTACTTGATTATTGACAGTAATCGTTATAAAGTCGTTTATAATGATTACAAATATTTTCTACCGTTCATGTTGTTAAAACAACGAGTTGGCGACAAGGGTACCTTACTCCTCCATGACACCTGATTCAATCTCAGTTTCTCCCATCATCTATGTCTACATTTGAATTTTTACTTTGATATGTATACTATATTGCGACAGTGTTTAATTTGGGGCCCGGTATTTGACTTTCTCACGAACTTATATTGATCCAACTCTTTAAACCCATTATACATACAAAACCATATAAGTAATCGTCATATGTGGTCTGTTAATGAAATAACATGCCTGAACATTCCAACACGAAATGTCTTGAATGCACGGCATTATTTGATATTGATATGTACATCATTTTCACAGTAATAAACACTTCCTACTGTTTTTACTGTTCCCGGATGTTACAATGATGGTTGTCAAGCCCATTGGCTACTTCGGTCGTGTAGTTGTTAATCAAGTAAGCGGTTTATTACTACGAGATTCATATTAACGCTAATGTGAGTAATCGATAATGATATATGTAACTTCTCAATAACAGATGCTTTCTCATCAGTCTACATTCACTCGCCTCTAGATAACAAACTGACATTCTAACCGGCAGATTCAGATTATAATTTGGTTAAGCATCAAAAGAAATAAACAAAATTTTTGACATCTAATCCCACAAAAATCAACACATTCTTGTTCAAATCACATATCTTAGATCCATGTATGTTCACCATATTATATTGTTACAAGTGCTAGCAAACACCTTTTAATGCCGTATAAATATTTCTGTACAAATGAAATGTAACTCATCTTAACACTACATTTAAAATAAAAAGGTGCACACGTTGTGTTCAAATTTCTCACCAGCACAAAATATCAAAACCGATTATATATTATAATATTACAAATCAATTACATGTTAAGAATAATTTAATGAAAAAAAATTGGTAAATTAGACCTGTCCTAACGGGACAAATAAGTGTAATGGATGTCCCACTTGTACATTTTGAGGAATAATCAAAACATGAATTCTGGTATTATGCACTGAGACCTTGTTAAAGGTCATGGCACACCCTTGGGACATGGACAACAATTGTGTAAAATATGTTCTCCCTCAAAAGTACAAGGAACAAGCTATGGCCCGAACAGGAATTCTGGGGGTTTTTTGTACATTGATACCTTGACCTTAAAGATATGCCCTTGGTTCAAAGGTTATGACACACCCTTGGGTCATGGACTACAATTGTGCTAAATATATAATTTCCCTCCAATGTAACAGGACGAACTTGCAGCCAAAACAAGAATTTTGCCTATGTGTGCACTGTTACCTTGAGCTTGTCCTTGGTTCAAGATCATGACACACTCCTTGATCTTGGACAACAATTGTGTAAAATATAATCTCCCTGTAACATAACAGGAAGAAGTTATGGCTCAGAGAAGAATTCTGGCTGTGTTCACTCTGACGACCTTGTAGTTTTGACCTTGGTTCAAGGTCATGACACACCCTTGGGTCATGGACAACGCTTGTATGAAATATAATCTCGTTGCAATGAAACAGAAGAAAGTTATGGCACGGACAATAATTCTGGTTATGTGTGCACTGTGACCTCGACCTTGTAGATATGACCTTGTTTCAAGGTCATGACAAACCCTTGCGCCATGGACAACAATTGTGTAAAATATAATCTCCCTCCAAAGTAACAGGAAGAAGTTATGGCCCGGATATGAATTCTGGCTGTTTGTGCACTCTGGCCTTGGCCTTGTAGATATGACCTTGCTTCTAGTTCATGACACACCCAAAAGTTACAGACAACAATTTTGTAAAATATAACCCCTCAAGCTTAACAGGAAAAAGCTATGACCCGGACATTAATTCTGGCTGTGTGTGCACTCTGACCTTAGCCCTGTAGATATGATCTTGGTTCAAAGTTATGGCACATTGTTGAGTCACAGACAACAATGTGTAAAATATAATCTTCCTCCAACGTAACAGGAAGAAGTTAAGCCCGGACAAGTATTCTGGCTGTGTGTCCGCTCTGACCTTGGCCTTGTATATATATGACCTTGATTCAAGGTCATAACACACATTTAGGTCATGGACAACATTTGTGTAAAATATAATCTCCCTCAAACGTAACAGAAAGAAGTTATGATTAAGCCAACAATTCTGTCTGTGTGTGCACTGTGACCTTGTCCTTGTAAATATGACCTTGGTTCAAAATTATGACACACTGTTGAGTCAACAATTGTTTAAAATGTAATCTCCCTCCAACGTAACAGAAAGAAGTTATGGCCCAAACAAGAATTCTGGCTGTGTGCACTGTGACCTTGACCTTGTAGATATTACCTTGCTTTAAGGTCACGACACACCCTTAAATCATGGACAACAATTGCGTAAAATATTATCTCCCTCCAACTTAACAGGAAGAAGTTATGGCCCGGACAAGATTGATGGACAGACAAATAGACTTATCACTCTTTCTGTGGTGAGCTTCATCGCTATGCTCCTCCCATGGCACTGTAAGCTCCACGGCCACCAATGTTCTGGACTGTGGTGAGCTTCATCGCAATGCTCCTCCCATGGCACTGTAAGCTCCACGGCCACCAATGTTCTGGACTGTGGTGAGCTTCATCGCAATGCTCCTCCCATGGCACTGTAAGCTTCACGTCCACCAATGTTCTGGACTGTGGTGAGCTTCATCGCAATGCTCCTCCCATGGCACTGTAAGCTCCACGGCCACCAATGTTCTGGACTGCTTGGACCTTCTCCCTGGTGTTCTTTCTTCTCTCTTTTTCTACTATACCTGCCAGTTCTCTGAGCACCGTGCCATGTCTCCAACAGTACCTTCTTTGCGTCAGTGCTACATGGCATCCAGATAATACATGTGCCATCGTACCTCTCTTCCCACACAGCTTACAAGATGGATCCTGAATAAGCTCCCACTGCTGTAGGTTCGCTGGTGAAGGTAGCGTGTCGTACATTGATCTTATATCAGAAATGAGATCCGAAACTGGTCCTTTTTCCATAGCTCTAACCATGATATAGTGCGCTCAGGAAGATCCCACTTTATCCAGGCCACTTGCTTTCCAAGTTCTGCTGCTCTTCAATATCCCTCAATATAATTAATTATTCTCTATATAAAATTTGTCATTCGAGGTGGTCTGACCTAATCGAGGATACGTATGGCCTAGTATGTGACAGGGGCTGATGCAGAATCCAAGTAAGAAGGGGAGGGCCGTGAAATACAGTAGACAGGCAGGCATCTGGGAGCCGCCGTTGGTTTTATGATAATGGGTGTTACAAAGTGTATATGTAGAACTACACGTATACGTATTACAACTTTTGTTTTATATCTAGTCTTTTAGGCTCATCTGCTACTTTTGAAATGTTTATGCATGTTCTGCTGCATCTTTAACAAAACAGGACACTTCCACAAGTATTCGTAAATAAATTATGTAATTACTTCGAAACGACCCCTTCGACTTTATTTATCTTCTGCAGAGTAGACGAAGTTGAAGGGGCCGTTTCAAAGTAATCACATGATCTCTTTACGAATATCTCTGACCTAAACTTGCATTAAGGGTGATATTGATGAATGCGGTTTGTATATGAGGATTCCGATATATTTTACACACAATAACACCATGAAATGTACTCATAAAACTTGTAAATTAATTTACATTCTTTGATTGATTGATTGATTGATTATTGTTCTACGTCACTCCACGATTATTTCACATGTATGGGAACGGCATTTGCCTGATGTCTGCGACGGAATGTTTAGAGATTGTGCGTATCTAAAATAGTATGTTTCGAGGAAACTTGTTTCACTTTCGTATGTATATCATGTCCCAGTATAGATACAGGAGTATTTCTGTATCGTTTCCATTTCCTATATATCTAAATACGATAACTACGGAATCATTTATTCCATTGTGCAGACACACAAAAAAAAACCCATGAAACAGCTGAAAATGAAAAAGACACTATTTAATTGATGTATATAGAATAAAAGTGTCAAATTCTGACGTCCAGATTTCTAATTAAAGTATATATATATATATATATATATATATATATATATATATATATATATATATATATATATATATATATATATATATATATATATATATATATATGTATATATATATATATATATATATATATATATATATATATATATATATATATATATTAATCCCTGGATACAACCCACAATCCATGTGGGGACATTATCATACACATACTGCATGGTGTTACCAGAGACATATATATACATATATATGTCTCTGGTGTTACTTTACCATATAAAGATATATGGGATATAGACTAAACCCTGGAGTTAGAATCAAAATTTCTATTTTGTCAGAGAGACCAAAACGGCCAAAGACCGGTTGTATAATGACCTATTGGATTGCCTACAACAGATGAGGGTTGGCTTCACGAAGAGTCAGGTGCAGGATATCGGAGCCAAAGTAGTCCATGACTTATGCGGAGTTCTGTGGTACATCTCGCCCTTTCATGATAGATTCAGGGAGCGGGCCTTAAAGGTACAATATTGCATAGAGTTTCAACTTTCTTAACACATCAACACAATCAAAACACATCCCAATCTGCATATACGAATACTGACTCTGAGTTGTTTTTTCTTTCATCTACACTTAGCGAAGCGCTTGAAAGTGAGCATCTTGTATTGCGTCTTTCCGAGTATTCATCTCTCAGTCACACTTTCGGTAGTCACATTTCAGTGATAGTCACGCTATGCTTTCAAAGCTATTAGTACTGGAGGTGACATGTATTCCTCAAACACATTAGTTTATTAAAATTATATTAAAAAATGTTGAATTTATTCCTGGGTGAGAAAGACAAGTCTAATTAACTCTTAAAAAATAACTGATTTGTGATAAACTTGTTGTTCTGTCTAAATTTAATACGATTTAGCATGTCACCTGTGATTATGTAAACCAAATATCAGTCTAAAAATTTGTTGGGGTTGGGGTTTTTTTTCTGTTGCAGAAATGAAGAAGACTTTCCTTCAAATTAATTATTTAGTCAAAAACTTTGAAGGTTTATATGTACAACTGTAGGTAAAATCCTTTGAATTCATTCATTTTTCAGCTAAAGTCAGAGGAACAGTGGCATACAACGAATGTGGAAAGAGGAGGGTGATCTATGCGGCATCGAAGTTGACAACGCCAGAACACAGACTCATTCTTCGAGTGGGGGAGGAGTTGCTGTATGCGTGTGGGAGTCCTCTATTTCCATGCGGCACTTTATACCAAGACAAAATTATTGTCAGAGAGGCTTTGTCATGCAGCGCACCAATTGAAACCACATACTACACTGGTAAGTATTTCTGTTGTCAATACTGGTACAGTAATTTTTCACTCTTATTTCCATGCAATCCATATTATGCATACATCTTAATTCAGCTGATTGTCCAAAATTGCTGTGTAAAAATTAAAACATGTTCACTTGTAGTATACCAATGTATTTCCCTTTTGGCCAATATGATGTGAGTGGAACTCTTTGTCATACTGTTGAGTAAAGTCTTTTCCTTTTCTGATTTGCTTTAAATATTGGGTAACATATTCATATTTCAGGAATGACGCAGTCCTTTGAAGACATATGCATTCACTGCGGCGATACCGAGGTGATAACCAAAAAAGAGATCAACCAGCTAAAAGAGTCCTTCGGAATTGTTCAACCCATATGCCAGACATGCTGGCAGAAAGGACTTAAACCTGTTACCCGAAATGCCAAAAAACTTTAAAAAGCCAGGAGAAATTGGAAGAATCTGTAAAACTGTCCACTTATAATAAAATGTTGAAATTCACAAATTCTATTTTTTATTTTTTTCCCTCCTCCTACCCTTTTTTGAAAAAAAAAATCCGTAAAACTAAAAATTAAAATTTTGTCGCCTAATGTGTTTTGAAAATTTTAAATTTCGGTACACTCACTAAATTATAAGACTGTGGTATTTTTATATGATACATAGCGATCCCGAATGAAAGTTCGTTCTTTAGGGTCCATGCATGAATCTTTTTTATTTTGTTATTGTTTTAAGCCACTCCAAACTTATTTGGTGGCGACATCTGCCTGGTGCATTGCTATATAATCTACTTCCAATCTTTTAACAGAAGGCAATGCACAGACTTCAATAGAAGGCAATACACAGTCCTCACTACAACTTGTGTTAAATTTGCCTAGTTGCCACTATACAATGTATGCAGTCTGCAGTGACGTATTCAGAAGGAGCAGAGGGGGAACACCCCCCCCCCCTTTTTGCAGAATTTTTTAAAGCCCCCTCCCCCCAAAAAACCAACAACGAAACAACAAAAACAGAGGATGACAGTATTTGTCTAAGCAACGGCATTATGAATTCCACGGAAGGGGTTCGTCCCCGGGTCCCGAACAAGGATTCAGCCCTTGCTCCTCGCCTTGCCTATAAACCACCCCCGCCCTTTTCCAACTTCAAAGCCTGAATCCCACCCTGGACTGAATCATCCACATATTCGCGTGATTTCATATCGTGAACAGTTCTAAACAAACGTGTGAATGTGATATGTTTATATATATATATATATATATATATATATATATATATATATATATATATATATATATATATATATATATATATATATATATATATATATATATATATATATCCGGCTGATCAGTTAATCAAATTAAACCTGAGGGATTGTGGCTCTATTATGAAAATAGGATCTCGTTTTGTGGCTATCCATAGAGAGGACCCAAAACTATGATTAAGTTCCCGAAGTCTATCTTTCCATATTGGTGGGGGAGGGGAACACCACTGTTCATCAACACCATGCTTTGCTAGTGATATATGAAAAATTCAGAGTGAAAGTGAAAGTGGATTGTACGCAAATAATGCACAAATCTTTAGATGTAATTAGGCATTAATTATCTTACATTCAAAAGTAAAATGTATATCGTTTTATGAAACTAAGAAAGCTGGCATGTACTACTAATAATGATGTCTGTACTTCGTTTTTCTTTTTCCGCGAAGAGTAACGTTATTTATATAGCCAATGATGCAATCAATTGTACGATAACTTATCATTAATTAATACGTATAATTACAGCAAAGATATTTAAAAGCAACTATTACGGTCTAATCCTATTCTAAATATTTCAGATAAACCATATTCATCAATCCTTAAGAGCTTTAGCTAGAAGCATACCTGCTGGTTTTCCGAAAACCTAGTCTATAAAAATAGAACCACATAACTGAGTACTTTTCAGAAAGGAAAATTGTTCTGTATATATATTATATTCCAAATTCATGCAGACAGTAGTCCCATTGCCACATGTACATTCATACCACTGTGAGCATACGAGTATCTTGGCCATATTGAAAAGCATATCCTCAAACCAAGGTAGGTTCGTTTCGGAATAAAGTTGATTTTAAGATTGCCACGATGGCAAGCCAATAGCGCAGCTACTTAAATTACATTTGATATATTGTATTATGCATGAATCCAGACAGTATAGGTTGCGGGGTCTTGTACTTCTCCAGCTCCTTTATCTACCTAAAAATGTTATTATTATTTGGGGAGGGGGGTCATTTTGAAAGTAGACACATCCATTTTAACACCAAAAGAACCCTGTCCTTCCAAGGAATAGGTTCATACTTGCTTTTTCGCCATTTGTTGGTGTACATTTACTGATAATGTCGATTTATATTCAATATGGTATTGTGTTATTTTTTCTTCTACGCCACTACTAGATCTTCCCTTCCTCTACAGAGTTATCTACCCTTTCAGTAAGTATTTAATGTACGAAAATGACGTTTGAGCCTTACAAAATAATTCTTTGACGTCTCAATGTTTGGAGGCCAGCAAGCAGACATTTTCATCTTGTGATATGTCTGTAAAAAACAAACAAATCGTATCAACTCATTAAAAACCTACATGTATATGTGTTACTAGTGTATCTAAAATAGGAACCGTGTGTCTCTAAGATACTATCCCTCAGATTAAAACACAAAGAGCACAACCATATTACTTATACAGTAATACAAGAAAATATCAGGGCAAATCCATTCTAAAAAAAGATACCTGATGCATATACAAAACATCAAAAAACATAAAGCACAGCAGACTGGTATTGAATGCTGTAACCAGGAATGTCCTAAAGAAGTTTTTTTTAGATTATATTTAGTTGACGTAAAATTTCAGATAACTGTATAATTAAACATATATTCATATTTTACCTCATATTTAATGTGAGGATTAAAAATTAGTACGTTAAATATACAAGAGTAAATTGATTTCTTATATGGTAATACAAGAAAATATCAGGGCAAATCCATTTTAAACAAAAGATACCTGATGCATATACAAAACAAAAATAAACAAAGTCCTTCATGCTCACGTGAAAATGAATAATCTGTCCAAGACATTGACCTAACGCTCCCTTTTCGCGATCAGGACCGTGTTTTGAAACATGGATTAACATGAGTTAGGCTATAATTATATTTTGATCTATCCTACATAAGCGGATAAATTTGTATTCTTTTAGAATGATGAAAGAAGATTGTTGCTTGACATATCCGAGAAATTCCTTTTTTGTTATTTTTATAGATCATCCTGGATCTTCCCAACTGACGATTGATTTTTATTTGTAAGTTCTACTTATCAATAAGAACTCATTTCCTATACCTATAAGGGAACTAAAACCAGTCGCCGGTGATTTGGTAACCGGATTAAAACGGATTTGCACTCTAAAGATCACACATTCGAACCTATAGATTGATACATTCAGGATTCTGTTTCGACAAGATATTAGCAAAATATGAATTATTCAGAAAATCAAAACATCTTCGAAGTAATAATAACCATCAATTGGAGATTTCAAAATGGGGAGCTAGCATCCCCCATGTCCTGCCATGATTCATCATAATGATAAATGATGTAAATATTATTGATCGTTTTCTCTTATATTTTCTACCCCTTTCTTTGAATGAGAAAAATGTGTATTCGTCACTCTTGTGTTTGTTTATTTTATTCTTATGTTACCGGGTCAACATAACACGATGTCCGGAGTTCGACACCAATGGCAATACGCACGTACATATAGTTTATACTGAATATTTATTTGTAGATTCAGGGATGCTATTACTTGATTATATATTCCAAATGGCCTACAATATTAACAACAATGTATCACCAATATTTTCTAATACGGAAGATTATTAGATCTATAATATTTACAGAAGAAATGACCATATACAAATATTTGAAATAACTGCACGGATAGATAAACAGTTCACCAAGCGCATCATTTGATAAGTATGTATATGTAAAATAATCAAATGATTTTAAAAGCTCTATGGTGACTTCTGCCACATAACTGAGCCAGTAACTCCTCTTTTTTCTTAAATATAAAAAACTTTACTTATACACATGTACAAAATAAAATACGGGTTCTACTACTTACCGAAATTACCCGGAATTGCCGAAATGACTCATAATTTACCGAAGTGACTCAATAAGTTACCGAAATTACCCGTTTTTCATTCTTATTTGACCTGATATGATAGAAGAATGATAGTTACATGTAACTGATAATTTTTCATGCAAATACCACCTTGCAATAGATAATACCGATAGCTAGAATTTCCTCTGTTGCACCCAATACGTAAAGAGCGATAATTCCAAGATCTTTGATTGGATGAACGGAGTATAAATAAAACAAATTAATTTACATATTTGAAGAAAATGTGAAATTAATATCTCTTAATTTTCCTTTTTACAGGTGATATTTATTTCTTTAAAAAAAAAAAGCCAGATTTGACACTAAAAATGACTGAGTCATAATACAGATGTGCACCCCCCCCCCCCCCGCCCGTTGACATGTCATGTTAAATTTAATTCTCTATGTTTTTCATTGAAATTGCACATCAGATAAGTTTTTAAACCCCATTTTAAAAATTCATTGTAAGATATAGCATTCACATCTCAAATTTGAAATCGCAATTATTTTGCTTCAACCGTGTTTTTTTCTACTCCGAAGTGCATCCGAAACTCGTTTTCAAAGACAGTCATCATTAGATTGCGATATTTTGTTATAAAAGAGGCCGAAAGTTCAAAAGGTGCTATCTAGCCCACTTCTACCCCAAGGACGGATTATTGTATAGCCACTATTTGTGGGGCAAGAACTACAATGGATTGGTGGGAGGGGTTAAGTCACTATATATCGCCTGCTTTTCACGACACACATACTGTTAATTTTAAAAAAGAAACCATAAGTCTAAATACTCAATAATCATCTGGCAGACTTCAGGAGATTTCTACCGTCAAAACCCCCATTACAAAAACCATATAGATAGAGAGAGAGCACTCCAATCTTCCGATTTACATTAACGCGATTCGCAGAATTCACTGTTCACGAAACGTAAATAATCTAAATATTCAACAATCGTCTTGCACACTTAGACAACTTCTCCAAATTCTCTAGTACTACAGTCGTATAAATACACAGAGCGCTCCCATCTTCCGGGTTACAATAACGCGATTCGAAGAATTCGCTGTTCCCTAGAAATCCCGAACAAACTTACGAATGTAAAGAGAGCAGTCCGATCTGCCGGTTGTAAAAAAAGAAATGTTTTGAAAGAAATCGAAATAAAGGGAAGAAGAATGCAATAGTTGTATAGGGAGCGTGATCTTCAGCAGCTAAGTTTCTAGTTTTGGGGGATGACCATTTGATTCTAAGGGGCTGATAAATTTTGTCAAGTCAGATTCATACTTTCACAGGACAGGATATTTATTTTCCAGCTAACCAGGTACAGATTAGCAACACTAGCAAATAAAGCGGTATTGGTAAGTATATCTTTTGTTATCACCACATCATGCAATAATATAATCATAGTATGTAATGACACTACCACAGCATGTAATGAGACTACCACATCATGTAATGACATAATCATACCATAAAATGGCACTACCTACTGATATAATGACAAAACCACATGTTTAATGTGAAAATTTACCTATAAACACGATGTATCCACTATATATTTTAATCTACAGACCTGTTGCAATGTCTTTCTCAATTCATAAAAAGGGTATACTGCTTCAAAAAAAAAAGAAAACGATTTAACGACCTGATTTATAGGCAGCAGCACCACATATAATGCTGACACCACTTCACCCAAAAGAGAAAAGCAAAACATATATTGCAAAAACACCACATATCTCAAATTTGGTCTTTAGGCAACTATGGCGTTCCGTAACGGCGTAAGTTAGCCTAAACAACATTAAATTTTCATTTCTGTAATCGTGACTCACTTATCTTCCACAAATTGTAAATTTGATAATTAATAGCACAGCTTTAACTGTAATGTACAAATTTTACTAAAGCTATATAGGGAAATTCATTCTACTTTAGTTTTATCTAACTAGCAAGTGAATTTTATCTCTCTTGTTCTTGTCTACCTATGACTGTGTATCCTTTGCAAAATGAGTTTTTACTTCCTCTAGCTAAAATGAAACTAGGTTTTTCCAGCACTCTGAATAATAATGAACGCAATGAGGATAAAATGAAAAATTACCGATGCAAAAGCATAACAACATAATAGCTCATGCTTACCATAAATATACGTAAGTTAGCACGTGTTCTTTAATAATTATCTTTACACTGATCATAACGAAACTTTAATCAGGTAAGGTCAGTTTAAATGCTATGTTTTGAAGTTCGAGTTTCCGGCTTCATATAAAAAGTACGTGTATCTTAAAGCGGATTTTGTTTTATCCATTTTCTCTTATCATTTTCCCTCTATCTCTTTCTCTTGTTTCTTCTTCTTTTCTTCTTCTTTGGTATATTATTATATGTATTAAAATGAGAAATCGTCTTTAGCATATATAAATCAAATTACTGAGAGTACTGTTGAAAGGTTATTAATGAAGCACAGTGTTTAGTCAACAATAGCAACGCCTAGCGTTGCATTACATGGCCTTGACTTAGTTTGAAGGGATGAATTTGAAAGTACACATGTATAGAAACATTACCACATTGCCAACTATTCTGTGAAATACTATTCAAATCCGTGCAATGGGTAAAAAGTTATGGACTAGACAAAGATTTACCCATCATATACAATGTGACCTTGACCTTGCATGTATAACTTTGGTTCAAAGGCAAGACACACCCTTGGGTCCTGGGCAACAATTCTGAGAAACATTACCTATACTCAGATCTATGCAAGGGGTAAAAATTATGGCCCAGACAAAGATTTACCCATCATATGCATTGTGACTTTGACCTTGCGGATATAACCTTGGTTCAAGGTCAAAATACACCCTTTGATCCTATGCAATAATTCTGTGAAATATTACTCAAATCTATAGAAAGGGGTAGAAAGGTATGGCACAGACTGACTTACCCATCATATACATCGTGACCTTGACCTTGAAGATGCATGTATGCCCTTTCAGTCAAGGTCATGACACACACTTGGGTCCAGGGCTACAATTCTGTGAAATATTATTCAAATTCATGCATGATTGAGAAGACTGACAAATACTTGTTTTCACATGTGCTGCCCCCCCCCTTTCCCCCCCCCCCTTTTTTTTATGCAATCCTGGATCCGCCGCAGTTTATATCCTGAATGATATATAGAATCTGAATCTTAGCAAACCATAGTAATACCCGGCCGAGGTAGTACTCGATGTTGACTGTCTATGACACGCGTGCATTTTTCTAGAAAATTAGTCCTTGCGTTCTGTTTGATCAGAGAGAAGGCTGGCTCTAGCGTGAGAGTTATAGAATAATATATTTATAAGTAAAAAGTCCAACATTTCCGAGTTAATCATTGTATTTCACACAAGTACTTTCATGTTTTTATAAAACAATCTTCTAATCGTTGTATTTCACACAAGTACTTTCATGTTTTTATAAAACAATCTTCTAATCGTTGTATTTCACACAAGTACTTTCATGTTTTTATAAAACAATATTCATTCAAATGAAACACATAATTCATGTCAACAAATATTGATTTAACACTTGCAGAGATCTATAGATAAATAAATGGGGGTACGGAAGTCTAACCCGATTAAGGGATAAAGGCTATGATTGTCGGGAAATGATATACATAATTGTAAAAACAACATGTGTTTTAGTCCACTTCATTGAAATCAACGCATGTACCAGGGCATCCTGATGGAACATATCTCGTTTTCACTGTGTCTGCAGCTTCGATCAAGTTTTAACCGGCGGTAATTTTGAAAAAAAAAAGTTATGCAATTGGTAACATCTGTAGTGTATTATGATTTAATATGAAAACATTTACTTAACAAAGACCCCCTATGCTTACTGCCGGAAGAGGACACGTGCAAAAGTTAAATCTGCACCTGAATCCCCGAAGTATAAAATTAGTTTAACTTCTCCCAACTTCCTCTTTTTGGACAATCGCTTTGTGTTTTGATTGTTTCCGACAGGTATACCGTGGTTATACCGTTGGAAACAGAGTTTTCCTGGCGGCGCTTACAATCAAACACAGTACGTTTATCCCCATTCTAATTCATTGTAACAAAAACATCGTTTATTCTCTTTGAAATTGTCCCCAAATTCCTCCTTGCTAGGGACGGATAGCGCCATGTTTAAAATTCTTCCGAGAAGCGAATTGATATAAAGTGTACTGACATAAGAAGTTTCTTCATACCATGTTATACAATCACAGATGCGCACCAGAATCGGCATAAGATAATTAACTCGATAATAAGGAGGTAAATAAACAATATTGTTCGTGAAAATTTCTTATCAAAAAATAGGACACAAGTAAGATCATTACAAATGATACGACCATTATATATTTCAAGTGATTTTACTAGGAAGACAGCCAAAACGCTGGGTCTCGTTGTATTGTTTCATACGAATAAAGTATAGATATACGGCATATAAGTAAGCAACAACAAGATTTAGATCTATAGGTTTTCACATGATGTTGTGGAAATTGTATTAATCTACATGGGGTGACCAACATCAAACCTCGATATCTCCGCTAATTTTGCACGCTTTGACAAAAACCTGGTACCGATCGATCGTGGAGAGTCTCTTCTTTTTGTATATATACACTTTGTTACTGTTTACCCATATAATCCATCTTTTTTTATTTTTTGCACGATTATTTCACTTTGCTTCCAAACGGACAGCTAATGGATACATCGTGTTATAAATAAAGCGGCAATGACCTTTAACCGGAGTCTGCAGCGAATCTCCTAGCAATGCATCGTTCGTGTTCTCTCGGGACATACCGTACCATTAAGAAAGTAAGCGAGTCAGGAGATATACGTTTTTTCCGTCCCTGGCGGACCAGTAATCAATAAATTAGGGCCCTCGTATGCTCTTCTCAAGATCGCTGTCATTTTTCCTGCAGATTTTTCTGTATATTTTCTGACTCTACTGACACATTACAAACAAAACCATTGGATCAATCTATCCTTAAGCGAAAGATAGCCATGGTGTACGTTTTGACTGACATACAGAAACGCGGGAATATTTTTCATATAACTTTATCTCATTAATAAGAGTACACTAATTCTATCCATTTTACCAAATTTCAATATGTAAAGCACACATTCTTTAACTGTAGTTGCTAAACTTGAATTTTATGTAAGTATCACATGATTTGTTTGAGGACTATATTTCTGTTACTGTTTAGGGCGGAAGAACACTTGGGTAATATCAGTTTCCAAATTGGGATGGACAGCGGCTTAGGGAAGCTGATTACATCAATAATCACCCACATAGTGCCATAGCTACCATTACACAAGATACGCACATGCGTATATAACCAGCATTAATTCACTTGTTTTGTTTTGACAATTCTGATTGGTCCACACGTTAGCGTTCAGACATGTATAACCACGATATACCGTCTTCAGATGTATTACTACATTGTACGTACTCTTTGCCCACATTACCTCTGACTCCAACTATCAAAAATACTGCCTGTAACAACTTAACTTTGTTCAGTGCTCTTAACCTTCATCTGAAGTCTCAAGGACGATTTGCAATATCTACCATTCACGTGCACAATTATTATAATCAAGTTGAACCAACAAAACTGACAACGTACATGACGTACCATCATGCAACATGCTTTCCAGCATCATGAGCATGTCCTTTCATCTCGCCGCGCCGCAGCAAAACTGCCTGTTCAGCTGTTTACGATGCGATATCAAGTCACTCAGGTATAAATCAATTTGTGATTAATAATTTAATCATAAAATTTTAAGAATATGAAAATGAAGAAACTTCTTATGTCAGTACACTTTATATCAATTCGCTTCTCGGAAGAATTTTAAACATGGCGCTATCCGCCGGGAAAACTCTGTTTCCAACGGTATAACCACGGTATACCTGTCGGAAGCAATCAAACACAGTACTTTTATCCCCTAATTCTCAAACAAGGCCATCGTGACTTTTTTTCAGATGTAGTCTTAGCATTAATAACCATACAATTTCGATACAGCCTACTTGGTTCTGACCAATCGGAACACCGTCGCCATTTTTTTACAAAAATAGACTCGGAAGCCCCACGGCGCAGTGATATATACCAAATCGCTTCAATTCTTCGGCTTTCGGCGTAGGAGCACTTTGCGAAATGAGGCGAAAAACAGTTCAGGGGATTGTTTTTGTAGTTTAGGATATGAGAAGTTCAGTATGAAATTGTAATACCCGTTTTGATGAATATTATACAATCGTAACGGTAATTCAGTAATCGTAGCAAATTTCACATTTTTATTTTAAATGTTAGAGCATTGGAAACGAATCAGAGGAAACCCGAAGTGACATTTAACCAGTGCACGTGTGTAGACTCCGACATGAAAAATTCATACTTGTTCACCCATTCAGAGAGAAACAAATACAGACAAAAGCAGGCAATAAGCATAATTGCCTATTTTAGTGCAATCATGACAGGCATGTTGATCATGGCCATGTGTGTTTACATAACAACTGGAAGTAGTCCCAATGGCTGACTACGTAGTACGTACGAGTCATATTTGTGTACGGAAATGGACGAGTTGTTACGATTGGGTTCTGACATGTTGTAAAGCATTTGTGGGATACAAAAACGTACCAACTGAATACGGGAATTTAGAAGAGAGAGGGAGAGCATGAAGATAATGTAAGGGCGGATTTAGGGGGTTGGGGGCTGGGAAAATCCCCCGGGTTTTTTCCGGGTTTTTTTTTTCATATTTTTCGAATTTTTGTCCGATCATATTCTAATTTTATGTTTTGAACAACCTTTTGTTACCTTTCGGAGTTTTCATGCAAATGCTTGTGAACTACATGTACTTCCGAATGAAAACTCCCGGATGTGAAATTCCCTAACAGGAGGTTGTAGACCCCTTCCAGTACCCTTCCACCCTCGGCACTTCGTGCCTCGAGTCGGTCCTTTGGGCCCTCTCCAAACCCCCATTTCAGCTTTTGGATCCGCCCCTGTGATGTACGATCCCAAAGAGGCTACAGCAGACGAATACATTGATACTGTGCTCTTTTTCATTTGTGACAGAAGGTGAAACCTCCGAGATACAGCCGAAAAGGTGACATAAGTTATGGGATTGTTTAATCAGTTTAAACCGACATCTTAGGCATGTCTAAGGTCTCGACTAGATGGGTCCCTAGAATGTTGACTAATGATTAAAAGAGAAACAGGTATGATGTTTCTTCGTATCTTTGGTTTCCCTATGAGGATGATCCGGATGATTTTATGAATCGAATTGTCACTCAGGGTGAAACTTCAGTTCACCACTTTGATCCAGAATCAAAGTAACAAAGCACACAATAAATTCACCCTGGCCCAACCACTACTAAACCTATATGAGAACTTTTCGATTATACATCGTATTACACTAACAGTAAGTCCCGAGAACATGGGACAGATGTAAAACCTGGAGAAGACCCGAATGCCCCAGCTGGCATAAAAATGGCGTAAATCGTCAGTTTAATGTCAGTCGTGTTACAGCAGTGAAGGAGAGAAGACCTCAAGAGAAAACAGCACAGCCCTTGGTTAGAAACCATTTAATTGGTAGAGGATAGATGGCGCTGTTGATAGGTGATACAAGTTGTACGTGGATAGAGCCGTATTATATATAGGACACAGACCGGTGTACCCATCTTCGCAAGCCAAGGCTCCGTTTCGCTCTACTGCACTAGGATTAAGGGTTTCGATACATAGCACTTAGAGCAAACGGCTAAGATGCGGGTACAAGGCACGGGTTTATGTGTAGTGCCACTGGTATTTTAATTGTTACAGGAGATCGACAGCAGTGAGTTTCGTACGTCCCATTGACAAATCCGTAGCATAAGGATACATCATGTATCATTGTGACACGTCCAGAGGGAGTGCATCCCATGACAGATACGTGTCGCCAGGGATACATCCCCTAGGACCTGTCTCATTGTATATATCATCAGTATTAAACATCTGTATATACGAGGGCTGATTGATGTGTAGCGACCTTGTATTGATAGAGGTTAGCAGGGCTTTCCTTTTTCAGCCGTACTATTCCATGACTTTTTGGGTCGTGTACCCGAAGACTGGTGTCATTTTGTAGGTTAATATCATCCAGATGTTAAACTTTCTTATCTATAACATTTTTGTGGTGTTTGGAGGAAAGGTTTGCAACAAATTGTCGGCATTCCAATGGGCACTAACTGCGCTCCGCTTCTGCCTAACATATTCCTTTACTCATACGAAGCTGAATTCATTCAGTCTTTGCTTTCGCAAGGAAAAAAAAACAATTGGCTCTTGGGTTCAATTTCACTTACAGATGTATAGATGACTTGCTTTCAATTAATAATCCTTCATTCGCGGATTACTTTAGCATCATCTATCCAGGTGAACTGGAGGTCAAAGAAACCACAGAAAGTAGTAATTCTACTTCGTATTTAGATATTATGTTGTCTTTCGACATTAATGGTCAATTGAACACCTCACTCTATGACAAACGTGACGATTTCATATTCGCTATCACAAACTTTCCTTTCATAAGTAGCAACATTCCATCATCGTCCGCATGCGGCGTATTCATATCTCAGTTAATACGTTATTCCAGAGCATGTTCAAATTACAATGACTTTGTTCTGAGGGCTAACTATAAGCGACTTTCAGTTAAGTTACTCAACCAGGGTTATATATGTGCTAGACTAGCAACGTCACTGAGGAAGTTCTACGGTCGTTACGAGACTCTTATTACTCCATATGATATCTCGTTATCCAAACTTTTAAATGATATTCTGGACTGAGACCGATTCCGATCATTTTACACCGATTTGCACCTTCTATACTAAAAGGTTACCTACTTTGACTTCTCCTTATATAAATACATATGGAATTTACATGATTTGACTCTTTCTACTGGGTATATGTGACGGGTGTTGCTAGCAAGCGGGAGATGCTCACTCTCCCCGGGCTCCTGATCTCACTCCATCATAGGGGTTCACATATGCTCTTCAAGTAGACTATTTTGTTATTTTCCACTTGGTTTTCATTTTCACTGATTTTGTATGACCTCTGGTTTCATGATTTTAAGACTTATGGTTTGGATTTATCCATCATCTTTACATAAACGAAAAAGCACTCTAAAGTCAGAAAGGCAAGTGAGTTTTACTTAATGAGCAAAATCGGTGAAAGAGTAGTGATCAAATATTTGCATAACAAAGGATATCCATACTGATATAGTAGCAAAACTAGGGAAAGATGCCACTTCATATGCTACAATAAAAAGATGGGTGGCGGAATATAAGCGCGGCAGACAGAGCCTTTAGGATGGCCCCCGTTCTGGAAGGCCTGCCACAGTTGCAACCCCAGAAATGGTCAATAAAGTCCATGGTATTGTTATTACTGACAGACGAGTTACAGAAAGATATATAGCCAGTACAGTTGTCATTTCTCAGGAAAGAGTTCATTCCGTTCTGATGGAGGATCTTGCAATGAGAAAGCTCTCAGCCCGTTGGGTACCACGACTTCTGATAGTTGATCAGAAGCACACTAAGCGCACTTTGTCGCGTGCTAATATAAACCTTTTAGAAGTAGATCCTGCTAACTTTCTTCAGAGATGTGTTATTATGGATGAAACGTGGGTCCATCATTTCATCCTAGAGGCCAAACAACAGTCTATACAATGGAATCACCCTGGTTTACCCCTACTAAAGAAGGCAATGACTTTTCCATTGGTTGGAAAGGTTATGGCCTCGTTTTTTTTGGGGGGGGGATGCTGATGATAGATTATCTCCAAAAGGGACAAACAATCTGTGGCAAATATTATGCATCACTTTTGAGGCAGCTACAGAAAAAAAATATGAACTCAAGCACCGCGGAAAACTCAGTAAAGGTTTGTTGTTCCACCAAGACAATGTCCCTGTTCAGAAGTCTGTCATTGCCATGACTGCCATTAACGATTGTGGCTTTAAATTGATTGAGCATCCGCCTTATTCGTCTGATCTCACAACATCAGACTTTCATCTATTTCCAAAACTGAAAACGGACATTTTCGGTACCAACTATCAGTCAGATGATGACATCATACATGCAGTGGAGGACTCTCTGAACGGTCAAGAAAAGGACTTCTTTAAAAGTGGCATTGAGGCCTTTAAACATCGCAGGCAAAAGTGTATAGATACTGAAGAGGGATATGTTGAAAAATAATGCAATTCAAACCTTTACATATGAGGCTCACACCTTATCAATCGGCCCTCGTATTGAGTCGTGTTTATAATATTTGTTGTTGTTTGGTTAAAAATATTGTCCGATAATTTTTGTGATTTATAAATAGACATTGATTCTGAAATCAAACACGTTGCAATATTATACCGCTGTCGTCCGTCTAACCCACCTAACTTGTCTTTGCAACTCCTCATAAACCTTTGGAGGATTTTGCTGAAACTTTGAACAATGAAAGAACACCATAAGAAAATGTGCATACTGGAAGGAGAATGTTGTCCAAAAACATTTACAGTATTTACGACCCTTGGAATGAGATTTTTCTGTGTAAAATGCCTTGTCTTTGCAACTCCTCTAAACCCTTTTGTGGGAGTTTGATGAAACATGGTACAAAGAAAGAACACCAAATGAAGATGTACATATTTGAAGGGGAGTGCTGTCAAAACATTTACATGAGTTATGACCCTTGATCTTATATTTTTCTATGCCAAATACCTTGTCTTCGCAACCTCATTACTTTGGTGGATTTTGATGAAACTTGGTACAAAGAAACATTACATTATGGAGATGTACATATTGAATAGGAATTCTGGCATCTCATCAAAATTAAATACAACTGTAGTGGATGTATTAATGAAAGGAGATGTGTCAATATGAGAAATGATGGATGCACAAAGAAGATCAGTTAACCTACAAACAATTGAAGAAGAAAACTGAACTATTTTACCTGTATCAAAAGTAATCGAAATTTACCACAATTAGATTAGATATTTTGTTCTAGTTTGTATGACACATACGATAACAAAATATTATGTGCCGTTTCACAGTGCCCTACTTTGGGTATTTTTCCCACAAGATGCATAGACATATAGATTGCTCTCGAATCCACTCTTATATAAAATATGATCCGGATATATTTACAGCACGTGTAGTCATCTTATACCCACCTATTTCATTGTATATACAGAATAAGACGTGACACATCTCTTTACTCAGTTGACAATGGTTGATTTTTCCCTACTGTATTCGTCTTTAACAAGATTAACCGATTTCTTTGTATTCGAGTAAGTATTCTTTTGTGATATTGTTTAGAGGAAAATACCAGCATTGAAAAAAAATAGCTTATGTTTAAAGACTTCCCACCTTCCCACCGCAAAATCCTTTTTTCACTCAGATATATAAGTTTTCATGCATACCCATGCGTCGATTTACAAGAAGTCGAAAATATAAAACGCTCATGGACGGCGGACGGAAAACAGACAATGCACTGTTGCGATGGAACTGGAGCCTGTGAAGCTCAGTTTAGACCGAGAATACCCATATGTCCCCGGTTAGAATCCCGCAATCGTCACATTGGTGTCATGTCTTTGGGAGGAGACAGTGATAGTGATTTATCTATCTACCTATCGGTCTGTCTGTCTAATTATTATGTACTGTTATTAACCGTTTGTGCTGATAGTATATGACAAAACAGCGATTTGGGCTTTACATGCCAATTAATTCGCTCATAATGCAGCTGGACACCCCGCGAAAATATGCTGTGTCTAGAAATTTGGGTTTTAATGTATTGTATTTTATTGATATTCATCAGAAGTTATACAACTTATAGATATACATAATATACGGTGAAGATTCAGTCAAAAAATAGTACATATATCAGGTACAGTTAAGAGATGGAATATAAATATACATTACATATAATATTTTAATTATGAAGGCTATTTCTTATGGTAAAGACAGTTTAAGTGAATTTCCCCAAACTGCAGAGTTCTTTAATGTTTAAGGATCTTTAAAATGCACAAATTTATAAACAGAAGATTTTTTAAAGTACTATTTCCTCAGATACTTTATTCTTAAAGAATGATATGAGGTGCATTTCAAAATAAAATGGAATTCGTCCCCAGTATCTGTTGTGCACAATAGGAATAAACGTCTATCAAATGGAACCTTTTTTATAACGTCCAGATTCCACAGCTAGGCAATATGAGGATAATCGTATGCGACATATCATTTTTCATATATAATACAGAGAAACATGACTACAATGTAACATTATCAATAAGGTGTTTGTATACATTGCGCTTTGATGCAGTATTAAACTCAGCTAACAATTTTGTTTACAATTATCATCAAATAGGTACTGTTATACTCACGATTAAGAATGGGATAATTTGACCATAGATCATATAAATTAACAAGAGTCAAAATATACTTTACACTAGATATCCAATTATTACAATTACTATTATTACATTTCGTGTACAAAACATGATTTCAAAATACAATAGTCTGTAGTGCTTAACTTAAGAAAATATTTTAAAATGCGTATTTTGCGAAAATATATCAAAGGGAAACGGCCAAGTTCAGAATACATCATTACTTTGGGAGTTGAACGTTTAACGCCTAGAACCTAGAATATTTCTAGTTGAACTTTTTCTATATCTTGTGCAGAATGGAAGCCCCAGATTTTACAACCATAGAAAGCTATATTAGCAATATGTGTACCAAATAATGATAACAAAATTAAATGATTAAGACTCATGCTAAAACATTAATTTTACGTTTCAATGCAAAAAAAAAATGCTTTTCTACATTTACAAAAATAAAATATCCGTTATGACTGAGTAGTAAACCGAGGTAATTAAACTGTTGAACAACTTGTATCTTATCACCATTGTAATACCAAGTTAGCAAGTTCCTTCTCTTTTGATACACTCACCATTTCTGAAAAAGAAAGAGCGATAACGCTTGCAATTCAATTGGATAAAACCAATAATCAAAACTTCTTCTTCACAATTATTAGAAAATAGTGGGGGAAATTATCTCCCCTTGTAACACACCATGATAATTGCAGAAAAAAATAAGAATGACATCCGTTCAATAAAACGCTGTTTTTGATTTTAGAATATAGTGATTGCAATATGCGCAAAATTTTACCTTGTATTCCTAACATAGATATTTTGACCCATAATTTCATTCGGTCAGCAGTATCAGATGCCTGTTTATGTCCCACAAAACAGCAATATAGTCTAAAAATTTTTTCGAAAGATGAATGTTGACAAGTGTATGCAAAACAAGAATGGCATCAACAAAATTATGACTGGGTCTGGACCCAAATTGCGCATCAGTTAAAATATCAATATTTTTGGACCAAGACAACAATCTATTATTCAAGATGGAGGTACAAAGTTTGCCCAGGTTGCTTAGTTAGTTGATACCTTTATAATTACTTGGATCCATTGGGTTGCCGTTTTCATTAACAGGAACTATAAGTGCAGTACAATGAATTTTAGGAAACTATCTTTGACTTAACACTGCGTTAAACATTGAATGTAGATAAGGTAATAGCCGAGTTTTAAATTCTATAAAATGCTCATTAACTGTTCAAGTCAAAACCATGACTCTTTTCACGTTTTAGATTTTTCATCGCATCTTCAATTTCATTAATAGAAATTTTCACATCAAGTTCTTCAGACATTGTATCTAAATCACTGGTGACTGTACCAGCGTTAATTCTAACCTGATAATTCTGTTGTCGCGCTTCTTTTATGATAGGTTAGATTGATTTTCTGCGGTCCTCTATCTAGGTAGGCATTGTTCTTGCACATGGTACTGTGACCCTTTAAGTGTTTTGGGAGCATGCCTTTTCACTAACTCGCAATATAGTAGCAGTTGAACTTCGCAACTATGATGCATGGGCGGGGGTTAGAATCCGATGAGTTACGTTTACGTAAATAAATATAGAACATATATACCTTTAAATGTGTGCACCATATGCGCATTTCGACAAGTTATGTCTCTTCAGTGATGTTCGTGGCCGAATGATTGGAATTCTCAAAATATATAAAAAATATGAAGAGCAGAATTGAAGCCAAAATGACCGAAAAGTGAACCAAAGAATCTATCTAAGGACAGAGCTATGCATTAGGGAGATACTCCTTAGTTTTAGAGTGAATTACTTAATTAAAATTTGAAGTATATATATCATGTCAGTACAAACTTACTGAAAACTAGACTTATGATGCCCTCGGGAACTATCAGTCCACCAGCAGTGACGCCGACCTAGTGGTTATAATAAATATAGAACATATATACCTTTAATTTTGTGCACCATATGCGCATTTCGACAAGTTATGTCTCTCCAGTGATGCTCTTGGCCGAATGATTGGCCTATGAACACATTCGAACTGAATGTCAAATTGTCAAATGTTTAATTTCATTTTGTCTCTGATAAAAACCGTCACGTTTTCCTCGCAGGATTCCTCCAACTCCTCTGGCAAACCAACAAAGAAGACATTGACCCTCGTGGATTTACATTTAAGAAAAAAGAGGAGTTACTGGCTCAGTTATGTGGCAGAAGTCACCATGGAGCTATACAATACATGAATATAAATAATATACTAGAACATATAACACATTACAAAAATATCTGATTGTAGTGCAATTACGATACCGACTTAGGACGGTCATTTAATTTGACAAAAGCCAAACAAATGGTGTGGTTAACCGGTTTACGGGCCCACTTTCCCACTCACCGTAACAGCAGAACAATCAAAGGACGTACATTCAAAAATTTATAAATAATCCTCCATGTAAAGAACAAGGGTCAACAGGTATCGCATATTGAGAGGTCATAAAAATATAAACACGTAAGGTATTGTAAAACACATAATGGTATGAAAATATATGCGACATTAACATGATAAACCGTGCTCTGCCAGTCTGAAAGCGAGCTAAGACCCTAGATCTGTAGGAGTCCCGACTAACAGTCAGAGGGGACGAGGTTCAGGACCATGTCTCCTCTGAAAGAGGTTTGGACAAGGCCCGTCATATAGTCCCCACCGCCCTGTTAGTCAGCGTGCAACGTTCAAGTAAAAGTCTGCATAAAGCTGTAGAGGGGCCAAATACAAGACCTATAATCTTTTTGATGATCTCAATTTCATATTGTCTATTTAGGAGACGTTTGACTATTTTATTACATGATAAAATAACGTTATCGGAGCCATTTACTTTCCTTAGTTTATATACGAGATCACCGTAAAAATTAGGATGGGAAATTCCATTGGATACATACTGTTGAAAAGAAATATTTCCAAATTTAGATAGAAGTTCTGTATAAGATCTGAAGAATTTGCCGAATGTTTTTCTTAGATTGTGATATCTGTAACCCTGAGTTAAAAGTTTAGTAGTAATTTGTAAATTTCATTTTTGAAAGTCCAAAACATCGGTGCAGCCTCTGACAAATCGACCTAATTGAGATATATAGATACCATATGATGGGAGTCGAGGGACATCGCCATCCAAGTAAGGGAAATTTACAATAGGAAATCCAAAATCCTCACGTTTATCATAAATATTAGTATATATTAGGTTGTTGATAATTTTGATGTTTAAATCTAAGAAAGGTGTAGATTTATCGCAAGTATTAGCTTTATTCAATGTGAGCTCTGGTGGATATATTTCTGATATAAATTGTTCGAATTCAGGGTTGTCGATAACCAAATTGTCATCCAGATATCTGCAAGTATTATTAAATTTGTCAATGAGTTTAAAATGTTTTGATTTTTGAATAGAAACCATAAAATCCCTCTCATAACAATAAAGAAATAAATCTGCTATCAGAGGCGCGCAGTTAGTACCCATAGGAATCCCAACTATTTGTTGATATATCTTGCCATCAAATTGCACAAAAATATTATTCATGAGAAAATCTAGTGCTTTACATAATTCCTTGCAAGTCCAGTATTTATATGAAGTTTATTGTTTGTTGGAAAAGAATCCAGAGTTATTGGAAGTACATATGTACGTTTTAGATTCTCTGTGAAAACACCATTGTATAAGAGACAGCAACTTGCTTTTAATCAAATCATGAGGCAGAGATGTATAAAGTGTAGAAAAATCAAATGTAGAAATTTGAGTCGCTTTGAAATTTAGCGAAAGAAGTTTGTCTATAACTTCATGAGAATTTTTAATCGACCAAAAGTAATTGATGTTACTATTATGAAATGCGACATCACAATATTTGATAATATGATATTTTATAGCAGTTAGAGCAGACGTAATATGTTTCGATAGTACCGTAGTAGAGCAGTGGCTAGAATTAGATATGAAACGTGGTTTATATGGACTTTTATGTAGTTTTGGGAGCCAATACATGGTTGGTAGATCAGATTTATCAGTTTTAATTTTGATGTCGGACATGGTCATGAGGTGATCGTGCAAGGTGCTCTCTTTTGAGGTAGGGCTTTCCACATATGTATGAGTGGAGTTTAATTCGTTTTTAAGTACTTCAATATAATATAGTTTCCAAACAACTATTATGTTATTACCTGCTTTATCAGCGGGAACAAACACATATTTAGCATGTAAGTCAGCTATCTTCTTTTTAATAGAATTTGTCGTCAATGTATTATGCTGTTGAAATAAATGCGGATTTTCCGTAAAGTTCTTAATCCGGATATTGACAATTCTGAAAATCTTGTATTTCCAATCATGAAGAGTATGAACTTTTACCTGTTCTTTTTTACACCAACGTTTACAATATGTAAGCATCTTCTATAACGGCACGGCATTTATTGAAATCTATCCTGGACGGTAACCTATATTTAGGTCCTTTTCCAAAAAGGGTGCGCAATTTCTTATCCGAAATACAGTTTAGGTCACAAGTAATAACATGACCAGCCGGTTTATAAACATATTTTCACCAGAACACGACTAAGGAATAGAGTCTGAAACATCAGGGTTAGATGTATCTTTATTATAATTTAAAATAAGATTTCTTATAGGCTTTTTGTACTGGTAACAAATAAGTGGAGGTTCTAAATTCTCAAAATATTGGGGGATTTTAGATGTGACTCTATGATCACGGAAAATATTAGAAATGTTAAGTAGATCGAAGCCTTTACTAATAAATTTAATTTTGAGAAATTGCTGCTTGGGTGGAAGAGACGGAATACGAGGAAAGAGTTTATTATATGAAAATAAAATAATCAAATTGAGTTTATATCAATCAGAATTGCGTAAACTTCGAAGATCAGCTTCGTCCAGGATAGGTTTCAATTTATTTACCGGAATAGAGGATAGTGCATGCAAAAGTTCATGACGGCCATTATTTTTTGCGATAATTAGAAGATCGTTTAATGACCTATTTAAACGATTACGTTTTCTGATGTTATGATTACGGCGACGACCATGTGACCTACGTTTTCTAATAGTTTTATGTCTTAATGTAAAAATATTGATCTTATTCTGACGAGAAAAAATATTACCTTGTCGATATATTTGGTCATTGAGACCGAGAGGGTATGGGGTTTGTAGTTGTTTAATCCAGTAGAGCTCGGTTTCCAAAAGTCGTTTTTTAACATCTGATTTCGTATCACCTGGTAATTTAGAGATATTTTCTACTGGAGTTATTTTCACATTGTTAATATTATGTTGGTATTTATTAAAGTGGTTACAAAGAAAATTCTGGTATTTACGTCGTGAATTATTACGAATTTTATAGGAATGATTCCGAAAACGTTGTTTCAAAGTTTGAGAAGTTTCCCCGACATATTGAGCCCCACATCCTTTAGCTTCTCAAGTGATGACATATATAACATTGGCAGTATTTCAATCTATGTCTTTGTCTAATTTGGTGTTAAATATATTTCCATTAACCGAAGATTCAATATTGGACTTGCAGCTTAAATGATGGCAAGTAAGACATTTCTTGGCGTTGCACTTAATCTTAGAATACCCTCTGCGTATAGATCATGCATTTCCTCCCTCAGTTCATCCCTGGTGCAATCCCTTTTCATCTTTAAGTTATACTTTTTTCGTGTTTATTTTAACTTCTGCTTTCACTTCCTCTTAAATTTCACTAATATCTTCCACTTGGTTTGTTACGCCATCGAAAAGGTTACCCATTCCATCAAGACACATTTCGGTTTCCCTTATGTTTTTTTCTGATGTTGTGTACTTCACGTTCAATTGCGCTTATTGAATTTTCACACTGTGACCACTTTGTTCTCCACCTTTTCTATCCTTTCCGAATGAGTTTCTATTCCGCTTAGTCTTCTTTCAGAAGCTTCAATTTTACTGAGTTATATATTCATTTTTGGCAATAATTTATAGATAAACTGAATGTCTTGTCCATTAGCCTGAGACGATGGTTTGTTGACTAATTGAAGACTCTCTCGGAGAATGTTCGATGTCGCGGTCAGTGTCTTGCTTGCCACTTTGTACGCCTAACGATCGCCTGGATATATATTTTCTATGTTAGATTACATAGAGTCATTACAAATCGGACCTGCGCTTTTTAGGTACATGTATATATACATATATGTACAATTGAGCACAGAGATGCTTACAAGAAAGATGTCCACATGCACACAAAATAATGCAAACAGGTTAGTTTAGTTGTTGTTTCACGCCACTCGAAGAATACTGTACTTGAACAGGCAATGTTACCAATTCGAGTTCAATCGGTGATACATGTATCACCTACTCCATTACCGATTCCAATAAGCGTCTGCGTAATCTATATAACATTAACCATTCAATATCATCTCATTGTCTTCAGAGAAGAAATCATTTTATCAGCAAGACAATTTACCATGCGTGTGGGAGCGAAAATGGAATGGCATGTCATGTGGGGACAATGGAAGATTGATTTACTGTCTGGTATAAACATCTTGATTCAATTGGTTTCAATATTGCATTTTTATAAATCATACCTACGTTTATAAATTAATGTACAGAAGTTGAAATACATAATACGATTTCAACTCATGATTTTCCATTTGAACGATGTCTTCCTCCAAATTAAAGCCATCGATTTCTAAGTTATGTTCAACTACGTCGTTCAAAACGTTTCATGTACATGTAATCCTAGAACATTTATGCTACATTTCTGGCGTCAAGGAATTTTCATTTTCCTAAATGTTTAGCAATAGATGTGGCAAACATTTCAATGTTAACTTCTTGAACCTTTCTTTACTACTCCAACTCGCGATATGGATTGCAGTTTGTTCGATATGTTTAAAGTGATAATATGAAAGAAATAAAACCAGCTCAGTGATCAAACTAAAAAACCCGAAGGACAAATAAAATCAGAGAAAAGGAAGACCAAATACAAAAGAATTCAAAGAGCATCAACATTCTCCATTCTTCCATTTCTTTCAGCATTTCTTTACTCCACTCCTTCCCCATAGGGAATGAGATGGAGTGCCCATGGAGAGTAAACATCTCTTGCTTTACTAGGAACACCCGCCACTTAAGTCCAATAGGAATTGATGAATGAATTAAATACCGAGTGTCGAAACTCGATTTTCAATATGGTCGGAATAGGTCACGCTCCAAAATATCATTATCATCGCGTCGTATGCATTGTTTATATGGCGGATCAAAACTTCAAAGTTGGCGATATCGTTGATATTGATGCAGATTATATTTAGGGAAAATAGTAGATGTAACAATGCCAATGGGTTCTGACGATGTAATACAAACATTTGATGGAGAAATACACAGGCGTGCTAAGTACCAGCTCGTCAAAGCTTTAAATTTACCCTATGATTATGAGTTGCGAAATTTTTTTCTCCGTACTGAAAATCATTGTTTACTATCTGCAACCCTCTAAACCAAATGCAGATTTCCGAAAAATAGCAAATTAACCGAGCTGAAAATCAATCATTTCTCTATATATCTAAGTTTAATGTGTCGTCAGATAATTACGATTTGTCGTAAGTTCTCAAGTGAAACGGGTCCCTTTGTACAACTCCATCTAGATTATCTTGCAATTCCGAATCGGGCTGATGAAATAAAACACTGTCAGTGTACGGACTGACAGTACGTCGTAATGACCGACAGACCGACCGACAGCGGTAAAGCAATAAGTCATTCCTTCTTCGACGGGGGCATTGTAAAGAGTATAAACAGGGCATTATTTCCATCATTGAAATCTAGAAAATTCGGATTTCACAATAGAGAGGTACACCGCTTTAATACATTCTCAGTATTCTTCTCAAAAATATTATCAGAAAGTGTACAATATAGAATACATATCATTGAAATGGAAATATAAAACTTCAATTATAATTTTTCTCTGCTATTTGATTTAGAAGGATTTAGAAAATCAATTATATATAACATACAAATATGATGCCCCTAAGGTCGTGCACAAAATTATTGCATCATAAGGAATGTACAAAGAGAGAATCAAGAAGTGCCAAAGTCGAAAAAGGCATCAAACAAAAGGTCCAAAAGGCCTACATCTCTCACATGAACACAATGATCTCGTTCACAAACATTTGACTGCTTGACAAAAGTTGCAGATACGTATTTTCTGTCCTGTTGTGATTTGGCTACTGACGAATAATTGTACGTGTAATCGTGTTTCTCTACATTGAATAAATCAAGAAAATTACACAAAAATGTGTGAAAAAGATTAAGTCAGAATTCTTTTTTTCCAATAATTTTATTTCTTAAATGATTTAGTTAATTTGTTGAGTCTTCAAAACATCTGAAAGTAAATTGTTTTTAATGCTCAATAGATGTTTAATTGCTTTCCTGAATGGCACAAAAATGTATAAAAAAGACTAAGTCAGTAATTTTATCCAATATGACTTACCGAGTGTTGCAAAACACTTAAAAATGTTGTGTTGTAAAATAACATAAAAAATGATAATCAACATGCCAGAACTGGTCTATATCAAAAACAGAAAAGTAAGAGTTGTTAGAAGACAACAAAACTGGCCGGAATTGGATGACTTTCAAATATTACAACTATCAGAAATGATTCTACAACTTGTTTAAAGGCATAATATACTCAGGGATTCCTGATGCACCTTATAGTTCAAAGAATATAGCCCAGATTAAAATTTTGTGGAATTTAGGTCTAAGCTCAATGTCGCTAGATCAATGATCTAGGTCAGTGGGTCATAAGTCATGACTCTGATTGAAAGATCTGGTCATGAGAAATCTGTGTGCGAAATAGCTAAGCACTATTCTTCATTGTTCAAAAGATATATGCTACAAAATGCTGTTTACGAGTAGGTCAAAGTCCAAGGTAAATTTCACTAGGTCAAAAGGCATGACTTTAAATGAAAGATCTCGTCGTGGGAATCTGTATATGAAATATCAAAGCCCTGTTCCATGTGGTGCAAAAGTAATTCTCAGGATAAAGTTATCCCCATGGACGCCCGCTGCCTACAACGACGTCGCTATGGTTTAATATTGTCTCTTTAGACTATTGTTCCATTGACCTAAAAATCAAGAATACTAAATTTCGGCATGACTTTTCAAATAATCCTTGAAATTATATATTCTTTAAATACAACATAAAGAAAAAAATGTTTTATTATGTCCTTATACTAAACAACTAAATCCCAGATTACAAGTTTTTGTGGACTTCTCCCTCAGAAATAATTGAAAGATTATTATGAAACTTGATCTAGGCAGATATAAAGTACTCAAGGTCCCCCACCTACAAATGCTGCTGATCTTCTGACCCGTATACAGAGTGTTTGTGTTTTTTTATATACCAGTCCAGTCTATAAAAAAGAAAATGGCTGATTTACATAATATTTATGTCTTCGTACCTGCTGATAAAGCAGCTAATGATATTATCATTGTTTGAAAAATATATTATATTACAGTTCTTAAAACGGAATCGAATGTTGAAACTCCATTCTTTAAAGACCAGATCCTATCTGACCACTTTATGAGTGACTTCAATATAAGCATTGATAATAATGATCTTCCAACAATGTATTGGATTCCCAAACTACACAAAAATCCATATAAATCACGTTTTATATAAAATTCTAGTCCTTGTTCTACAACTGTGCTTTCTAAACATATTACCTCCACTCTTACTGCAGTTAAAGACCATGTTATCAAGTATTGTAATGCTGTCTTTAGCAATAGTAACGTCAATTACTTTTGGTCTATCAAAAATTCTAACGAAGTCATTGAAAAATTCCGTTTGAGAAATTTTGAGGCTAATAGCGTTTCTACTTTTAATTTTTCGACACTATATATATACCTCTTTACCTCATGACTTAATCAAAACCAAATTGTTGTATCTCATACGCTGGTGTTTCAACAAAGAGTCTAAAACATACCTCTGTACTTTAGTTACATTTGGATTTTTCTCTAACAAACAATATGATAATTATAAATATTGGGCTTGTTCTGAGTTGTGTAATGCCATCACATTTTTATGGGGAATATCTATGTACAATTTAATGGCAAGACTTATCAACATATTATTGGGATTCCAGTGGGCACTAACTGCGCTCCCCTTAGAGCAGATTTATTTTTACACTGTTATGAGAGAGACTTTATGCATTCTATTCAAACTTCTGAACGTTTCGACCTTATTAATAAGTTCAGTGACACCTCTAGATATTTTGATGATATTTTAGTCATCGATAACCCTGAGTTTGAAAACTATATCACTGACATTTATCCATCTGAACTTCAATAAACAAAGCCAATACTTTCGACCAAGAAACACCTTTTTGGACTTAAATATTACAATTATTAACAACAATATTCCATACAAACATATATGATAAATGTGATGATTTCCTATTGTAAATGTCCCTTATCTAGATGGTGATGTCCCAAGACTCCCATCATATGGTATTTATATTAGTCAATTGGTTCGGTTTGCTAGAGCCTGCACTAACGTTTTGGATTTTCACGAAAAGAAATTCTCAGATTACTTTTAAAATTCTTACACAGTGTTATAGATATCATAAACTTCGAAAAACATTTTGTAAATTTTATAGATCTTATTCAGACATTTTATCTAAATTCGGAAATTTTACTTTTCAACAATATGTATCCAGCGGAATTTCCCATCCCAATTTCTACGGTGATCTAGTGTACAAACTAAGGAGGGTCAAAGGTTCCGATAATTTCATATCGGCGGGTTCTAAAATTATTAAACACCTTCAACAACCAAAGTATTACCCTGAGATCATCGCTAAAACCATAGGTCTTGTATTGGGTCCCTGTACAACCCAATGCAGACTTTTGCTTGAGCGTTGCACGCTGACTAACAGGACGGTGGGGACTATGACGGGCCTTGTCCAAACCTTTTCAGGGGAAACAAAATCCTGATCCTCGTCCCCTCTGACTGTTAGTCGGGACTCCTATTGATCAAGGATCTGAGCTCCCTTACAGACGGGCAGAGCACGCTTTACTTATGTTGATGTCTCCTTACATATTTTTGATAGCAACATATTATTCTATAATTTTTTCTTGTGTGATAAAATTTTATTACCTCTCTTCTTGAGAAACATGTTGATCCTTGTTCTCTATATGGAGGATCATTTATAAATTATTAAATGTGTGTCCTTTGATTGTGCTTTTGCAGTGAATGGGAATGTGGGCGCCGGTAAACCGGTTACCCATACCAATTGAGTGACATTTGTTACTTCAATTGACCGTCCTAAGTGGGTATCGTAACTGCAACACAATCGAATATTTTTGTAATGTCGTTCTGTGTTTATTCGACTATTGTCATTTTTTGTGTGTAGGTCCTTGGTGATTTGTGTCATACAGCTTTGTCAGATGTCTTCTGTTTTCTCTTTTACTTTTTATAAAACATTTTAGCTAAAGAGAACTTTCGTCATAGTTTTTCGTCCGTCGTCCGTCGGTCCGTCTTTCGTCGTGAACATTTAATATTTTCGAATTTTCCTTCCAAACTATTTGACAGATTTTTATCAGATTTGGTCTACTTGTTGTACTAGTGAACCTCTACAAAGTCTGGTTTTTTTATTCAGATCTGTCTACAGGTGGCACCACCATAGACAAAAGTATGTTCATGAGGTTAATCTTTTTTGAAAATCTTCTTGAGAAAGGATTAATGGATTAAAACACTTATTGTATGTGAGTGTTCTAGGAGGATGCAAGATTTCAGCTTCTTCTTTCAATTCAATCGGAAAAAAAGGATTTTTGACGTTATTTTGACATCTTTTTTTTTTTTTTTTTTTTTGGACTTTGTCATTTCAGCATTATTATGGGTAATTTCTTAGATTTCCTTGTATGTTGCTTATAATGCATCGATTTTGTGAATTTTAAGTCATTTTATTGTAATAAATGTAACTGGAAGTGGAATACAGAAATAATGTCTTGAGGTTTTTAACAGTTTTTTAAATGAGAATAAAAAACGGGGTTTAATTTGTAATAATAAGTTTCGATGGACTTCTTCAGATTTCATGGCAAATTTTTTATGAACCTTGGTAGGGATGAAGTACGCAAGGGCCGCTACAAATGTGGCTGTTTGGCCAGATCTGCAGGCAACACACCAAAGAGGGTACTTTGACAGATTGATCATCTAACAAAATGCACCAGGGCGATATAAAAGGGTGTACTGAGAAGGTTTGGTTATTTTTGTTCTAGTTTGACGCTTTTTCATGCTTTTTTTTATATTAGGAATGGGTCATTTTAACCTATGTTCATGTAGTTTCTTAGAATTTCTCTAAATGCATTTCTTTTGTGTATTTTAACTGATTTTATTGTAATAAATGTAATTGGAATTAATTAGAATGCAGAGACCATTGGCAGGAATCTTTTATATTTCTCACAATTTAAAAAGGATGAGGGATATACCATTAGCGTAAAATGAAGCGTTTTGATTGAAATCTCCTTCAGAACTAATGGAATGATTTTGTTGAAACTTGGTACTGATGAAATATTCAAGCTGCCCTATAAATGTTGCTGTTTCGACCAGATTCGTCAAGATGTGGATTCCTGTGTAATTCTCCTTTCATAAATTGTTTCCTCAGAAGAGTTGCACAATAGAGCATCGTCCCGAATACATCAGAGGGATGCAGAAGGATGTCTTTTTTAATTTCCATTTGATAATTTGTCATTTAAATTACTATTGGAGACCGTGAAACTCGTATGTCTAGAGGAAAGGGCAGATATGAAATACCCAAATGAAACCTGTATTTCATGAGTGGTCCTCGTCTTGTCAACAGAATTGCTGCCAGATTTTCAGAACCAATTACAGAATATACAGATATTATCAAAATCTATTAAAACAAGTAATGATAAGAATTCTTTGTGAATTTCGTATTCATTGAATTTATGGGAGAAAAAACATTATCCTTTATTTTATCAATAAGGAGGAGAAGTGATAATAGTAAGCTCTCATCTTCGATAGCAAGCTGTTCTTTCGAAGTATCAAGCACATAAGCATCTGGAGAATATATTCTTAGTATCTTAGGAGATTTTCCTTTAACTGGTGTAATGAATCTTTTCCGTTATTGTGTCGTCCTAGCAGGTGATGGGGTAGAAGTTTGGGAGAAAGTGCTTTAAATTTCAGAGACTTCATAGCTGTAATGGATTTCCTCTAGGTTTAGTTTATAAAGCCATAAATGTTGCTTTTTGTGAGTCATTCAGTTGTTAAAGTTTTGTAAAATAAAATATTAAAAGATATATAAATTAGGTCTAATGAAATGTTTCATTGTGTATTATCTTTAACTTTCTCTCTTTAACGTATAATACAACAAATAAAGTTACTTCCCCAACAATCCACATAACCCCCCCCCCCACCCTACACACACACACACACCTTTCGGACCACATATGAAATAATGTATGAATATATTGCTCTAAAACGGCAAACTCTTGATATGTATGAAAAAGATATTGATTTTATAAGGTATTGATCGAATTAAAATATGTTTGACTTAACGTAACATGTATTCAACTTTAAAAGAAATTAAGCAAAAACTTATCAACGTCATAAAAATTTGACGATATCAGCAGCTTGGTCGAAGTGTTTGAGAAAACGGGTAAGTGTAGCAAAATATGGATTATATTAACAAATAGTCTTCCGTGGGATACTTCATTTTTCCATAAGTTCAACATATTTAGAGATATACTTACATTTCTGCCTTCGATCAGCTCCCCCCCTCTCCCCCAACTGTTTTCCCGTGCGCAGTATTTCCTGTCCTCTTTCTCACTATTTCCTGACTCATTATCTAGAGCCCTGCAACCAATAGTTTTTGGCTACATATTATTTAAAAGTATTTGATCTTCACATCATTTTAATCCAAAATCTACTCTTTGGAATTCATGTATACATGTATACTATGAACTATAGAGTGACGTACAATAAATATGCAAAGAAAGATAACTCTGATCTCGTGGTCCTTACGTGTACTTATTTTAAGCTCTGTGAATTGGGCTAGGCTAGATTTACATCAAAATGTTGTGGAGGTAACTGGTATTTTCATATGAATGGTGATTAATATTTACAATAAAAATAATTATGACGTTACATGCTTTATGGGCGTACACACGTGTGTACATCTATTATATGCTGTCAATGAAGAAATCGTAATTGTACATACATGTATATGATACACAAAAAACCTCATCTCTATTACGCATCGTGTGGGAATGTTCTGGAATGCAGATACATATCTTTCTGATGTCATACATGTACGAGGTATGTCCATACTTTGCCTAAATTAATTAGAAAAAGTTAGTCAATCTTCTGTATGGCCTAGTCGACAATATTTTGTTTAAAAAGGGAATTTCCATTACACGCATCTATATTTATACATGTGAATTATGTTGATTTGTTATTAGCAATCCTCGCCAAACAATCAGGAATGTGTATGTATTGCTTTCGGAGATGTTTGATTTTGTATTATTATTATTTTCTTATTATTTGTATTTTTATAGTTAGGATCTTCATTAATAAAAAAAAAAATTAATCAGTTATAAATCAATTATAAATCATTTGCCGAATGTGTACGTTCATTCCCATCATTTTGCCCATATGTTTAATTCATTTGCAATAGGCCACTTGCCAATGTTGAACACAGGCGGATCTAGAAATTTTTGAAAGGAGGAGTTGCAGTCTCACATGACTAGTATTTGCACTATTCAGTCTGGAAAGTGTGTGTGAGGTGGGGGGGGGGGGGGGGGTTGCAGTCCTCAAAATGGTCGAAAACAACCTTTTTTTGGGGGGGGGGGGGGATTTTACGACCAAAGAAAAAAATGAGGAGTGGGGTTTCAACCCCTGCAGCTCTCCCTCTAAATCCACCAATGCTGAAAATGGCTGTCTTAATGTCCGAGGTGAGAAGTTTTTGTGATGTTTTTGATGTCAAAGTTAAAGACGTAAATTAATTTTTTCAAAATGAAATTGCGCTTTTATTGTGACGTTACAATGAGAAATATCACTAAAAGCTACCTTTTCGGACATATAGACCTGCCATTTCTTGCGCGAGGGGTAGACCGAGGGTCTGGATCCACCCTGAGATTGGGCGAAATTGCTTTTCTTTTTAGTTCGATGTGAAATAAGTAAATTAATACACAAGAACATGATTAGACTCCCCCTCGGACAAATTTCTGGATCCGCGCCTGCATCTGTATCATCGGAAAGTGGTCTATTGTTTCATAGGCGAGTAAAAATGAGAACTTGTTGGCAATTACTCAAACTTTGTACAAGAAAAACTAGTACAACATATGATAATGAATTTTATGTTTTTGTATCATTATTGACAAGCTTCGATCTTAGAACAATAAGATTGTCGGATGACCCTCTCATATGACACAGAACAGATCATCAAACTCTTCAGCCGGTAGTGGATTCAAAGGATGTGCCTCTTCTTTTCCGGAAATTTTTTCCCGTCTCTTTATCATCAGTCCTTTACAAGGTGGATGAATGCTGGCTTCAGTATTTCGCCTTTCCCTACACTTGTTTACTATTTGGTCATTTCGTTATGTGTGGGGAGGCCCTACACATAACGAAGACCAATAGTAAACAAGTGTGGGGAAAGGCGAAATACTGAAGGTAGATGAATCATGCGCGGATCCAGAAATTTTTGTCAGAGGGGGTCCAACCAAAAAAGGTAAAATTTTCTCTTAGACGAGGGGGGTCCAACCCCCAAAATGCCCAAATATTACCTTTTTTTGGTAAAATTTTCGGATTCCAGGGGGGGTCCAGACCCCCCTCTGTATCCGCGCATGTGAATGCAAGTAAAACGTGCTGCACCATTAATGCAGACATGTATCTTAAACGCATTGGAAAAATGACTGTCTTATTTAAAATTAAAAATATGCATATTCGGTCTTTTCGTTACACAAAGTTACTTCAGTCCCATTTGAGACGGTATCTGATATAAAGATATTGTTACGTCATCAAATTATACAGAAATCGGCCTAAAACTCAGGGAAAATTTCAAACGATGGTTTAAAAGACATTTCCATTGGAAATTTATGATGTTATAATTGTTTTACATCAGATACCGTCCCAAATGCAAAATAACTTTGTTTGATGAAAAGACTCAATAAATTCAGAAAGGTATAAAAGTTTAAAGCTTTTCCTGCATTTACATTTTCCCAATTAAACTGAAACATGACACTTAGGTTGGATTTGTCATGTTAAAATAATGTTTTAATTATTTTTTATTTCACATAACTACGACACTACCTTAACTGCGACACTTTAGGGAAAACCCTCGCCGTTTGTAAACAGCAGCGATTATGACTTCATTTTTTATTTGTTTCTAATCCTGGATCGATTTTCTGTCAATAAATACAAACTTCCGAGAAAATGCGTCAAAAACAAGTAATGTACATGTATGCATTACATATGTTTCATATTATGATAAACTTACTCCAATCACTAAGTCATTTTTATATAGCACCTAAATAAGCCGTGATTCCCCCAACAGAGCTACACACGATATGACTGACATGCGGATGTAAACGTGTGTAGCTGCTAAAAAGGATGTGAAAATACGCAAAAAGATTTGATTTATTGACTGATTTGACCAAAGAAATACCATACAAATTACCAAACGAAGAACGCTTCATTGATGCATGTTGATGGTGTCGGAGTTTGGGGGTTCAAAGATATATGTAATGATCTTAACAAGTAAAGCAATTGTCCCTTATAACTTTTTCATCTTTCTGTTACAGTAAAAATGTGTTTGAAATAAATGTAGGGGTCGTCTGAATATATATCAAACGAGTTTTTTACCCCAAAATTTGAAGGTGTATATATAATGGTTAGTATCATTTGGGTGCATATGAATTATTTTAAGTACGATACGTGATCATGCGTACTGCCCTTGCTCCAACGCAAGATCAAAATTCGACATATATGTTGCTTGGGGTTGAATGTCATTTTGAAACGATGTCTTAACCTCATCGCATTTACAGGTACATGTAAATCCATATGCACGATGAGCGTCTGTCGGGATTCAGTCCCACCTTGCAATCCAATCCACTAACCCCTCGACCGCGGTCGACTAGATTATGTTTATATTTGGTTTGATCATTCATGATTAAACATGCAAATATTCTTAAAATTCATACCCAATAGGATACAGACAATAGAGTCTATATATATATAACCCATTCACAAATCCCCGGGCGCACTACTCCTCCCTGGGCTGCTCCGGGCTGTTTTAGCATGACCGAATATGTAAAGAATACATGTACACATATCTCTGCTCCAATCAAATTACTGCTTAAAATAGAATGGGAATTTCCTTTTTTGAAAATTGTTGATAAGAACAAAATTAAGGTTAGTATTTGCAGTTAATCAGTTTACACATTTTAGTCATGACATTTCTTTTTCCATAGCATAAAAGAACTTCAGAAGTGTTTCACGATTCACGAGAAGGGCTTGAACTGTTGAAAGTCACTGAGCGCTGAGAACTGACAAAACCATCTATACTCTACATAGTGTGTAGTCGTGTAGGCCTAATCAACACGTGTCAGCTACACCTTGTTACCTTGTCCTCGAAGCCAGTGTGGGATATTCCTTTATGACTATAATCCCTCATAAACTTTTTTCTTTATAGATAGGTGGATCGTGGAACACTGGTCCCGCTTTGACCCGGATCTCATCTGATCTGGATGTATTACCAGTGCAGTTTACAGTATCGGATCCGGCTTCAGTCCAAATGATCGATCCTTGTTAGAATATTCGGCTCATTAGTGGACCTGACACTTTATTATTTATCCAGATGTTGTGACAGTAAAGGAAATTTGGGAACTAAAATAAAAATTTCCTTTTTTGTTGACATTATGGAAGTGATATACCATATTTCCTCTGATCAATCCTTCTTCTTCTTCCCGGGATATCCCTCCTGTTACTTAGGAGCACCCCACAGTAAAATGGGTATAATGATAAAATTTATTTTGAAATATGTTGCTTAATTTCAAGTTTGCCTGTTTTTAGATAAGTTTAAAACCCTTTGCTAACAATGGTTTAAATATAAAATGTGGGAGTCACATTTTCGTTTTGTTAGGTAGATCTAAAATATTTACATAGACTCATTAAAAGTGTTAAGTTTTAAATGGGTATACTCCCGTGGCAAACGTTGGTTTAGTTAGATATAGGTGCTTTAAAATGTGTTCAGGACGTTTCGGCACCAGGTTGATTTGGCGCCCGATTTAAAGGACGTTTCGGGACCTGTTTAAAGTTGTTTCGGCACTCACTGAAAATTGTTTTGGCACCCAACAAAGCAGTTTCAGCACCCACATATTTTAATCAATAATGAAATAGTTTATTCACTATACGAACCATGTCTGTTTTGTTAGTATGAAATTGCACAATTGAATATATTTTTCTGAAATTTATTTCTTTCTTGAAATTATAACTGCATGCAGATTTTTTTTTCTAGTTACATGTTTTATATTACAGTCCATGAAAATATCAACATCAATTCTCAGACCACATTTCCTTATAATCAGTCTCAGTTTACGCATTGATTTTAAAAAGAAATGTAGAGTCCTTAACAGATTGTAATATTTTTTTGTGAAACTGAAGCCAATTTATACTAACCATGCATGATTAATTAATTATTCCGGGTGACATTCACATATCAAAGAAAGCGTATATTGACCATTGCCCCTTTCTATATTAGCGGATGTCGGTATTTTTATAAATTTTGATGGGGTGAAAGTGGGGAGGTGGGGGGAGTTAGGTCTAAAGGAAATTTATTTTTTATTGAATGATTGTTTAATATATAATTGAAAACAATTATTTTTTAAATCTGCAAAGTTGAACAGATCAATACACGGATTTCATACATTCTTACTGTTACGGTATAAACGGTCATGTTTGTGGTTTTCTTTCTTTTTTATTCTATTAAAAAAAAAAGAAAAGAAAAAATTGTGACGAAAATTGTTGGAATGGGGTTTTTTTTGGCAGTGTCTGTTAATTCATATGAATTTTTCATATAACATTCATCTCATGGATTGTTAGAATTTAAATTAATATTTATAAAGTTATTATAAGCTGTTATATACATTATCATAGATCTGGTCGTAATTTTGATGATTCTATTCTTAACCAATTGAACAATAAACATTTGCATTGAATAAAAAAGTATGTCATTTAATTGTTTCATTAAGAAATGAATCCTATATTTTTTTGGTTGATTGAGGTATCAACCTAAAATTTGGACGGAAAACTGCATCAGTGCGCGAAGCGCATTGATGCAAAAGTTTTCCGTCCAAATTTTAGGTTGATACCTCAATCAACCAAAAAAATATAGGATTCATTTCTTATCATTTTATTTAGCTTTTATATGAAAACAAAAATTAAATAAGTGTCCAAGAAACATAATTTATTATGGCACTACATTACTTTTTTTTTATCTCTGATATAAGTGACGTGATCCCGTAGTAATACAATAACAAGGTAAACAACATTTTGAAGTCAATAATGGCGGCTAACACGAAATTCGAAAATTTTATCCTAGTGTCTGTTGAAAAGATTAGAAGTGAAAAAGAATGAACAGTTATTGAAAACACGACTTAATGATACATGCATATGAGGATGATAATCTGCTACCTAAGGTATTTATATTTTAAATGGTATCAGTATCATTAGAAATGCAATGCATATTGACTGGTGCACGTGCGTGCCACAAGGTGGAAAGTGTAGGCTCAAGGAATTGGATCGGAGGCAGTACCTGCTCTGGTGCCCGTTCTGTATGCCCAGTTGGGTATGATACCGTAGAAATTTTAGTTATCAACGTCCATTGTCAAACGATCGGCTAGTAGCAGACCAGTACTGTTTTTATTTTGTACTTGACTGCATGTATTTCTAAACAGCACTGTATTGTAGCTTAATTGATAGACCTGGCCTAGTTATATCTTACATTTTTATTGAATAAGAGTAAGAAATTATATTTTATATTTAATAGTTTCTGAAGTGAAGTGCGATTTCTTTTGTACTTTGCATTCATAATATATAACGAAACAATTTTATGCAATCGATTAACAACATGGGAATCACGGTTCTATAAATAGATCGGGGTTTCGCATTCCAGAGGAAAGTAGCGCCGGCAATTGTGACATATCTGCACTCAAAATTTTGTTCATGCAGAAATGAACTAAATTTTTTAACCAATCAGATTCGCCGCAAAACCATGAACACAAAGAAAATTAAATGATTCTAATATCCACTCAAAATTATCACAAAGAAAATATCATTACATATCATGAATAACTAAGAAAAATTGGCCCATATCAGAGCAGATTTTTATCAATGGTGCCGAAATCTACATATCAGGTGCCGAAACGTACATGTCAGGTACCGAGACAACTTATAGGTGCCGAAATGACCTGGTGCCAAAACCTCCAGGTGCCATAACGACTATAATTCCTTTAAAACTAGATTAAACAATTAAGCTAGTTTTTAGAATGTATTAAAATTGATGACCATCCCCAGCCTATTTTGGTATTTACAGCCATCACCATAAAAAAATATAACATTACCATGTCAAATTCTTGCTCTTAAAAGATTATGATAAAAGATACTATTTACAAGGTTGTTAAGATAGATCTACTTTTTCCAATTTTACTTTATGTACTAATTATATTATTTGTCTTATTTTATTGGATCTGACCTGGTGTATAGCGTAGATCTAGCCTCTGGCAGTCTTCTCCATTTTCAGGTACCAGTCCATTGTTTCTGGTCATTATGGCCTGCTGTTTTCCATGTAGTGGGTACAGTCTATCACTAGCTGAGTGAATTGTTCATCCTCGTCTGTCATATCTGGCTCCACGTCTGCTTCTGGCTTTTTCCTCTTCTCCTTGTATAGTTTGCGTTTTGTTTTCAGTGTCCGACAGTTCAATTTGTATTCTCGAAGTCCACGTGTCATCACACCAAGATCTAAACAAAGATAATCCCGAAACATCCCAAGGATGACCTAGGGGATAAACTTGGTGTTTATCATGGACCATAATACAACTTTGCTGAATAATATTTTGAACACAAAAGCTATATGAGTCATTAAACTGCCGAAATTTATTGAAGAATTCTACGACGATGGACCCCATCTTCTTCTTGTAATTTGATACGTCTGCAGTTTGAAATAATGAGATTTTAAATATCAGATTTTTCGTATAAAGTGACGATAAATCCCGAGACTTATCCCCCAATTAACGTTGCATATATTGGGTTATGTGACCAATTCTACTTGGAGAATGGACATCTGAGTCATCTGAACATAGGGCCAAAAGCAAAAATATGTTTAGGGTCTCAAAAATTATATGGTCGATTGATTGGTCAGATTTTTCTTTTATACTTTATGTATTTATTTTTTTCTATTTATTTTTTTTTTTTCTATTAAAGAAACAAGTCTGCTACTTTTTTATTGTGGCCGCAGGGCCCAAATTCAAGGCAAACACACTTGTCATGATGCATGGTCATGGTACAATTTCCTCTGACCATATACTTTATCAGTTAAGTGTTTGATTAATTGGACGTTACTTTTACTCGAAGTGCTCTAATAACTCCAATCGTCCACCTCCAGAACTATAGCTTAAAACGAAGACGTAATTTTGATTTCTTGATTTTCTAGCTCGATATGTTAAAATGTTTCATGGTTGGAGGGTATAAATAGAGTCTGTCTCAAGGGACCCTTAAAAGACATATCCTTTTTTTGGCCTAATTAAAAAATTTATCATACAAGGAAATCGTCATGTTTCATATTTATTGACAGAGAAAATGAAAAAAAAAGCCATTATATGAAATACCACATAAATGATGAAAAAATAAGAATTCTTTTTTGATTATGTGCTGGATATATAATGAAGACACATGATTTTCATACTATGACAAAATATTACATTTTGAAATATTACATAAATGAGGACAAAATATGAAAATTTTTATGCCCTGGGATCGATCCATCGGAGGCATATTGTCTTTGCCCTGTCTGTTTGTTTGTTTGTCTGTCTGTTGTCAGTTTTATCCTTGACTATAACTTTTGAACTTTGAGGGGTAGAGACTTCATATTTGACATGCTTACTTAACTGATACAGCCCTTTCAAATGACACTAAGGTTGAAAACTTTTTGGCCTCAACAAGTGGCAATGACCTTCACACTAAAAATAACTTTTTGGTCTTTGGTGCCCCCTGGGGCATTAGTGTTTCACAAATACAGCTTATTTTAATAATATAATTATGTAAGTAATGACGGTGCATGAAAAACTGCAGGTTCATTGAACCAGTATAAAAATACTTTTTATGGCTAATATCATATGGCTTTTTATGATTCAGAGGGACTGAGAAGTATTCATGGGAGTTTGTAACCCTTTTTGGAAAAAAGTTTAGATCCACAGAGCTATAGATGTTTCTATATTGTGAACTAGAGTTAATGTGCATGAGGGAAGGCAAGATGTGGTGGATTTTGCGATATGTAGCAAAACAGATCTTTTTAGCCAAAATATCAGGACAAAAACAGATGGACTTGCAGTCAATTGATTACTGAAACTGCACTATTTTTATGCTCTTATAAAAATTGCCAACTTGCAGGAGCTTTAGAGGGCTTTGCTTCATGTACTCCCTCACTCCACCAGGGGTCCATATACCAGTAAATGCCAAAATTACCAAATAAGTTACCAAAATTACCATTAATGTTACCAAAATTACCACTCGTATTGTAGATAATGATGTTATTTACCTCAAAAATTGGGGTTTTTTCATAATATTATACTATCAATGTAGTTATTTAAATGTAAAGACTAACTCTTGATGATATTCATGGATTTATGAGGTTTAAAGCTGAGGTAAAATATATCACAAACAGAGAAATTTATTTCAGTATTTTATTACAAAGGAAACATTATACATACATAAATTAAAACAATTATTTCTTCATGATTTATTACAGATAAACACAGAAAACATTTAACAATAATAAAGAATATATTCAACATAAATATCAAATATTTATTAGACAAGCTACTATTAAAGGAAACGGTATATACTGTATACACATTTAAAAAGTGCAATATTTAAACATGGTAGATAAAAGATAAATATAGAAAATACATAAAAATGAAAAAGTTCAAGGTAAAGGTCAAATATTTATTAGACAAGCTACTTTTAAAGATTAATATATTCACCATTCATACAATATATTGTTTGAAAGAATAATCCAACATTTTACCTGAAAATAATGAAATTAAAAGTAAAATATTATGAAAAAGTCATGTATTTTGTGGTAAATACCATCATTATTTACCATATGAGTGGTAATTTCAGTAACATTATTGATAGTTTCGGCAACTTATTTGGTAATTTCGGCAAATAGTTGTAATTTCGGCATTTATATGCAACGCTTGACCAGGGCTTTGCCCAGGACCTGCTGGTGAACCCAACCACCACCAAATCTGTACACTTTATAAAATCGAAATCATTTTCATATTTTCAAATTATTATCACCCAAAAACAGATACATTTCAGTCAACTTCACATTTTGTTGTAAGAGATGATAAAAAATTTGTTGCAATTGATAACAGAACAAATATACAGTGATAAACAATAAATTTGATAGGGAAATTAACCCTAACTCCATCAGAGAAATAATCCCCATAATGTATTTGTTAATATATAATACTGGCAGATCTCTTTCATATTTGGTGCTTTGATTTCTATTATGTTAGTGAATATTTTTATTTCAAAACTTCAATTATAATTTCAAATTGATTTTTATGCCTTCAGATCAACAAATCAAGGGCATAGTGGTTTTTACATTGTCTTTCTGTTCATCTGTCTGTTTGTCTGTCGACAATTTTAACATTCATGGATGCAGTTTTTCAGTAATAATGTTTGATACATAGGAGGTAGGGTTTTCATATTTTACATGCGTGTTACTTGTAGTAAGACCTTCTAGTTGACACCATTATTTATGACATGTAGCCTTGATCTCCATGTTTGAACTTCATTCAGATTGATTGATTTTTGTTTTACATCACTCCACAATTATTTCACATGTAGGGTGACAGCCTCTGCTTGATGCATACATAGAAATTTATACCATTGCAACGGACTCACTTGAAGCAGTGAGGAATCTTTTACATGCCATGCCTACCATGACACAGGATCTCGGTTTTTACTGTCTCATCCAAAACACAGAACACCAGCGGGCCCTCGGCAGGCATCGAAACCCAGGACCTTTCAGTCACAAGCTGAACACCTCATCCATAGGACCAGTCTGGCTTCACTTACGTTTAGAAAACTGCTTACTTTACCAGTAATGTTTGACCTACAATTAAAAAATGTCCTCATCAAGAGTATTTTTGCCTCTGAAGTTACAATATTTAACAAAAAAATCTTGTATTGTTATATTGTACCCTGCAGAATTACAATGTATACTATGGGAAAATTCTAGTCAAACTGAAATTTAGAAGAAATGGACAGCTGATAACCAGGAAAGTTACTATCATATATATCTTGAGGTCAATATTCAAATTTATAACATTGAATCTCTCTCTCTTTTTTTAGCTCACCTGAGCCAAAGGCTCAAGTGAGCTATTGTGATCAATCACCGTCCGTCGTCTGTCGTCCGTCGTTAACTTTTCACATTTTCGACTTCTCCAGAACCACTGAACAGAATTTGATGAAACTTGATAAGCATGTAGTACTCATGGTCCCCTACAAGTGTTGTTGTTTTTCGTCCAGATTCATCAACAGGTGGCGCCACCACAGGCAAAAGTAGGTCAAAGAGGGTACCCTCCTTTGACAAACTTCTTCTTCAGACCGGGGGCATACAGAGACAAACCAAATGCATTGGAATGATCTAGAGGGATGTGTGAAGAAGTGTTGTTATTTTTGGTTCCATTCCGAAATCAAATTTTTGACGTTTTTTTGACGTCTTTTTGTACTTGGTAATTTTAATGCAGAAAAGAGGTTATTTTTTCTTTTAGTAAACATTGATGCATTAATTTGGTTTAATTTGATCATTTTGATGGTAAGAAATACTACTGCGAAGAAAATTTTTCAATATTTTATGTTTTGGATTTTTTATGAATTTTTTAAGACTTTCAAGAAAAAGGGGGGTGGGATAATTGGTGTAAACATTTCACAGTTTGAACTTTTTCTTCGGAACCACTAGCTGGAATTCAATGAAACTTGGCATGCATCAAATACTCAAGGTCCCCGACAAATGTGGTCATCTTTGTCAGGATCCATGAACAGGTGGCACCACCACAGACAAAAGTAGGTCACAGAGGGTACCCTCCTTTGACAAACTTCTTATTCAGATCGGGTGCATACAGCGACAAACCGACTGCATAGGAATGAGATAGAGGCATGTGGGAAGAAGTGTTGATATTTTTGGTTCCATTCCGAAATCAAATTTTTGACGTTTTTTCATTTTTATTTTGGACTTTGTTATTTTAATGCATTAAAGAGTTATTATTTTCTTTTAGTAAACATTGATGCATTCATTTGGTTTCATTTAATCATTTCTATGGTAAGGAATGCTGGTGTGAAGGAATTTTTTCAATATCTCGATTTTTGAATTTTTTATGAATTTTTTAAGACTTCCAAGAAAAGGGGGGGGGGGGGGGGGGGGGGGAAAATTTTTCATATCTTCAACTTGATCTACAGAACAACTTGAAGGATTGTGATAAAACTGGGTAGGATGCAAGTACTCATAGTCCTTTTCAAAGGTTTTGTTTTTTGTGCGGATCATCCAAATTGGTTAACAGATAATGCCACCATGTCTAAAAGTAGGTCTCACAATGGTACATATACCACTTGGTAATTGAAATATGGAGAGTAGCGGTTCAAATCCAGCTGTGGTCAAAAATTTTTTTTTTTTTTTTTACACATCTAAATAAGTTTTTAGATGTTTCTCAACACTCAACATATGAAATTAGGAATTTTACGTTTAAGACTTCCAAAAAAAAGAGGGGGGGTTGGCCGTTTTTCACATTTTCAACTTTTTCTACAAAACTGTTTGAAGGATTTTAATAAATCTTGGTAGAAATAAGTCACTTATGATCCTCTTCAAATTCTGTTGTTTTCGTCCAGACCTCTTTACAGGTGGCGCCACCATAGTCAAGAGTAGGTCACAAAAGAGTTCCCTCGTTTAACAATATTCTTTTTCATACGGGCTGTATACAGAGACAAACAGAATGCATAGAAATGATCTAGAGGGATGAGTGAAGATGTATTGTCATTTCGGTTCCCTTCCAAAATCAAATTTTAGAATTTTTTTCGACATTTCTTTGGACTTGGTGATTCAATGCAGAAAAAAGTGTCATATTTCCTAGTTAATTGATAATGATGATTTCTTATGGACTATTGTGATCATAATTATGGTAAGGATTGTTACTTTGAAAGAATTTTGTCAATATCTCAATGTTTGGATTTTCTATGAATTTTTTAAGACTTCCAAATGAGGGTGTATAGGAACAATTCAATCACATTTTTCACTTCTGCTGTTATACCACATGAAAGATTTTAATGAAACATGGAATACATGAAGTACTAAAAGTCCTCTATCAATTTGGTAAATTTCATCCAAATTGGTTAACAGATAATGCCACCATGTCTAAAAAGCAGTTCTCACAATAGTACATATACCACTTGGTAATTGAAATATGGAGAGTAGCGGTTCAAATCCAGCTGTGGTCAAAATTTTTTTTTCATTTCTTTACACATCTAAATAAGTTTTTAGATGTTTCTCAACACTCAACATATGAAATTAGGCAATTTTAAGTTAGATCTGGACAATATTTGAAACAATTGTTGTTCATGACCCAGACTTGAAATCAGTCAACAAAAGGCCCCACCTAAAGAAAATGACTAACTTGTTGCCCTGAATGACTTCTTGCAGAGACAAAGGAAATGCTTAATATCAAAATCACCTGAATGCATGTGCAAAAAAGTGTTGTTTTTTATTCTAGCCTGAAATAAAATTTGACATATTTTCAACATCTGTGTTGACTTAGTCACATTAATGCAAAAATAAATGAATTCTTCCTTCATGCATGACTGATAATATAGGTACTCAGGTGAGCGATATAGGCCCACTTGGGCCTCTTGTTTTGTCCCCTGCTTTTCTCGAAAACGTGGGGACATTAAATCTCATTTGTCTGTCTATCAGTCTGTCCATCTGTCACAAAACTTTAACCTTGGTCATAACTTTTTAACCGTAAGATGTAGGGCCTTCATATTTTGCATGTGTGTCCCTATTTGCAATACCTTTCTGTTGGTACCAAACATTTTTATTGTGTGACCTTGACCATGACCTTTGACCTACTTCAATGTAACTTTTTAACGGTAAGACGTAGGGCCTTCATATTTTGCATGTGTGTCCCTTATTGTGTCACAGATCACTGCACCCTTACTGACAGAACCCCGAAGCGGGGGACCTCAATTCTTTGAATTTGCTTCTTTTTTCTTTTTTCTTTTTTTTTTTTTGGATGCAGTTTTGGTGGCAAGGAGAGTAGTTTGATTATTGTACACTGATACCACATTACCATAATATAAATATATTTTCACATTTCAGGAAAAAATGCTGTAGCTCTATACCTACATGGTATCATGGTTTAAACATGTCTTATGATGTCAACCAGAGATTTAAAAACATGGAGCTCATCTCAAAATTATCAGTGGTGCTCATCTGATGTGCTAGGGCGAGGTGCAACAGCTGTGGTATACAGAGCAAGACACCTGGTAAAGATGAAATATATAATAATATTTAAAAAACAAATGTATCATTTATGGTTTGATTTGGTTATAAATTATTTTTTGGCATGTTTAGTAGTAGCTGAAGCTTAGAATATTTATATGCTCTGGGGTCTTGCAGACCAAGGGGTCATATAGCATTTGGGTTGTCTGTCTGTCTGTACATTATTGTCTGTCTGTTTGTCCATCCAGCTTTCAATAAAAGAGGTATAACAGTGTAAATGTAAGTGATACAACTTTCATATTTAACTTGTGTATTTCTTGTGCAAAGACTCTTACTACATGTAGTACAAAAAATTTTTAACTTGTGACCTTCACCTTGGAGTTTGACCTAAAGTTTAGGCAGTATACCTTTATAATAGTATAACTTTTGAATGGTACATGTAATTGATATGGCTTTCATATTTCAAATGTGTGTTTATTGTAAAAATAATTTGTTGTGTGATCTTGACCTTTTTTTTTTTCAATTTTACAAGAAGTATACATTTGAAATATGAAAGCCATATCACTTACCATCAAAAGTTATAGCATAAGGCATTTTTTTTCCTTAAAGGGGAAGGTGTAAGCCCCGCCTCTTACTTACACAGCTAGCGGATAGTGATAATTTGAAGCTGTCAATCACGTATCGATTCATCACGCTGACCACAAGAGCGGATGACCAGGGTACTTGTGGTCAACCATTCAAAACCTGGCGACATAAACTTCTTCAATATGAACGCAAATAACGATCTTCAAAATTTGTTAAGCCACGGTCTAGACTTTTTTTAATTTCGGGTGAAATTGATTTCTCCGAAAATGTTAAGGCATTGTCTTAGGAAAGGAAATTGATTATAGGTAATTAACGTAATGAAGAGAATAATGAAGAGAACAAAGTAAAATCTGCAGTTAGAAATTAATTATGAGAAAGCGTTTTAATATATCTGAATCTCTTCCACATATCATCATTCTGTTTCTAAAGCCCAACAATGAACACCGTAATTTTGAATCTATCACCTGATAAACTTCAAGCGTAACAGGCATTTTTTGCACACAGTGACTGGGACTGGACAAATACTCCGCCAGTACTTTGACAGAGAACCTTGTGGACACCGAATCGCTTGGCAATGAAGCCTCTCATTCCACAACTTGAAGGAGAACACGAATGTCCAGATTGCTTTTCAGACCCTGCGTGATAGATGATCGCAACCGACAGATGTGGTGACCAGAATCAGATGTCCCTCCTCACCATCATAATCATAGAAAGAGAAAGGACCTATACAAGAAGTGCCGGACAATGCTATGCCATTGTGTTGTGTGGGATGATTCTCGGTATTTAGATAGAAAGACTCGGAAAGTCAGTCTGAACAGAAGGCGAAACAGATTTGTATGGCAGTCCCATGGATATTGGAAGGAAATTATGCCCAACTGTGTATTTCGTAAAGTACAGGAGAAATATCGGCTTATGTCCTCAAACTCCTTCAAAATAAAACTCTCCAAATAGATATCAAAACAAACAAATACATCAAACACCCCACCCCCTAAAAAGTAATAAAACCAGAGACATATATATACATGTGTATATATGTCTCTGATAAAACTAATTAAAATGAAAAAATAAAATACAACTAGAATCTTCATTGCTGGGACTAAAGAATGTACTTTCTATTACCAATTCAAACCATACACATTGCTTTCACCAAACTATAGCATGTTCACACTTCCCGATTACCATGCACCTCCAGGCATACCAATTACCCCGATTACCAAGCGCCTCTAGGCAATACCCTGAGCTGGAGACAAGCGCTGATTTCCGCGACCAGTTAAACCACGCCCCCAGCTTAATCACGTGACTTCAACCGCTTTAACCCCTTTAATGTAGGTCAAAGGTCAAGGTAAAACATATTTGTACTAGTAGAAAGGTTTTCCCACAAGAAATACACACAAAATATGAAAGTCTTATAGCTTACATTTAAAATGTTATACCTCTTTCATTGAAAGTGGAACAGATAGCATTGGCCATAACTATTGCACCATAAGAGGTAACGCTTTCATATTTGGCATGTGTATTACTTTTCACTTGTATCCAAATTTTTGATCATGTGAACTTGACTCCTTATGGAGTAAGCTCTAGTTATAAGACTCCTTATGGGGTAAGCACTAGTTATACCTTATTGCCAACTGGGAATATTATTGTTTCACAAGTACATCTTGTTATATTTTAGTCCTTGCTAAAAGAAGCATTAAAGGTTATAGATAGAGAATTTTACACATATTTTGTACATGCATTTTTATACACCTGTCTTTGATGGGATGTATTATGGTATGGCATTGTCTATCTGTCTGTCCTTGTATTCAGGATACTGACTAAACCATTGGCTATGTGATTGCAGATTGCCAATTTGCAAATGCGAATTCAAGATTGAAATGGCTAAACGTTTTTAATGCATGACTATCAAGTTGGCGAATACATTTCGTATGTTTAAAAAATCAGTTTTTTCAATTTATTCTGTTTATATCGTTAGCATAAATCATGATCAATACAACACACATTAAATTTAGTCACTATTGACATCAACTTTATCAAACTTCAAAGTGATCGCCATGTAAACCATCTCTAAACATTCTGAACAGTGAACATGGCTAAATAAAGTTCCTTGACATCATTTCAAGGGTTTATACAATCACTGAGTGGTACCCCATCTTTAGAATCTGTGACCACAGATACAGAGATCAGGTATCGATGTTGGCTGACATGCATCGCACTACCAGAGACATAGACTACTTTCATGAAAGTAGTCTGTGTCTATGGTACTACAGTAAACTCCACATACAGCGAACACATTTATTAAGAATTCATGCTTATTTTGAACCAAGATAAATTCCCTGACCTTATCGTCATGTAAATTTATGGGAAATTTTCCATTTTAGCGAATTTTTATAGTACGCACTAATGTATATTGGGAACCAAACCCACTGGCCCTGTGGTCAGATTTCTTCATAAATACACACTGTTATTACATACTGATTACTTGTGATTACTACAATTACGTGATTAGTAATAACAACTTGTTTGTCACCATAGTTCAGATTTGAAGCGATAATTGTTTGTAAAACAAAAGCGCGTCTGTCATACCCGTGTTAATCTTACTTTGGAGTGGATATTTTAAGCTTGGTAATGGATTCCCCATCTAGGAAACACATAGTGATATCATTAGAAACTAAATACCAAATCATTGTTAAAGTTGACGAAGGATAAAGGGCAGAGAAGGGCACTGCGGTGGACTTTCGTATTTGCAAAAATACATGGAATACAATACTTAAAAACCGTGATATAATGTTGACTTTTTCAACTGTCTTCATACATTCAAGGAATTTGTGTCAGATAAAACATCAGATACAATGACAAAGAAAACAATTAACTGACTTCTTCTGAAGATTGGATGCATTGCACAATCTTTGAGTGCAGACTCCAAACACTTGTATGATATATTCATTGTTTATAAATGAATTTAGTATGTAAAGGGTCTGCCATGTTGTTCCTTAATAAAATAATCAGGATTTGCTACATATTTTGGTTATAGCGAACTTTATTTCTTCCCTTGGTAAATTTCGTATTATGCATATGGCGAACTATGCATAGTACGAACAGCTTTATTGGTCCCTAGCGATTCGCTATAAACGTGTTTTACTGTACCTAATTATTAGGTAATAAAATGCGTGTCAGCAAACATTGATATCTGAACCCTGTGACAACAGATAAGCAAGATGAACCACCGATGAAGAAAATAAAATGCTAACAAACATAACAAATCAACTTGGTTTACAGAATTTGAATGGTTAGAAGAAAAAAGAATTGATGAATTTCATTGTCAATTGTGTTATCAGTTATTTTTTCAATATCAAATTTTCTCAAATTCTAAGTATAAAGTTGTTTTGTCTTTGTATACATGGCTAATGACTTACACATTTGGCTAATTATTTTGTGCTTGCATTAGCTAAATGGCTATTAAACAATTTATGCTACCAATAGCATAGATTGGGGCTAAGACTGTCAAACTTGGTGCCTTTACTCCTTATGCCAAGACAGATCTATTGTTTTTCAAGGTCAGAAGTCAAAGATCAAGGTCGTAGTACTACTCGATAGGACACCTTGTAGACAGGATACAGATCAAACGGTTGGGGCTAGGACTGCTAAACTAAGTACACTTACTCCACATGCCAAGACAAAGACAATTATTGTTTTTCAAGGTCAAAGGTGAAGGTCATAGTACTACCTAGTTAGTAAACCTTGTAGGCAGGATACAGAATGAACTATTGGGGATGGAATAATTTAAGGGGGGATGTTTCCATACTCTTAAAATCCTCCCCTTCAATCTAAGCGACAGGCACATTATGCCACACTAGGCATTGCTTTTGTTAATGTTTAATATAAAAATGGTATAAATGTAATTCATTTTATTATTTTCATTTGTATATCAATTTACTGTGGTGAGATATGGTAACTTGATATCAGTCACCTTTATATATGGTACTTTGGTGATATACATATAGTGTGAATGTTCATATCAAAGGCAAACAAATTACTTCATTGGATCCTCCAATACTTGACGTACATGTTTACAGTAGTTTCCTGATAAGCATATTTTTTTAAGAAGCCCATCTTTTACATTGCATACCTTTTTCGCTTTCTATTTACATTTAATTGCTTCAATAGTCAACAGGGGACGAGTGTGCAGTTAAGGTATTCCATGACAGAGTATCGCATCATTATGCCAGTGTACCCATCAGAGAGCTTGAACTCCTTCAACGATTACAACATAGAAATATCATAGCCATACTTGGAATAGAAAGAGAGGTATACATATCATCTGTATAGGGGATTACATCTATATTACAATTATGTCTGTAGTTTGGACAAAATCTATGTCAATGTACTGTTATTCTTTACGCTGCTGTAAACCTACAACTTCAGTCTAATGCTCAGTGGCTTAAAGCTTATGGTCAGTTTGTTAATCCTTCATTCCATTATTTCTGACCTTGTTTTGTTTGTTGCATTATACTTGGATTTTACTTATGCATTTATTTTGGCTTTTCAAACTGATACCTTATGTATTGATAATATGTCATAGATTTTCATTCCTTTATTGCTTCATACACTTATCATATATCAGTATCAGTTTATATTTGTCACTGCAGAACTCATTGGGATTCTGTCTTTTAATAGTTTTTCAGTCTTTGACAAATTCTGTGTCATGATTGGGTAACTTCCTTCTTTAAGGCATATAAGGTTCTAGAGACATATTTTCCCTAATATGTATACACATGTAAAACTTGTATGTGAGGGATGGGTACTTACATACAGTTGACACTCGTTACCTCAAAGTCGCTTAAGTTGACATTCCGTTTATCTCAATGTCAAGATCAAGTCCCGAATTTTTTTCTTCAATTCTTATACGATTTCACTTCGGTCAAGTCAGAGTCGGTTAAGTAGAAATTCTGCTTATGTCAAAGGCATTTTATAGTCCCAAAACTCCATTTTCTATATATTTTACACCTGTTATCTCGAAGTGTCAATGTTTGTACAAAACAAATTTATTAACACAGCAGAAAAGGTAGAAGAAATGCAAACAACCAATTATCGCAGTGTGGTGTACAGTAATGGCTGATTGTTTGACTGTGAAGCCATTTCACCTTGATCAACAATGATTACATAATTGGATTGCATAGACAATTGTTATTTTAAAATACCAGTATGTTAATCTAATTAGTAAAAACATCTTCATTTAGGGCAGATTATAGGTCAGTATCGTTTTCGCAGCTTGTGAGTTATTAAAGAATGGTGATCTCTGAATACATGTGTTTGTAAAAGACTTGTGATCTCTGAATACAGGTAGTTGTTAAAGAATGGTGATCTCTGCATACAGGTGTTTGTAAAAGACTTGTGATCTCTAAGTACAGGTAGTTGTTAAAGAATGGTGATCTCGGCATACAGGTGTTTGTAAAGGACTTGTGATCTCTAAGTACAGGTAGTTGTTAAGACTGTTGATCTCTGAATACAGGTGTTTGTAAAAGACTTGTGATCTCTGAATACGGTTGGTTCTTTGATACTGGTGATCTCTGAATACAGGTGGTTTTTAAAGACTGAAGATCTCTGTATACAGATGGTCATTAAAAACTGGTGATCTATGAATACAGGTGGTTGTTAAAGATTGGTGATCTCTGAATACAGGTTGTCGATAAAGGCTTGTGATCTCTGAATATAGGTGTTTGTTTAAGCAAGTTGGACTATATTTGTCTTGCTCATTTTAAAGAATAAATATTTCATTTATTAGATTACTTATAAGTGTTTAACTACTGTAATGTAGTATTTAGTATAGAATAGTATATTTTTTCAGTAAATGTAGTATTTACAGAATAGAAGACTGTAAAACATATTCAGTGCCAAATATCCTACACTTGCATGTATATTAGATTTATCACTTTATTTGTATATTTCAAGAAATATTTAAAACTTCAGAAACAGAGTGACAACCATGTTCTTGGAATGGAACTTTGTAATGGGGGATCAGTATATTCCATGTTAGATCAACCCAAATATGCTTATGGTTTCCCTGAAGAAGAGTTTCTGATATTCCTTAGCGATTTAAGTAAGTGCTGCTGTTGGATATAAGAAGAACATGTTAAATAGTGTGACACATATTTTTGACAATATCAAGGAAAAAACTGTAAACTTTTCTAAAGATCTACAGTGTTTTCGTCTTACGAATTGTATTGTTGTTTTAAATTTAAGCTAACTAGTATATTCCGCTTGATACATCAAGGACAAGTTATATCTGAAAGTGCTTTTTATATCATATTTCTTATTTGTTCATACTTTTGATGAATTATTTGCTACTGAGTCTACCATTTGGTTCATTGGTTTAACAAGTATTTCTATATTTGTTTTTGTAGCAGAAGGAATGGGATATTTACGATCAAAAGGAGTAATTCATCGGGATATTAAACCAGGAAATATTATGAGAAAGGTGGACGAAAATGGCAGGTAATTAAACCTGGAAAATAGGTTATTCTTATGAGGAAGTACATTGAATAAGGGGCTTTTTAATTAGAAGCATTTTTTTTGGCTGCTGGAACGAATGTTTGTAGAGCTATTGTCATACCCATGGGGTCATCATTGTCATCTCCAGTAGAAAAAAATTTAATCTGGATCATAACTTTAGAACCATTAGAGACAGGGATTTAATATTTCAAATTTGTATTTTTTGTGCCAAGACCTTTAATTGGGTATCAAACTTTTTTGCCTTGTGACCTTTACCTTGAAGTTTCGCCTACTTTTAAAAAACTTTAACCTTGGTCATAACTTGTGAACAGTAAGAGATAGTGATGAAATATTTCTTGTGTGTATTCCTTGTGACAAGACCTTTCATTAAGTATCCAAACTTTTTATGATTTGACCTTGACCTTGTAGATTGATTTACATACAAAAAACTTTAGCTATTTAAATTTGGTTGCCACTAGAGAGCTCTGCTGTCATCGGACAACTCTTGGTATATTAACTTTAAAGGGACAAACCTGTCTTAGTAGTTTCTCTCTCCCACTAATGGCTAACTTAAACTCCATCACCACACACTTTACTACATCTTTACCTACATCAATGACCACTAGCATAAAGCAATCATCTGCCACCAAATTGTGAATTACCATCTTCCCACACTGTTTTGATCAGCCATTATGTCAGTCACATAGATTGACCACATTCATGTCAATCTTTGATTTTGATTACATAATTGTTTAAATCAATTGGCAGTTATCCAAAAAAGTAAATTTCCTTGCATTGTTTTTCGCTAAGGTAATTAAAAATTTTTTATCATTGTATTTAATTAGATCAGTAGTCACTGTTTGGAATCAGGTATTTTTGTCTTTGTCAGTGTTTGAATTATTTGACAACATGGCTTGCCAGATATATAATGGAAAATTTTAATATTATCTGAAAAAAATGATAGTTTTTCATATGAATAAGTGTGGGTGGTCTTCAAAGAAAATCGCAGAAAAATTTTAGGTTAGATGGCGTGAGGATTGACTTCATTTGAAATGATTCAAAGATGCCACAGTATCTTGAATCAGTGTTAGAGGACGCCTTTAAGAGATTATCTTTAAATTAGCATCTTATTAAAAAAACAAAAGTATTAAAACTTCAAACATGTGGCAAGAGTTTTTCAGATAATAGCATAATATTACATGCTTGACTATGTTTAGGGAATGGGAAAGGGAAAGTTGATGCACTTTTGTCATGGATAATGACTACTAATAACGTAGTGAATGACATGTTACTATATAAAGCACACAAACATACACCAATGACCACGTCATTAATAAGGAGGATTGATGAGTGATAACTGGCTGCATCTACTCATAGGCACACAAAATATCTATCAATATCTGTAAACATACAAAGATGTGTGTATGCTTTTTGTAATATGTATGAAATAAATGCATTTATTTCTAATAAAAATTTTTAAAAATCAAAATTTAAAACAATGTACATATATATATGAATGTCTGTCATAACAATGTGTATTGAGAGCCTGGCCACATGTCTTTAACAACCATGTTGGACTTTTCACTAAGATGACAGCTGAACTCAGGTGACAACTGAAGTCAGGTGTGACTTGAAAATTAAATATACTATCATAGTTACATGCATGTATTGTATTTATATGGTCTTTACTGACAAATAGCACTGATGATATATCTTGTTATATTATAATTAAATATGCCATGAATTCAGATCAGTATACCAGTTGACAGATTTTGGAGCTGCTAGATGCTTAGAAGAAGAAGAAACTTTCACTTCTATTTATGGAACAGAGGAATATCTGGTATTATATTTACTATCCATCCTCATTCACATGTATAAATCAGACCTTTATTTACCAAAGCTGATCAAGTTTTAAATCCTACCTAAATAAAACTGAGGTTTTATTATACATTTAAACTCCTGCTCAGAATTGTTTTCATTGATACCTGTAAATTTAACTTGTTGAGAGTGGCATAATACATTTACTGTGTCTAAATAATGAAATGGCCTGCACATATTTTTTCAGTGATTTGAGTGTTGAAATAAACAATATAACTCATAGCTTTAAGTTTTTTCCATTAGTGACTTCATTTTTCCAGGACCCAGGAATGTATGAAAAAGCAGTTTTGAGACAATCTAAAGGACAAAATTTTGGTGCTGATGTTGACATATGGAGTCTAGGTAAGTGATTGTGTAGTGGTGTTATGTGCAGTTTTTTGACCAGATTGCAAAGCAATTCCGGTCTATGAATTGGCGAAATCCGTCTGTCCGTCCATCCGTCTGTCCAGCATCAACATTTTGCGTTTAGCATTTGCAATCCAGTCATACCGTCCTTGATGATTTCTTGTTTTAATATATTAAGACCTTCTTGTGATGTTAAGCTATCGAAATGTTTTAAACCTTATGTCAAACTTTCTCTATATTTAGGCCTTTTTACATTAAGTGATCTTAGTATTTAAACTTTCTTTGACAAGGTGTCTATAGACTTTACCCTTCTTATTTTAAGCTATCTGTTTATCTATATCTATATTTAAATCTTTTATGTCAAACTGTCTATATATTTAAACCTCTTTAATAAATATGTTAAGTTTTCTATTCATTTAAACCTTTTTATGTCAAGCTATGTATATTTTAAAATCTTTTTATGTCAAGCTATGTATGTATTATAAGCTTTTTACGTCAAGCTATCTATCTATTTCAACCTTCTTATGTCAAGCTATCTATATACATTTGTATTTTAACCTTCGTATGTCAAGCCACATTTATTGTTAAATTCAAACTCACAACTTTGATGTCATAACTTCAGACTTTTATACATTGTCGTGATGTAAAACAGTATGAAGACATATTTATAGTGTATTCTGTTTTTTTTATATACAGGTGTAACAGTGTATCATGTATGTACTGGACATCTTCCTTTTCAACCCTGGGGTGGAAGAAGTAACTCTAGAACTATGTAAGTATATTACTTATGTTTAGTTTATTTTTAGCTCACCTGGGCCCATATGTACTAAAATTCGTAAATTCTAAGAGTACTCGCAAGTCACTTGCAGCGTAAATTTATGAGTGACGTCATATTTACTAAATGACGTAAATGCAACTTACGAGTGAGTTTACTGGTAAATCTATGTGTGCTATAGTTGCACTCGTAAGTCATTCTTAATTAAAATAATGGCATATAAGTACAGTAGTAATTTGGTGATACATGTACTACTTTTCCGTAATGACAGACCACTCTTTTTGCTCTCTGCTGTCAATGTGTTAGAATATCGCTGTTAATCATTTAGTTTTTTTTTTTATGTTATGAACAAGAATTTCAACTTCCTTGGAAGAGAAATTTTAAAAGCTTTTTTTAGATAGAATTACTATAAAGAATATTTTCAAAAGAAAATTTGTTGTCCTAAATTATGCATATATGTAACACGTTAAAAATCAAATAGCCAACCGGAAATGTAATTTATAGATCAAATTTGATATTTATTATTCTTTTTTACTTTATTTTTACATTTTTAGGTGGGGAGGTGGGTGTCTTGTACATTATTATACTAGAATGACAGAAAGAAGAGGGAGGATTCTCTTTTTCCTATTTCGTCATAATTTGTGATCCACTTGACTTTATAGGTGCACATGTATGTGGCAAATGTATTTATCGGGATAGTTTTATCATTTTCTTTTGATGATGCATTTTGAAGTATTACATACGATTCTATGATGTCACTACATGTTTACAAGCACATAGTACATGTATGTAGATGCATAGACATAAATTCATAAAGTTAGACATCTGTAAGAAGTACATTTTGACTTTAATATGAAAAGTACATAGATCTATTTGGAAATATATCTGCTTTATGCATGCATTTGAACGGCGTAAAGTTAGTCAACTCACTAGTCAGATCCTTGTGTACGTGCACTAACAACGGTTGATGAAACACAGATTTTGTTGAACTAAGAATGTACGTAAGTAGACCTACACCATTGCCCGCGATTGGCGTACAAATTAGTAAGCCAAACATTTACACGTTGATGAAACGGGCTCCTGAAGTATCTAAAGCATCATTTGTTACTATGGAGTATATATGTATAGCGCATGTGTAAGAGTAGTCGTAAAGTTAAGAGTTCGTAACTTTACGGAATGTCTACGAGTTGTTTTATACATATGATTTACGAGTTTGTAACATTTTTCGTAAGTTACTTGTAAACTCTACGCATGCGCGTAAATTTACGAATCCTTGTACATATGGCACCTGAGCCAAAGGCTGATATGAGCAGTTGTGATCACTCTTCAAAAAAAAAAAAGTGAGTTTCTTTTGAACTCTACTGTATTTATTTTCTAACAGTGGCATGTATATTTAGCTCCAACTCTTTTGTTACGGTTATTTTGGTGAACAATTTTTTAATATTTGAACAATTTCATACATTCGGGCATATATGAATATCTACATAAACATATCATATTCAATTTGTCGTAACTCCTAGATACATCTTCTCGAGAAAGAATGCATAACTGCGTAAATACAGAGGACTTAAGATTGAAATCAAACAATTTCCTACAGTAAAATGAACAGAAGATGCATGCTGGGTAATATGAGGTTATATCGAACAATCCGAGTCTATTTGGGAAGGGTCTGTCTGTCGATGGCATATATGTTTATGATGCTGGAATTACTACGAAATTTTAGACTAAAGCGTAGTGTCAGACAGATGAATATATAAACTGCCATATTCCAGAACATACTACAGTATAGATACATGTATACGTGTATATAAAATAAATCTCTTTGTGATGCGTATCAGTTTTATTCTTAATATGCTTTGGTCATGATTCCGAAGGTCATCTGACGATTTTTGGAGATTGATGAGAATTTGTAACAGACAGGTAACAAATACTAGTAGTGGTTCTGATACCCCACAAGCGATCGGACGATATACAGCCGAAATATATGAAATTGCTCAATCATGTGTTTGGAAGGCCATCCGTCGAGCTATAATCACAGGATTCCTCTTTGATCATCGATGCGAAAATTGTATACGGACCAAAACGATACTGTCCTCCTGAATATCCGTGTTTGTGCCGGTCAGATATCCGGGTGTAACACATCATGTTGGTGCTGGTCAGATATCCCGATGTAACACATCACGCTATCATGTCGATGCCGGTCAGATATCTAGGTGTAAAACATCACGCTATCATGTCAGTGCTGGTCAGATATCCAGGTGTAACACGTCACACTATCATGTCGTTGTCGGTCAAATATCCAGGTGTAACACATCATGCTATCATGTTGGTGCCAGTCAGATATCGGGGTGTAACATGCCATGCTATCATGTCGGTGCCAGTCAGATATCTGGATGTAACACATCATGCTGTCATGTCGGTGCCAGTCAAATATCCTGAATGTAACATGTCACACTGTCATGTCAATGCCGGTCAGATATCTGGGTATAAAATGTCACACTATCAGTCAGTGCTGATCAGATATCTTGGTGTAACATGTCACGCTATCATGTCAGTGCCATTCAGATATTTGGATGTAACACATCACGCTATCAGATCTGTGCTGGTCATATATCCAGCTGTAACACTCCACGTTTTCATGTCGGTGCAAGTCAGATATCCGGATTTAACACGTTACACTAACATGTCAGTGCCAGTGAGATATCTGGATGTAACACGTTACACTAACCATTCAGCTACCATTTACTTTGTGGAAATAGTGTTTATTTGAATAGAGTGTAGTGTTCCAGTGGTGTTACGGATGTCGCATGCGACATGCCTTCCTTTGCCGAAGTGAAAGGCGACATTTCTAAAATAAGAAAATATTGCAACTTGTATTATTTTGACCACGACGTCTTCTTGTATATAAATATGCTATAAACCAATTTGAATTTAAACGTATGAAGAAATTTCCTGGTTTTTTTCATGTCTCGATTACTTAACACCTTCCAAGTTAGCCCACATTCGGGCTTATGGTTGCAGTTTTTTTTTTCAAATGTTTATTTGCATTATAAACCCATATTACAATTCACTATAACCCGGGTCAGGCTATGGTGCATATCAATAACAATGAACAATACTCAGCACTTGTCTACAATACACTTATTTACGAACATGTAACACATACGCACACACACATCCTCACACACACATTGAATGATAACTGTCACAATATATAGTGATTTTCTTCGCACAGATTATTTTTACAAAATATCAATTATTCTATTAACAACATTCATATAACACACACTTGGTTTGCAAATTATGTTGTATCTTAAATTTAAAGCACTTTTCAAAAAACATTTCAAATTTACATAGCTCTCATCTTTTTGTTCAAATCTAGCTGTCATTTTGTATTTATATATAGTATATGCTACAAAAGAAATACATTCATTCAAAAAATTAGTTTTTTCATTTCTTTCGTGATAGAAGCCAAACATGATGTGTTTCCATTTTATATCAAAACGAAGTATCGAGCCCACATTTTGCCACATATTTCTTACAATGCAACACTCATATAAAAGATGTTTTGAGTTTTCGATACATGTGTTACAATTTACACACACATCACTATTCTTAAGTTTACATTTTTTAAGAAAATAATTGTTACATAATATGTTATTTAACAACTTATAATTGAACTCAGACAATTTCTTATCTGTAATTGAAACAATATTACACACATAAATATCACACCAGGCAGATTTGTCGATATTGTACTCCCGAGAAAATAGAGACTGATACAAAGGAGGTTGAAATTTTTTCTTCAGGAGATTTTGATAGAAAAAAGAACACTTTTGATCTAATATATTCTTATAACCAGTATTAAATGAAAATGCATATTTATTCGATACTTTTGGCATCAAAAATTCATTTTCATTTAGTTTAATTGAAACATATTTAAGAGCAGCTTTCAATCTTTTGAACTCACATATCCAATTTCTTTTATCCAACATATTTTCTAAAATTTCTACAGTAGATTTCATTTTACCATTTGTATGATATAAGTCTTTAACATAAAGAAAATTGCTCTTTACCCAATTTGGAAAATACAGAGTCTTACCACTGTATTTGAAGAGATTATTGCACCATATTGGTTGCAAAAGAATATCAGTACAAGAGAGATTTTCTAATTGTATGTTGGATTTACATTCATTAAAACATGAAAATATTTCTCGATAAAATACTGGTAAAGAGTTTAATATGTATAATTCTTTTATATTTTTCTCACTAGTTTTCAACACGTATTCAGGTGTCAATTTGACTTTAGATAAATGACTATTAACTACATGATACATAGCATTACGCTTATCAAACATTTTTGGAATTATCGACGTCTTTAAGGATTTGAATTTGGTTTCTATGTCAACCAATCCCAAACCACCATCTTTGATATTTCCCACTAGAGTGTTTCTTTTTATTCGGTCAACTTTATTCCATATAAAATTGAAAATATTAGATTTTATTCTATTTATAACAGATGAATCAGGAAAAGGCAATATGGATGCAATATAAACAATTTTGGATAAAGCCAATGTATTAACAATACATGTTTTACCAAAGAGTGTCAGTTTTCTCTTTTTCCAAGATTCGAATAATTTTTGCATATCATCTAATTTTTTTAACCAGTTATTTTTATAACATTCAATTTTATTATGTCCAATATAAATTCCAAGGCATTTAATACAGTTTGTATTTACCTCGATCCCGAACAAATTCTTATATCTATCCTTTAATCCACCCATTAAAATGCATTCAGTTTTATCTATATTAATTTTAGAACCTGCAACAGAACAAAATGCATTTATTTCATCTAATGCTTTATTCATTGAATCAGTATTTTTCAAGCACACTGTCAAGTCGTCTGCATGTTGAATAGTTTTTATTTCAAAATCGTCAAAAATAGTTATTCCATTTATTTCATTAATATTTCTTATATTAATAGCCAAAATTTCTGCGACGAAAAGGTATAAAATCGCAGAAATAGGACAACCTTGTCTTATTCCACGGGACATATGACATGTTTTAGTAATCCACCCATTATTTTTCAATCTAAATATTGGTTTATTATAGAAAATTTTTATCCAGGACAAAAAATTTGGACCAAAATTAAATTTTTCTAATACTTTAAATAGGAAGTCCCATTCAACAGAATCGAATGCTTTTTCAAAGTCTAGAAATAACAATGCACCATCTTCATTTTTAAGTTCACAATTATCAAATATATCAAGTATAAGGCGTGCATTTTCACCTATATTCCGACCTTTGATGTATGCAGATTGCTGTTTACCAATAAGTTTATCTATTATTTTTTGAAGACGTCGCGCAAAAATAAAAGCCATAATCTTATAGTCTGTATTGGTTAAACTAAGAGGTCTATAATTCTTAAGATTATTTCTTTCACCCTTCTTAAATAAAAGAGAAAGAATAGCTAATCTTTGTGAGAAACTCATCTCCGTTTTCTCAAAAATCTGATTAATAACGTCGTAGAACAAGGATTCTATATCATACCAAAAACATTGATAAAACTCCGAATTTATCCCATCTATTCCAGGACTCTTGCCTTTTTTCATCTCAAAAACTGCACTTCTTATTTCTAATTTAGTAGGCATACTATCACACAATACCTTCATTTCATTGGACAGCTGTGGAGTATCAACAGATTCAAGATATCTCTCTATTTCACCTTCTTCGATTTTTGTTTTACTATATAAATTCGTGTAAAAACTACACATTTCTTTTAATATTTCCATATTGCCATGAATGATTTCATTCTTATTATTTTTTATCTCAGTGTTTATATTTTTTTCTTGATTTCTTTTTTCTAATGAAAGGAAGAATTTTGTGTTTTTCTCTCCTTCCTCTATCCATCTAACTTTAGCTCTGATTTGCGCTCCCGCTGCTTTTTTATTATAATATTCATTAATTTCTTTCTCAATTTGTCTCTTTTTATTCATATCTATATCTGTGCTTTGTTTAATCTCAATATCTTCCAATTCTTTTTCTAAACAATGTATTTTCTTTTTTTCATCTGATGTTATAGCCTTTGCGAATTGTATGGAAAATTCTTTCACTTTAAATTTAAAAGATTCCCATTTTGTCAATGAATCGTTTTCTTCGAGTGAATTTAAAATTGATTTCACTCCTTCCTTATATAGTGTGTTGTTTAGATAATTGCTGTTTAGTTTCCAGTATCCCGGCCCTCTTTTTAAATTACATAAATTTATTTTCAAAATCAGACATCTATGATCTGTCATTCTATTACCATTTTCGTGTGTACCTGGTATGCGTCTCACAATCATTGATTTCAATTTTTCAATATAATTTTTTGACAAAAATATAAAATCTATCCTACTTTTCGGTACATTTTGACCGTCACACCAAGTGTATCCTTTAATATTCTCATGTAAATGTGACCAACAGTCGATCAAGTCATGATTCGATATAATACCATGCAATTTCTTATTACATTTTTCATTTTCCATTTCAAAATTACAGTTGAAGTCGCCACATAATAGTATATTTTCATGAAAATCTGCATGTTGACGTATGTATCTATTTAATTTGTCAAAGAAGAATATCTTTGATTTTTCATCATTTGGAGCATAAATATTAATGAGAGCAAAATCAGTTTGATCGATTTTTACATTCAATAGAATAATGCGTCCATCGTTCGATGAATGTTGATTAAGAATTGTAATATCTAAGTTTTTTTGACAATATATAGAAACTCCTCTACTAAACTGAGAATCAGAAAAAGCGTGAAAAATCTTTCCCTCCCAAAGTCTATCATATTTATCTTTCTTATTTTCTACAAAATGGGTTTCTTGTAAAAACACGATGTCAAAATTGTTATTTCTTAACCATTCATATAATTTTATTCTCTTTTTATCAGTATTCAACCCTCTAACATTCACTGATACTACATTTAAGAGATCCATAAGATTATGATATCATTTCTAAATGATATATAATAACTAAGTAGAGTACCTTATTCATGGTCCATTGTACAGTCCAGGTCAAGTATCCGAAAATTCACTGAGTGTCACAGAGTTTGGGCTACGGCGGTGCGTCCGACTCGGAGCTCTCTGTATTGCCATCGTTGTAACCCGAAACGGAATCGGTGTCCGAAGTTTCGCGAAGTTGACGTAACATCTGTGCAATGTTCCGCTGACGAGATGTTTCTTTTGGCTGTTGTTTCATTATGGGTTTGCTCCATTGGTCACTCTTTTTACGTTTGCGGATCTTTCTCGCAACTTTGCCTATGATGCCACCTAGCGCGTTTTTCCCCGGCCACCGCTCCTGTTTCGTATTCGCGGTTCCTTCGCGATCTAATCCTGATCCCCATTTGTTGTTGTATGTGGTTTCTACGAACGTAGTATTGCGTTTAGCGGAGCGTAATTTCTCCTTAAACAAAGGCACTTGTACACACTTATTTTCGATTATTTCTTCCATAACACTTATTTCTGTTGTTATCCACTGCTCGTTAGGCTTTACTCTATCCCCTATCCGTTTGGCTGTCAGCGCATCGGGTGCCTCCTTGATTTTACCTGCCGAATCTAGATCTCCGCACCTGAGCGATTTTGTATATTGGAATGCATGTTCCGAAGACTTGTGGGTCACTCCATATATGTCGAGCGAACAGGGGTAGAAGTTAGACAGAACGTCCCCGGGGCCATTGAATGGAGTTATCGCCGTTTGCTTTTCGTATGCGTCGCATTGTGCGTCTCCTGGTTTGTGTCCTGGTACTTTGCATACTTTACAGCAAGCCTCCCTTTTGCACTGGCTCCTCGTATGATCTGTACTCCAGCAATTGGTGCATAGTAGGTCTCTGTCGGACTTCGGTTGTCCGTAATGATACAGTCGGCATTTCAGGCCTGCATTAGAGTTTAATCTGGGTAGAAATACACCCTCCTCTAGAGGTTCAATGTATATGAATCTATTTCCATTTAATACGCTTGTCATACGTCTTGTGACGGGATGCCTTATTTTCTCGTATAGTATTTTGCTTTTGAGTTTTACCTTCAAGGCGTCGAGCATTTCCATGACTGCCGAATCATCCACAGAGAGCGGTAAACCGCATATCCTAACTTTTAAAGTTTTCTGTTTTGGATCCGTTGATCCTGAAGAATATGGATTTGTGTCATATGGCGTCACAGTAACTTCTTTGATGGTTATTCCCTCTGTCAACAGTTTTGTACGGGAGTCTTTACTTTTCAAATATAATCTCCATAAATTGCGATCTAATTGAAGGCAATGCAACTCGTCACCTATTTGATTTGTCACACTTTCCATAATGTCGAAATCAGTGATGCGTGCTTGATCATTGAGCTGAATGTCATTGTTCTTCAGGTAGAGAGGTTTAAAGGTACGGTTGATAGTATTATCGCCGCTATCCATACCGAGTTCGTCCATGATTGCGAAATGGTGACGAGTGTTCACAACGATCCAAAATACCAGAAGTATATACATCCAAAAGTACGATTTCAAGATCCAAAAAATAGAAAATACATAGCACAATATTTACACTATATCACATATAAATTCCTCTGCCACGGAATAGTCTGAAAAGTGTCGAAAAACGGCACTATACGTCAAAAAACGAGAGAGCAGAAAAGTGCGACTAGCGCGCTCCTCGTCACGTGACTATTATGGTTGCAGTTGAGCACTCGCATTTGTAGATTTTTTTACGATGGATGTCCACATGGCGAATGAAAGTGTTATCAGAACTGCATTATAAATCAGTTGATTCATATTTGCTGACTTCATATGCTTCCCTTTAGAAATTATGTTGAAACTTATGAACGCAGTGGATGTGTACAGCAGAATCTGAGCACTTATATGCATGTACTTTGGAAAGACACATGCCCGTGCCTTCTTATACCCATGCAATATTTAAAACACCTGTGGGACCCTTCTGGTCACCTTAAAAATATCAATTGAAACTTGCACGATGCTCGATGATTTACTGCCAATGAAATAGTGAACAAATATGCCCTAGGACTACCGATATGTTCTCGAGACAAATATCCCCAAAAGTCACAGATATCAAAGGAGCTTTAAGAATCCCTCAACGGCTATCGGCATACAAAGTCATCTTGACGATTTGAACAGATGGATCATAGAACTATAGGTCTATTGCTGTAGACCAATAGGTCTATGGCTGGACCTTCGTCTTCAGTCTTGTAAGAACATTAACACATTACAATGATGTGCTGAATTCAGAATAAGACTGTTGTAAATCAATATGCGAATGTGGGTTACGTACACTTCACTAATTTTTCAGATGTCCTATACCTAACAATCATCTGCTTTATCTGGAACTTATTCTTCAATACACACTGTCAAGCACTAAACAAGTAGCCAATTTATATATGTGAAATTATTTATTTTAATCAATAATGGCAGATATTCTTATTTCAGCACTTACTTTCCTTATAATGGTAAAAAAATCTGTGCAATTCATGATATGTTTTCAAATCAATTTTTATAGAAATTGTTAACCACTTTTCATTCAGATCTACATGCACTGTGTCCCGGTAAATGATGAAGGGGGAACCTACTGCTAACCTGCCTGCCCATTTTTAAAGTTGATGTAATAGACCTTTTTCCTTTAACTGCGGAACTGCAACATTGGACGGCAAAATCATAAACGTTTCCTACAAATGGATCAGAATAGCGTCATAATGTAATAAAATTGGAGGGAACGGTAATCAATTTGCCGTCCAGTGTTCCAGCTCTGCAGTTAAAGGAAAAAGGTCTATAAGAAACACAAAATTTTTTGGGGGCCTTAATATCATTTGTTTATGGTGTTATCAACAGGCATGAGATGACAACACAGAAGGCAAAAGGAGTTATTTCTGCTATACAGAGAACGGAGAATGGTCAAATTGAGTACAGAAAAGAATTACCTAAAACATGTTTACTCTCAACGTAGGTTTATATATTATGAATTTTCAGATTTATCTTTTACATTTTGGGTACAGAAAAAAATCTATAAGTAAAAAATCGAAGAAGTACCAGAAATTGTTTCTTTTCAAAATATCATTTATTGCTTTTCAGCAAAGATAAAAGGTACATTTGATTGAAAATAAAAAAAAGATTTTGTACAAATTACAGTGCCTCAGATTAGATAATCATCAGTTTCATTTTGTAAGATATGTATTATGTAAGTGCTGTCCATATTCTTATTGTGATTTCTTTTTGATGTATGGGATCCTCGTTTAAATTACTTAAATCTTGTGCAAACTGAAAGCTCCAGTATGTAAGCTAATGACTGTGCTGTCTTAGATATTGTCCTGAATTATGGCACATCCTCAGAGCCATTATAACTGGTACACGACTTCTCAGTGTGTCTGAATGAGGAGGAATTATATACGGTACATCTTCTCAGTGTGTCTGAATGAGGAGGCAATATATCTGGTACATCTTCTCAGTGTGTCTGTATGAGGAGGCAATATATCTGGTACATCTTCTCAGTGTGTCTGAATGAGGAGGCATTATATGTGGTACATCTTCTCAGTGTGTCTGAATGAGGAGGCATTATATGTGGTACATCTTCTCAGTGTGTCTGAATGAGGAGGCAATATATCTGGTACATCTTCTCAGTGTGTCTGAATGAAGAGGCATTATATCTGGTACATCTTCTCAGTGTGTCTGAATGAGGAGGCAATATATCTGGTACATCTTCTCAGTGTGTCTGTATGAGGAGGCAATATATCTGGTACATCTTCTCAGTGTGTCTGAATGAGGAGGCAATATATCTGGTACATCTTCTTAGTGTGTCTGAATGAGGAAGCATTATATGTGGTACATCTTCTCAGTGTGTCTGAATGAGGAGGCAATATATCTGGTACATCTTCTCAGTGTGACTGTATGAGGAGGCAATATATCTGGTACATCTTCTCAGTGTGTCTGAATGAGGAGGCATTATATGTGGTACATCTTCTCAATGTGTCTGAATGAGGAGGCATTATATGTGGTACATCTTCTCAGTGTGTCTGAATGATGAGGCAATATATCTGGTACATCTTCTTAGTGTGTCTGAATGAGGAAGCATTATATGTGGTACATCTTCTCAGTGTGTCTGAATGAGGAGGCAATATATCTGGTACATCTTCTCAGTGTGTCTGAATCAGGAGGCAAAATATTTGGTACATCTTCTCAGTGTGTCTGAATAAGGAGCCATTATATCTGGTACATCTTCTTAGTGTGTCTGAATGAGGAGGCAATATATCTGGTACATCTTCTCAGTGTGTCTGAATGAGGAGGCAATATATCTGGTACATCTTCACAGTGTGTATGAATGAGGAGGCATTATATCTGGTACATCTTCTTAGTGTGTCTGAATGAGGAGGCAATATATCTGGTACATCTTCTCAGTGTGTCTGAATGAGGAGGCATTATATCTGGTACATCTTCTCAGTGTGTCTGAATGAGGAGGCATTATATCTGGTACATCTTCTCAGTGTGTCTGAATGAGGAGGCATTATATCTGGTACATCTTCTCAGTGTGTCTGAATGATGAGGCAATATATCTGGTACATCTTCTTAGTGTGTCTGAATGAGGAAGCATTATATGTGGTACATCTTCTCAGTGTGTCTGAATGAGGAGGCAATATATCTGGTACATCTTCTCAGTGTGTCTGAATCAGGAGGCAATATATCTGGTACATCTTCTCCGTGTGTCTGAATGAGGAACCATTATATGTGGTATATCTTCTCAGTGTGTCTGTATGAGGAGCCATAAGTCCATAATTAAAGTTCAGAATTTGGTAATAGGTTATGCCAGGCAGTAATTTAACTATGCTGTATATTTCAGGTCCTTAAAAGCAATGATCACACCAATGCTTGCTGAACTTATGGAAAGCAGTATCTCGTACAGAATGACATTTGAAAACTTTTATAGCATAGTAAAAGACATTGTTGAAATGATGTCTTTGAAGATTTTTGACTGTGGAACAGGACTTAATAATAGGCTTTATGTGAAGAAAAGTGATAGGTATGTAAGATTGACAAAAAGCATATGAATAGATATAAATCTTGTGCTATTTGTTCATTTATGTGTCCCCTCTCTTACAACTACATAATATATCATTTCTACTGCTCTAACAGAAATTACTTGTCAGGGTCCTGCTTCATAAGTGGTTGCCCTATAGTAATAACCCTGTTTATCCTTCCGTCTGTCCGTCAGCAAAAAGCTTTAACATTGGACATACAGATGGGTGCAGTCCTAACATAACATGCACGTTAACGCAAAAAGCGGTCACGAGGACTGCTTTAGCACACGTGCTAGGACTGCTCGACTGGACGCGCATGCGCTCCTCGCGTTAACGCGGGAGGGAATTCGCGTTAACGCGATTTATTCCCGCGTGCGCTCGGCCCAGTCGCACGTTCACATGTCTACATGTATATTTGTAATTCTCTATGCAATAGGGATGGAGAAAATTAAATGGATCTAATTAAATTACCACGAATGTCGCCATAAAAACGTGTATTAAATGTAATGTTAAAATGTAAACCTATATTAAGGATTTTATATGTAATACAACAAAGGAAATTATCGCGTTATACCAGCATGATTAGATTCTAATTTCATTCATTTACTAAATTTTAATTAGTTTATTTATGTTTTTATTTCTTATTTGGTTATTCATTTATACCTAATTTATTTATGTATTCATTATTATTATTTTTAATTAAGCTATTTTCTATAATATATGAAAATAATAATAATCATCATTATAATAATATTTATTAATTTTTATTTCATTATTATTATTATTATATTATCCTAAAAGAAGAATAAATTTCAGTCAAGTCAATGTTCGGAAATTGCGTTCAATATTTTTAAAATTCATTCCCTAACTTGGAAGGGTTTTATTTAATTCTAAATATTTTACTTACACATTAGTATGGTTTTTATATTTAAATATACAATGCATACATGTACATCGATTCTCCTCCAAAACCTTCTATATGAACATGTTAATATAAGTTTTAAGTTGTACGCAAGCGAACGTGGCTGTCAAACACGTTCACGCGGCAGTCAAGCGCGTTCACGCGGTCTCGAAATTAAGTTCACGTGGAAATCTGCGTTAACGCAGACGCGTGTGCTCAGCAGTCCTGAGCACACGAGGAAAGCAAACTTCACGTTAACGCGACGTTAACATAATGTTATGTTAGGACTGCACCTCACTGTATCTGATACAATGTCACAGGTAGAGCTTTATTTGGCATGCGTTCCTTATGAAAAGACCTTTCCGTTGGTACCAAAATTTTTTATCATGTGGCCTTGACGGTGACCTTTGACTTGCATTGGAAAAACTTTAACATTAACCATAACTATTGAACCGATAGAAGTAGGGCTTTCATATTTGGCTTCTGCGTTACTCATGACAAGACCTTTCTGCTGGTACCAAGTTAAGGTTAAGGTCATAGTGACAGGCATCCTGCAGGGCCCTTCTGACTGTTGGTTTTCTAGTTATTTTTTTACATGTGTTGGTTCACTAAGTATTATATTATACTTCTGAAGTAAGTATTACTAGAAATATTATGTGCCATTATACCTGGATTCAACAGTCTGTTACCTTTACTTTACACAAGTCCTGTTAATGAAAATCTATTTTTAATTTAGGTAAATTTTTTCTTTTCAGGCTTGCAAAATTTCAAGAATTGATTGCATCATATACTGAAATTCCTTCTGGAGAACAATTGATTCTGTTTCAAAATAGGGAAATCATTGAAATTGTGGAAAGTACAATTGAAATACAAAACTGGCCCAAAAAGTTGCTTAAAGGACCTGTTTTCTTATACCAACGAGAACGCTTAGATCAGCAACGTCTAGTCTTACCAGAAATACGTATGTGCAACATTTATTTTCCTTTACCATATATACTGTTTCCATAATACTTAGTCTGTTCCCCCAACAGATTGTGTGCTGTAATCATTTTATTGACTTATGTAGTGGATTAAGTTCAATCTGGTGCCAACCAAGTATTTCGCCCAGTTTTACCGTAACATCGCTCATGAAGAACCCCTACTTACATCTTTTCTCTCCCCATCAAATTTTTCTCTGTTTTAAAAAAATGTAAAATATGTGCTAAGAAAGTATATATACATGCCATCTCTTCAATCTTTCGTTTGCTTGTAGGTATTTAAAAAGTTACTGCTTACTTAAAAAAAGTTCACTTTGTATTTTGGGGTGGTTTTCCTGCATGTGTTTTGCACTTAGCTTTCCTAAACAACACAGTGCAGTGCACTGTAGAGCAAATTTCACAGTGTACTTTCCACCATTACACAATTTTCTCCATACAAGCTTTCTTCATCTTATTTGTGATACTCCATCTAGAAAATTACACTTAATATTTGAGGTGACATGCCTTGTTTCTCGCTATGACTACAGTATCTTTGATATTGGCTGACACTTTTAGTGACCAGTCTGTCAATTCCTTGGTGTATATGTAAGAACTACTTTCTTTGATTGTAGAGACGCCTTTGAAAATTGAATGACAAATCAGTACATCAATTCATTGTTATACCTTATCTCATACTTTATGCATGATATTATGTACTTTTATAGGCATAATAGTATACGTTTTCTAGTAATGCCTGCACATCTAATGCCACAATTAAAATCGTCATTATCACAGAAATCTTAGAATTGCTGTTCTGGGAAAAAAACTCCTTTCTTTGCAATTAGTGTTATGGCATTTTTTTTTTGTATTGAAGTCAACTGGCAGTTAGAGTTCTATAAATACCCTTCACTCCTTCCTTCACCATTTTATGTTTAAGGTATTATGATCAGTTGTCATGAATGTAATCGTCATATTAATGTCAACATATCCATTCGATTTCTTTCGTTTTTCTATTTTGGTAAAATAATCATCTTTACAGGATCTCTTCCAGTGACTAGACCAGAAGAGCTCCAGACATGATGGAGTCTTGATTTCACACTTTTTTTGTATTGAAACCTAACTTTTATTTCCTCTGAAGTGTAAGTGGTTTGTTTTCAGCTCCCTTACCTCAGTTTCCAGATATAATATCACTTGACAGAGATGCGTATGTAGCTCATAAAAGTTCGGGAATCTGTTGCCTAATAGAGAGGTACATCATTCTCACTCTCAACCAGCAGGAATTAATGCAGCAAAGTGAAACTAATCTAAGGTAAGTGTAGGTGTCAGGTGTATGTACTGACTTACCGGTATCTAAAAACTGTCATGAAAAGACATTATCTGTCTGGGTAATAAGTAATGATACATGTAGTTTTAAGAAACGTGCTTGTTCATAACATTGAACCTTGCATGTCACTCGTTTAGACATGGTTGACCCATTTATTCAGCATATACAAATGTATATTGTAGTAAGAGGTTGAAAATTACATCACAAATTATTATTTGGTACCTGTTGTAATTAGCTTCCTTATTGTAATTGTTAACTCCAAAATTTCTTTCCTTGTATATCAACTTTGGTACCAGTTCTGTGGGGGCAATACTCTTTATAGACAGAAAAGAGATATATCTGGCAATTAGTTACTGATTTGATATGTACAAGTATATGACTGCTGTAATATTGGGAAAATAAACATGATTTTGTTCTTTCTGTAATTGGGAATTTTCACTCTGAAAATTGATAATCAGATACTGTTCAATTTTTCTTTTTTTATAGTTGGAAACATTTTTATACTCTATTTTTCTTATTTTACACATTCTCATTTTACACATTTTCTGATGGTTCACAGCATGGGAATTTTAAAAGTAGTACAGTTTCATCAGAGATATATATATATTTTTTATTCATTTCTGCTTTATATGAACTTTAATCTTGAACGCATGAATAATTATGATAAAGGTAATGGAATAAACCTGTAGAGATTTCCTGTTTATCTTAGCCTTAAGAAAGTGAGAAAGGAATGTGATGTTTGTAAATAGAGTTGGTGAATTCTCCTGTTAGGGAAGGGCAGATAGCATTTGGTCTCTCAGATCTTTCACCATCCTTTATATACATTTATTTAAAGGGATTGGTTTTATATTGGAATGTGACCAATACATCACTAAAAACTACTTCCTTCAATGTCTTCAGGAGAAATTACAGGTGTACAATTATTTATAAATCTTGAAACCTTCTTGTGAATGATATATAGTTATATTTGATCTTCTCCATGGGACTGGCATTTGTTTTCTTCCATACTGCTTATAAAACTGTTTCAATAACTGTAATATATTAAAATTCCTTATATACTATCATTTACATATGTATGTGTATACAAACTAAAATCCTTAACAAAGGATCATTGTTATGTGTAAATGAATATTGTCTTCATGCGTTAAAAGAAACACTATTTAAATTATGAAATATGAAAATGCAGTTTTTCCTTACTTCCTAAATATTTCACAAATATAAGACTTTAGTTTGCAATGTAGATACTAGAATTCTTTATAACTGTATTTCCTAATTCCTATTTGTAACAACTGTATTGATTTTATTCTAATATGAAAACATTACATCAACATGATGTATACTTCTTATGGAACTTGATTTTCAGTGGATGGTATTTTGTGGGGAAAAAATGTACCGGTAATAAAGATCTAAGATATGAACTTGTAGGGTCGTCAGAAAATGTTCCCTTATTTGATAGGATTGTATATGTATTATGTTTGAACTTGAAATGAACCAGGAAGTGAAACAAGGAAGATCTAGAGTTATTACTTGTATTTTATTTAAATATACTTTAATTAGATTTAATCTAAACAAGGAAGTTTAAACTGGCTTTCTACTCTAGATGTTATTCAAATGGCAATAAACAGAACTGAATATCATTTACATACACAACTAATGGATTTTCGTATGATTGTGATTAAATTTTCATTCATTTACATATAATCAGAATAGGGTACAATACATTATGTACTAATGGCATACACATTTGAGCAGGATTATCTTTCTTTCTGCATTGTATACTATAAAGAAAAGAAGGTAGTTTAAAAGACTTGAATGAGTTTTCAGCTGACAAAGCTCAAGGACTTTTATTCTGATTTGTTGTATTCAGATATGACAAACTGATGTCTCATGTCAGAAATAAAACTAGTAAATTCAAAGTTTTTCTCTATCATAATTAGTCACTGACTTACATCAATTAACATTTGTAGGTGCAGGGTGTCCCCCTCTCTAGTGGCCAACATATTAAATTAAACCAACATTTGTGATTATAATATATTCTTATTCCATCCCTATCTGCATTGGAAAAGGGTGCTGTCACAGTCAGTGAAAAAAAATGGAGATGCTTGAAATGTTGCTTTCTGATCTATATACTGATAAGTACAGATCTTGGCGACATTGAAACATGCATTTGTCACACGTTGGGCTGAATATTAAAAACCCTTTTCATAATGTATACATTTATGTAATCTGATACTTAAAAAGTTACATTAATACATGTATTGATAAACTTGTAGATTGAATATTTTAAGCAAAGAAAGAGAACTCTCGCAGAATCTTTGTTAAGACATTCCTTTTGTTCATGTATTTAGTTGGTTTTTAGCTCACCTGAGCCAAAGGCTCAAGTGAGCTATTGTGATCAATCACCCTCCGTCATCTGTCATCCGGCGTCCGTCCGTCATTAGCTTTTCTACTTTTTCGACTTCTTCTCCAGAACCGCTGCACAGAATTTCACCAAACCTCATAGGAAGTAAGTACTCAAGGTCCTCTACCAATTTTGTGTTTTTAGTGCCGATCCGTAATCCAAGATGGCCGCCATTGGCTCTGATTGGTTGACACATTTTGGACTTCTTCAAAACGACTGCACAAAATATCACCAAACCTTATAGGAAGTCTTGTAGAAAAAAAGCAAAATTTTCTATTGAAATGAGCTGTCATTTTATTGTAAATAAGCAATTTGTGCTCAGGTGAGCGATATAGGCCTATTTGGGCCTCTTGTTTTTTATGCCCACAGATCAAAAGATCAGGAGCATATTCTTTTTTTTCTGTTTATGTGTGTGTTTATTGTTTGTGTGTCTGTAAATAAATCTAACCTTTCCTGTAACTTTTAAAGGTAAAGGCTTCATATTTGGCACATAAAATGTGAGCGTATTATGCTATACCGCTGTTGTTTGTCTGTCACACCTGTCTTGTCTTTGCAACTCCTTCTTAAACTTTAGGGAATTTTTATGAAACTTGGTACAAAGAAAGATCACATTATGAAGATGTGCATATTGGAAGGGGAATGCTGTCCAAAAAATTGCAGGAGTTATGGCCCTTGGACATACAATGAAAGAGCACTAAATGGAGATGTGCATATTGCAAGGGAAATGCTGTAAAAAAAAATTACATTAGTTATTGCCCTTGGATTTAGATTTTCTTAAAATACTTTGTCTTTACAATTTCTCTTAAACCCAATGGGGGATTTTGATAAAACTTGGCACAAAGAAAGATCACATTATGAAGATGTGCATATTGGAAGGGGAATGCTGTCCAAAAAATTGCAGGAGTTATGGCCCTTGGGCATACAATGAAAGAACACTAAATGGAGATGTGCATATTGCAAAGGAAATGCTGTAAAAAAAATTACATTAGTTATTGCCCTTTGATTTAGATTTTCTTAAAATACTTTGTCTTTACAATTTCTCTTAAACCCAATATGGGATTTTGATAAAACTTGGCACAAAGAAAGATCACATTATGAAGATGTGCATATTGGAAGGGGAATGCTGTCCAAAAATTGCAGGAGTTATGGCCCTTGGACATACAATGAAAGAGCACTAAATGGAGATGTGCATATTGCAAGGGAAATGCTGTAAGAAAAAAATTACATTAGTTATTGCCCTTGGATTTAGATTTTCTTAAAATACTTTGTCTTTACAATTTCTCTTAAACCCAATGGGGGATTTTGATAAAACTTGGCACAAAGAAAGATCACATTATGAAGATGTGCATATTGGAAGGGGAATGCTGTCCAAAAAATTGCAGGAGTTATGGCCCTTGGGCATACAATGAAAGAACACTAAATGGAGATGTGCATATTGCAAGGGAAATGCTGTAAAAAAAAATTACATTAGTTATTGGCCTTGGATTTAGATTTTCTTAAAATACTTTGTCTTTACAATTTCTCTTAAACCCAATGGGGGATTTTGATAAAACTTGGTACAAAGAAAGATCACAATATGAAGATCTGCATTTTGGAAGGGGAATGCTGTCCAAAAAATTACAAGAGTAATGGTCCTTGGACTTGCAGTTTCTTAGATTTTTCTATACAAAATATCTTGATTTTGATGAAACATAGTACAAAGAAAGACTGTATGAAGATGTGCATATTGGAAGGGGAATACTGTCCCCAAAAAATTACAGGAATTATGACCCATATGAAAATGTGCATATTGGGAGAGGAATGCTGTCCAAAAAAAATTTACAGGAGTTATGATCCTTTGACTTAAGATATTTCTTTGCAAAATACCTTGTCTTTGCAACCCCTCATAAACCTTTTGGTAGATTTTGATGAAACGGAATTTTCACATCTCCTCAATTTTTAATACAATTGTAGTCAGTGTATTTATGAAAGGAGGAGGGATGTCAAAATGGGAAGTGATGGATGCGTGAAGAAGATGAATTAAATTGCAAACAATTTAAGAAGAAAACTGAAATATTTTACTAGTATCAAAGATAATCTACATATATCACAGTTAGATGAGATATTTTGTTCTAGTTTGTATGACATTGACATCCAGGATAATAAAATGTAGGCATTTTATGTGCCATTCAACAGTGCCCTATTTTTACCTTGACCATGACCTTTATGCCAGATTTTCTTTCAGCACTTTATTTTTTTTTTTGTAATATCTCAAGTTTTCCAGCAGAGATGTAAATGATATTATATCAAATTCAATGTATGCTTAAACTAGCCTTCAATTGGGTATAGGGGCAGGCGTGGTGTAGTGGTTAAGCACTTGGCTTGCGGCGCCGACGATCCGGGTTTGATTCCCAGGTTGTGCCACTATGTTTAAGAGGTTGGTAACCTCCTGCTTCCATGTTGCGTTATAACTGAAATATTGTTGAAAGCGACGTAAAACACCAAATAACCAATCAATCAATTGGGTATATATTGTCTTTATCTCACAAAACCTCAAGTTTGCTTTGAGAATTCAAAATTATATTATAACGCATTCAATACCCAGGCAGACATTTAGTGTTTCACACAACACATTTTGTTTAATTTTATTTTATTTTTCACAGAGATTTTATCATGAGGATTGTCAGAAAAATAAATAATTTGATTCCCCACATGAGTGGAATACTTGAGGAGCATCGTAAACGACAGTCAACATTCTATAATAACTACAAAAATGTTATGATACTATTGGACGATATTCTAGAAAAGATTCGGTGCTCTGGATCAGAAATAGAACAATTGAACGCAATACATAAAAACCTAAAAACAACAGTTAATGATCCAAATCCAAATGAAGTTTTAAAAAAGGTAAGTATTAAGTATTTAGTACTTTTGCTATCATTCTGTTTATAGGTCAATATACATGTACTACTGTATTTATGTAAGAGTTAAGAAAATGCATACTACTGTAGATATCAACCTGGATTTAATCTCACTTTGCTCTATGATCATGTTTACTGAATACTGATATGTAAATATTGCTGTTTTGCAAAGTTTATGAAGGAATGTAAAACTCTGGTCTATTCAAGTTCTGAGCAATGTTAATCTGAAATTTAGTAAAAGTTTCAGATTTCAGAAAAATCAGACTTTAGAACTGATACAAGTTTCTTTCTTTCTTTAATTTTTTTTTCTTGTAGAAAGACAATAATAATCACTATTAATTTTACTTGAGACGAGATCAGTGTGACCTATATTTCGGGTTTGAGTGATTATAAGAGATTTCTTGCAGCTTTGCCATACAGTTTTCAATTGTTTTTTATTCAGATTCAGTATGCTCATACGTAATAACTACATTGTAATTAATAAGATTTGTGACAATTCTTGTGATATTTTAGTTACAAAAATTGTTATTATGAGAGCCTGCATTGCTAAATTGGCAGTCATCTTGATTTGGGAGCTGGAGCATTCATGTTTCCAGTAGGGGTATACATGTATGTAGTTGGCAACATTCAGGTTTATTTCATATTTGTTAAGGCAGAAAATAGAGCTGAAGAGTGTAAAGTATATATGGATGTACTAATGCAGAAAATGTTGGATCAGGAGAGTGAAGCCATAACAAACTGTGTGGGATGTCTTGAGGAAGATCATTGGTAAGGAAGTGTAATATTATACAAAATAACAATATATACGTATAATATTAATAATTAAGATGACAACAGGTCTTATGTAATCAGCAAAACAGAAAAGTAAAAGGTCAACAATGATTAAAGTTAAACTTGATCTTTTCATTGTCACAAATAAAAGTACCGAATGTTGCATATCATATATGGAAATATAGCTGAGAAAAATGCAGAAAAATCTCTACGTATGACAGAGGAAAAAGCAAAGGGGGAAACATAGTCCTGTGGGACTTTGTCAATTGAGGATTATCAAAAGCATTTTAAGATGTGGTCCTTAGATACAAACTGAATATCTGAAGGACATTGCTAATAAAACATGTAAACTTTTACTTTTCATCTTAATACAAATTTTGATTAACTTCCATATTTAATGATAGATTTAAACAATCCATATGACATGTGTTACTTGAATATAACTTATTTGTATCATGGTAAATAGAAACCAGTGTTCAATTCTTGAAGCTTAAGTTTTGTTGCACCTTTGTTTTTAGTGTTTTCTTTGTATATGTCTCTTAATTGCCAAAGAGTTCAGGTCAGTCCAAGTACACATGTCTCATCCATTATATGCTACATGAAAATTCAAACTATATTGCAAAAAAATTTATGTGGATGATGTTTTAATATTGATACATACCTCATATAAATGTTTTTTCAGTATTCAAAAGTCGCAGCATCTTTGTTCTAAAGTAATGGATATTTGGTCAGTATTTGTTAAGCATAGAAAACAGAGGACACTGTCAGTTGAAGAAGAGTTTGGTCATCAATCAGACAGAACAAGACTTACTAACTTTTGTGTTCAAATTATTTCCCTTCTTCAAGGTCATTGTCTGCTACATTCAACAAGAATGTATGCTGTTGTTGGAAAGCAAATAACGTATGTATCTTAATGTTTGGTTTTTTAGCTCACCTGAGCCAAAGGCTCAAGTGAGCTATTGTGATCAATCACCGTCCGTCGTCCGTCCGTCGTCTGTCGTCCGTCGTTAACTTTTCACATTTTCGACTTCTTCTCCAGAACCACTGAACAGAATTTGATGAAACTTGATAAGCATGTAGTACTCATGGTCCCCTACAAGTGTTGTTGTTTTTCGTCCAAATTCATCAACAGGTGGCGCTACCACAGGCAAAAGTAGGTCAAAGAGGGTACCCTCCTTTGACAAACTTCTTCTTCAGACCATGGGCATACAGAGACAAACCGAATGCATAGGAATGATCTAGTGGGATGTGTGAAGAAGTGTTGTTATTTTTGGTTCCGTTCCGAAATCAAATTTTTGACTTTTTTTTGTACTTGGTAGTTTTAATGCAGAAAAGAGGTATTTTTTTCTTTTAGTAAACATTGATGCATTAATTTGGTTTAATTTGATCATTTTGATGGTAAGAAATACTACTGCGAAGAAAATTTTTCAATATTTTATGTTTTGGATTTTTTATGAATTTTTTAAGACTCTCAAGAAAAAGGGGGGTGGGATAATTGGTGTAAACATTTCACAGTTTGAACTTTTTCTTCGGAACCACTAGCTGGAATTCAATGAAACTTGGCATGCATCAAATACTCAAGGTCCCCGACAAATGTGGTCATCTTTGTCAGGATCCATGAGCAGGTGGCACCACCACAGACAAAAGTAGGTCACAGAGGGTACCCTCCTTTGACAAACTTCTTATTCAGATCGGGTGCATACAGCGACAAACCGACTGCATAGGAATGATTTAGAGGCATATGGGAAGAAATGGTGATATTTTTGGTTCCATTCCGAAATCAAATTTTTGACGTTTTTTCATTTTTATTTTGGACTTTGTTATTTTAATGCATTAAAGAGTTATTATTTTCTTTTAGTAAACATTGATGCATTCATTTGGTTTCATTTAATCATTTCTGTGGTAAGGAATGCTAGTGCGAAGGAATTTTTTCAATATCTCGATTTTTTAATTTTTTATGAATTTTTTAAGACTTCCAAGAAAAGGGGGGGGGGGGGACAATTTTTCATATCTTCAACTTGATCTACAGAACAACTTGAAGGATTGTGATAAAACTGGGTAGGATGCAAGTACTCATAGTCCTTTTCAAAGGTTTTGTTTTTTGTGCGGATCATCCAAATTGGTTAACAGATAATGCCACCATGTCTAAAAGTAGGTCTCACAATGGTACATATACCACTTGGTAATTGAAATATGGAGAGTAGCGGTTCAAATCCAGCTGTGGTCAAAAAATTATTTTTTTTTTTTTACACATCTAAATAAGTTTTTAGATGTTTCTCAACACTCAACATATGAAATTAGGAATTTTACATTTAAGACTTCCAAAAAAAAAAGGGGGGGGGGGTGTTTTGGCCATTTTTCACATTTTCAGCTTTTTCCACAAAACTGTTTGAAGGATTTTAATAAATCTTGGTAGAAATAAGTCACTTATGATCCTCTTCAAATTCTGTTGTTTTCGTCCAGACCTCTATGCAGGTGGCGCCACCATAGTCAAGAGTAGGTCACAAAAGAGTTCCCTCGTTTAACAATATTCTTTTTCATACGGGCTGTATACAGAGACAAACAGAATGCATAGAAATGATCTAGAGGGATGAGTGAAGATGTATTGTCATTTTGGTTCCCTTCCAAAATCAAATTTTAGAATTTTTTTCGACATTTCTTTGGACTTGGTGATTCAATGCAGAAAAAAGTGTCATATTTCCTAGTTAATTGATAATGATGATTTCTTATGGACTATTGTGATCATAATTATGGTAAGGATTGTTACTTTGAAAGAATTTTGTCAATATCTCAATTTTTGGATTTTCTATGAATTTTTTAAGACTTCCAAATGAGGATGTATAGGAATAATTCAATCACATTTTTCACTTCTGCTGTTATACCACATGAAAGATTTTAATGAAACATGGAATACATGAAGTACTAAAAGTCCTCTATCAATTTGGTAAATTTCATCCAAATTGGTTAACAGATAATGCCACCATGTCTAAAAAGCAGTTCTCACAATAGTACATATACCACTTGGTAATTGAAATATGGAGAGTAGCGGTTCAAATCCAGCTGTGGTCAAAATTTTATTTCATTTCTTTACACATCTAAATAAGTTTTTAGATGTTTCTCAACACTCAACATATGAAATTAGGCAATTTTAAGTTAGATCTGGACAATATTTGAAACAATTGTTGTTCATGACCCAGACTTGAAATCAGTCAACAAAAGGCCACCTAAAGAAAATGACTAACTTGTTGCCCTGATTGACTTCTTGCAGAGACAAAGGAAATGCTTAATATCAAAATCACCTGAATGGATGTGCAAAAAAGTGTTGTTTTTTATTCTAGCCTGAAATAAAATTTGACATATTTTCAACATCTGTGTTGACTTAGTCACATTAATGCAAAAATAAATGAATTCTGCCTTCATGCATGACTGATAATCTAGGTACTCAGGTGAGCGATATAGGCCCACTTGGGCCTCTTGTTTTTTAATGTTACAATATATATTTTAACGTCTATTTATTTCATATATATGACAGAAAGATTGACAATATCCCTAACAATAACAGATTTGAACCTCATTTTTATTAACACCTGTTTTTGAACCAGACGTTTTAGGACACAGCGATGTGTGACCATACTTTTTGTTTGACCCTTAATTTTTACACATTTCATTCGAGTAAGTTTACACTTGGTAACATTGTTTCTTACAAGAAGATAGTATTTCATAACCGTTACTAAGGCTAGTAAATGAAAGGCTAAAGTCATTGCAACATCTGAGAAACTTTCTTATCCAGTCCTTAATTTCTAGATGTTTCTTTGGAAAAAGTTCATACTGGGTAGAAAAGTTTCTTTTATGAAGGAATTGTATCGTGAACTTCAGTATTACTATTAAAGGATATTACATCCAAGGTCAGAGTCATTGGCATCATCTGAAAACCCCATAATTTCTACATATGCAATAAAATAATATTGTACTTAAGAAGGATTTTCTAAAGTAAGATTGAATGTCATAACCTTCACTCAGGGTCCAAGTTCAATCTTTAAGGTCATTATCAGCAGAAGTTTTTTTTCATGTCAAGCCCATCCTTTTTACTCTTGTTTTTAGAATCATTTCCCTCTTAAAAAAAAAGTTGCTGATAGGAGCGCAATGTGCCATGGCCTTCACTTGGATAGGTGAAACTTCTTTGGTCATACTTTGAAATATTGAGTCTATATTTCTTATATGGTGTATGACCTTACTCTACAACAGTTTTTAACCTACATGTATGTACAAATTATCTATCCAAAGTTTTGCAATGTAGAAATTGTTCTTGTAAAATGGTGGTAAATGAAATTAATTTTATGATCTTTTTTCCAGACAAATACATGTGTACTGATATTTAGGCTAAAATTTTCTGGATTTCCTAAAAGTATGAGTACTACATATCTTTTCACCCTTTTATTAGTCCCCTGCCAATGAAACCGGAGGAAACTTTAGTGTTTGTCCTTGTCTGTCTGTTTGCCTATCTGTTCAGATGGTTTCTAGATGAAAACTTTAGTTAGGATGGACCAATATTGATGAAACTTCACACAGTAATACTTTATGTAGATTGCTTGCATGGGATTGTGTAAATTGTTAAAAAGTCGAATATGTAGATCACTTGCTAAAACTAGATATTTGGTTTCCAGACGATAGCTTGAGTTGGAATAGACTAATATTGATGAAACTTCACTGAGTGATAGGTTATGTAGATTGCTTGCATGGGATTGCATTTGTTGTCAAAAGGTCAGATAAGGTCAGACTTTTGCTAAAAATAGATTTTTGGGTTTTCAGATGATAACTTGAGTTAGGAGTGACCAATTTAGTTGATACTTCATGTAATATTAGTTTATGAACACTTCTAGTGTGGGAATGTGTTTGGGGTCAAAAGGTAAATTATTTAGGTCGCTTGATAAAAATAGATTTTGGGTTCCAAGGGAAAACCCTCCTATAATACTGTATCTAAACTATTATACCAACCAAGAAATAAGATGATAGTGGTTACTGAGTCACTAGTGTTAATTTCCTGTGTGTTTTTGCAACCAACTAAGACATTTACCTCAAACACACTGATGATGGCAGGTGACGAGTGTTGCATGCAACACTGATTGTCAGCTTGTTTCAAATGGTTTTTGGAAACTTGCAAAGAGTAGCACATATATCTGTTAGAAAAATTTTTGGTTTTCAAATACAATACAAAATATGTAAAAAAAAAAGGGGGGGGGGGGAGAACAACAATAAATAATTATTCCTCATGCAAGCAGTAATTAAAATTTTGCTCATTTAATATGACTGAATTTGTTATCACACCTTGTAAGTCAAGCACTTGATATTAGGCTATTATAAAAAAAATTGATAGATAGTTATCCAACTTTTCAAAAAATTGGGGGAGGGGGAGGCAAATTTTACTTTGCTCTAAAATAGAATTGGACATTGAATATGACTTAATTGATTTGGCAAACACTTAATAATAACATTGTTAAGCTTTCATAGTTTTATTTGACTTCCTGTCAATATATTAATAACACAAAATCACATATTAAACAAATATAAAGAAAATCTCATATATTTATAACGGAAACCGACAAGACATTGGATATTTCCAGTTGGCTATATAATTTTCAAATGTAATTTGCAAAAAAAAGGAACAGGCTTGAAAAATCCAGGAAGGGATGAGAATGTAAGATTTTTTTATTATGGCCTTATGAGCAGTTTGGAAATCATATACTATCTTGGAAGAATTATTATATTGGAAATCATACTTTCCTGGAGGAATTTTGGATATCATATACTATCCTGGAGAAATATTGAAATAGAAGTTTAGATACTTATACAGGCCCCTGTTTTCATGCAGTTATATATACTAGCTATTTTGATCCTCACGACTACTCAGCCCCTTCATGTATTAAATAGAATTGTCTACTGAGATACAAATTATATTTAAAGCTTTATCTTACATTTTATTTAAACTTTTCTTGAATTTCCTGGTTATAGCTTACTGTTGAAAAACTTGCAAAGGACCAAAAAAGTTGAGCAAAACATAACGTCAGTAAATGAATGCAGAGAGAAACTAAGTGCAAGGATTTCAAAGGTTTGCTTTATGTTGTTTTTAAATGGCTTTTTAAGTGATTCATTTTTGATGACTCTCCTTGTAAGTTTGACTTTTTGCTCCATTCAGCATACTGCTCTCAATCCAGATAGACCTTTTACCAATTTTACATGGTGTAAGGGGCAATACCAAACAAATGAAGTTTTGCCATATAGATTGGCGTCATTCTACTGTGACGTCACAATCCAAGTATTAACCTCAATGAAAATTCTGGCAAAATGTGGTTTATCCGGTATTAGACCTCTTACATCATTTAAAATTGGAAAAAAAGTCTATTGCCACAACTACTGTATATAAGTATGTACTACAATATCAAAAACTTTTATCAAATGTATACAGTTTAGTATCCTTGTCCTTTTACTATTTGTCTTAGATATAATTGAGGTAGAAGTGTCTCATTGTTCGTGTTCATGGAAAGTGAAATCAGCATGACATGCATATTCTTTAAACTACAAAATGCTTCTAAGAGAAATTCTACGTGACATGTTTGCCTCTTTATGAATCAACTACTGTATATAAGTACGTATATGTACTACAATATCAAAAAATTTTATCAAATGTATACAGTTTAGTATCCTTGTCCTTTTACTATTTGTCTGATATATAATTGAGGTAGAAGTGTCTCATTGTTGGTGTTCATGGAAAGTGAAACCAGCATGACATGCATATTCTTTAAACTACAAAATGCTTCTAAGAGAAATTCTACATGACATGTTTGCCTCTGTATGAATTCATGTACCAGCAATACAACATGTGCAATTCCTCATATCTCCATTACTGTATATTTCTGCAAATTATACTGTGTGATGCTGAAGTCAAATATCATCGTTGATTTTCCTACCAATTTAATTAATTAATTTGACTAATTAATCTGACTTGAACACTGGCAATATAACAAATTCTCTCAACATATTTTGATGATCTAGGTATAGTTTATGTAGCAACTGTTGTACAAGCTCCACCCATCATTTGCTTGTGCAGGTAGTACATGTAGAAATACATGTATCATGATTCTTACAGATGGATACAAGTTCATGTAAGCTTCTCGAGGAGTATTCCATTTTATTGCATTCAAGCTGTACAGTAGAATCAAATGTTAAAGCACCTCAGAACCCTGTAGGAGTTGTGTTTGAGAATGCACCATCATCAGAGAATAAGCAGCTTAATGCTGCACAATCATCTGGATATGGCTCAGGAGGGAAATCATCAGAGTATGGTTCAGGAGGGAAATCATCAGGGTATGGCTCAGGAGGGAAATTGAGTAGTATGAGTAGCATTACAAAGCTTGTTACTGAGTGAGTACAATTCAGCTCATTTTATGATTTTACACCATAAGTTTACAAATTTATGAATGCTCTGGATAATCAGATCTTTATTTCAACAGTTTCACAGAAGTATGAAGTATGGAATATGATAATGTATTATATTTTCTCACCAATTGTATAGAATAGTGTAAAAGATTAAAATGTTTACATTTCTTATTTATGACCTTAAAACAAGCTTACTAAATCAAAACCATTCTGAAATTGTTACTTGTAAATATCAGAACTTCTTGAAACTGGCGCAGCTCAGCCATTTTTCACAGAATTGTTACCCAGGACCAAAGGATTTGTCATGACCTTGAATCAAGGTCATATCTGCAAGGTCACAATGCTTATGCCAGTAACATTCTTGTCCTTAATCTTTTTGCTGGATCTCCCCAGGGGTCCACATCTTTTGTAAATTGTAGATGGGTTACTCATATAAGAAAACTTATTGGTTGGTTTTGGTTCAATTCTGAAATAAAATGTCTGTAAAAGGATAATCTTGAGAACATTCTGATACTTTGCAAGTTTCTTGTGTAGTTAAGGTGACCAGGTGAGCAATTTAGGCATATTTGGACATCTTGTTTCAACTATTTCTGACATTGATAAGTTTCTTGCATAAATTAAGTGTACACTTTTCAAATGCACAGTCTTGTATTAATATAATACTTCTGTTTCTGGTCTGATATTTACTGATCCCATACCAAATATGTGGAATTCTTGTTCCTTGGACCTACTGATCAGACCTGCGAGTGTATGTTAAAATTTCCAACTCTTACAGAATGTAGAATGGCTGTAGCAGTTGGTTAAAGTTTGTAGTAGAAGTAATATGTTCTTCTTCTTATTGTGAAATGTCTGTTAAAGTGTTTTCACTGATCATTATCTATAGAATTAGCTGATACAGGATAACTACCTTTTCTTTTAATGACTAGGAAATTATAGATTTCTTAATAAAATTGCTGCTTATTAATGGAGAAGAAAAGTAGATTGGGTAGGCTCATGATGTAATACACAGTAGAAAGTTGTCTGTGAAAAAAAAATGGGTCAGCAGTAAAAATTTCAAAAATAAAAAAGTTATGGAAAATACACATTTTGCATAAAAATGAAACATCATCTAAACAGAATTGGAATGTTATGACATGAAAGCAGGGGGTAACCAATTTCTTAAACATAGTGATTCAATTTGGGAATAAAACCTGATTTACTGTGATGAAGAATAGAACTCTATATATATACAATATACATGTATAACCTGTCAATGACGCTATCCTTTGTGCTTCTCAATATAAATAGTACAAGATTTAGTAAATACAAAGAGTATTAACATTTTACAAGATGAGAAAGGGTGATATATGCTCTAACAATAGGATTCAGCCCCCTTTTGTCACTTCAGATACAGGACAATATTTATGTTTCTAGTCATTTGTTTGGGCAAATTAGCCTCAAATAAGTCTTTGTGAAGAGTTTTAAATTGTTTACGGGTTAAAATGATCATTATTGCTATAGCATTCAATCCTTTATCAAACTCAACTTCACTGTAATTTACATGTGATTTACCATATCATTAGGAAATCCATTTTACACTTTTACTTTGCAAAATTTGAATAAAAAGAAGCATAATGAGCTAGCATACAAAGAGATAATATAAAGAGAGACTATCAAATAATACAAATTAAAGGTTGTTTCAAGTAATTTTTCATAGAGGTAAAGAAATCCTCATATTATTTGTTCATAGGCAAATAAGCAACCTGTGTATCATATTAAACTTTTTGATCTGCATAAACTTAAAGACAATACATGTACCTTGACATAGTATGGATAACAAGTTAAGTTAGTAAAGAAAGTTAACAAATGTTTTGGTATTAGGTAGATTATAGAAATCTACATCTGAAGTTTTAGAAGATACTGGCTACATGTTATTGTTCATAGGTTGAAAAGTAAGGCATGGTTTAATTTTTATGCCCTCGCATCGAAAGATTAGGGACATATTGTTTTTGTCCTGTCAGTTTGTTTGTTTGTTTGTCTGTCTGTTGTTAACTTTAACCTTGGCTATAACTTTTGAACCATGAATTATAGAGACTTCATATTTGACATGCATACACAACTAAATAAAGCCCTTTCAAATGACATCAAGGTCGATGACCTTTTGACCTTGACAATGACCTTCATGCTAAAAATAACTTTTTGGACTTTGGTGCCCCGGGGCATTAGTGTTTCACAAACACAGCTTGTTTTAAGTATCAAAATTGACATGTTCAGTACGAAGCATTAATGGACATTTTCCCAATTTTAAATGATGTAAGGGGCTTGTTATCAGAAAAACTGCTTTTTGCTGGAATTTTCATAATGAAGTTCCAAAATTGTGATGTCCCAGCAATATGATGCATAATCTTCAAATTTCATATGTCAGGTATTACCCTTTACATAAAATAAAATCAGAAATATGACGCATAATCTTCAAACTTTGTATGTCAGGTATTACCCTTTACATAATGTAAAATCAGAAATATGACGCATAATCTTCAAACTTCGTATGTCAGATATTACCCTTTACATAATGTAAAATCAGAAAAAGATTGACTGGGATGCATTTTTTAAGAAAAAGAGAAATCAAGAAAATTGAACAGTAACTGAAACAAAAATGTGTGATGATTCATATTCATATTTACCAATTTACTAGGGACCACATACTAGTATTACTTAGAGTGTATCATCCTTTAATGAAAATGTAGAATTGTTGTTTTTTATTTTTCATAGTCTTCATTCCCTAAAAACTGAAAGTCTTGAATTAAAACAAAACGTGAACAAAGTTGATAAAGCACTGACTGAAACAGATGAATTAATCAGCGAATTACAAGTGCAGCATGCATCGTAAGTGAATGTTCTTGACACATGTAAATATTAAACAAAAGATGCAGAAATGTGTGCATGGTATATATGTAAATTCCCTGGAAAATATGATGAGGAGTAATAGAATGTGGTAGGTATATGGGCTTTAGAGCCAGAATAATACATCAAATTTGATTCATTCCTCTCATTTAAGTTGTATTGCTTTTTCATAATCATTATTATGATTAATTTTGTCATCCTATATTTGGTAGTTTTTGTGGATTTTTATGCCCCCGCCAGGTATGGCAGTTTGCATTAAGTGTTTGCTTTGTCTCTCCTTCCACTCTTCTGTCCTTCTGTCACACATTGGTTTCCGAATGAAAACTCAAGTACCTTTCAAAATATTCACACAGAATTTTGCATATATTGCTTATCTAGAGAGGAAGAACTCAATCGATTTTGGGATCAAAAGTTCAAAGGTCAAGGTCACAGCTGATGAAAATATACTGTATTTATTGGATTCCAGATTTGGATAAATACTTACTTATCAAAAGAGGAAGACCGTATTGATTTTGGGAACATCAGGTCAAAGATCAAAGTTACAGCTGATGAAAATATACTGTAATTTTTTGGTTTCTGGATGATTACTCAAGTACCTTTGATCATATCCTAAGCAAATTTGGATATATGCTTACTTATCAAGAGAAGAAGAACCCTATCAATTTAAGGGTTGAAAGGTCAAAAGTCAAGGTCACAGCTGATGAAAATAATCTGTTATTGGTTTTTGGATGATTACCCAAGTACCTTTCATCATATTCAAACCAAATTTGGATATATGTTTACCTATCAAGAGAGGAAGACCCTATTGATTTTGGGTCATCAGGTCAAATGTCATTGTCACAGCTGATAGAAAAGAATTTTGAATCTTTATATTACCTAATCATTACAGCTCAATTATTATGAAATATAATCTTTTAACTTATACATTAAACTAGCACTGAAAACCTTCAATGAAATAACAGAATGAAAATGCTGTAGTTTGATACCTATTTATCTATAATTATAACACACGCTGGGTGATATATAAAATTAGCATCTTAAACTTAATTATGACCCAATAAAATGTCCATGTCTAGGAAGTAAAGCATGTATCTTTCATTGTTACAGATCTGAACCTGGAGTTTCATATTTAAGCAATATTCCACCATCTCAACAACTACAAGCTATGAGCTTTGCTTCTCCTACAGATGAATCAAAACATTCATGAAAATCGCCTCTGCCAACTTTCAGTTTTACAAACTTCATATAGAGAATCCCTTCTGAAATCACCAGTGCCCCTCCTGGTTCACCATAGGCAAGTCCCTGATGGACTTACAGTGTTCTGGATCAGAACAGATCTGATGCCAGAATTATTTGAATTTACCAGTAACATCGTTCAGTCAAGTAAATATTGTTTGAATGAGTTAGTTTAACCAGTCATCCCCATATGTGGCTAAAGATCATACTCATTCATACCTTGGCTTTAATTTCTGTATGGAAGGCAAAGAAATGTTAGAAGAAAGAAGAGAAAAGTACAATATTTTGGTATCAATTTGGCAAGTGAAAAGAGGGTAATGTGATTATTACAAACAATTATGAATTTGTTTTCAGTCAAGGTCCCGTGTCACGATAGGTGTGTCACGTAAAAGATCCCTCACTGTTTCAAGAGGGTCTGTTGCAAAGGTAGAAATTTCTATGCAATGCATCAGGTAGATGCCGTCATCATATACATGAAATAAATGTGGAGTGACGTAAAACAATAATCATTCAGTCAAGGTCACCCATAAGATTGTGGTCAAGGTCATGCATTAAAAGATATTATGTGTAAGGTATTGCAAAAAGAATGAAAATTACAGAAAAGCAGAATTGTGTCTTAGTGTTGTGTTACATTCATGTAAGACATGGTAAAGTATCAAGAATTTAACACTACAGATATCTGCAATGTTTATCTGGTATAATTTTCATATTCTTTTTCGCAATTGGTAGAAATGGTTTGGCATGTGGATGTGAAAAATTCAGGTGGTGATGAATCTTCGAATTCCACAGAAGAATCAAGAAATAATTAAATAAAAGTTGTATTAAACAAAAGGTAAAATGAAAGTTTGGCACATGGTGTGATTTAATTTCTTAGAAAATTGTGAATGTCAGAAACATACAATGTATGGAGAAGGACTTCTGTAATAAGACCATTGTGTAGCAAGTACAGTTATGGGAAGAAGAATACATCACCAACACCTTAATTAATCACAGTAATGGAGCTGGAGGGCACATAAACGTTGTACTTCAACAAGTCAGACAATCTACTATTCAATGGATAGGATGAGAAAGGAAATGTCATAGTAGGAAGAATATTTAAGAATAAATCAAAGAAAGAAGTAAATTCAAACAAATGGAACTTCAGAAATACTTCCATCAGTAAAAAGAAATTACTGGTAAAGATAGTTAAGGTTTATTTAAGAGATAGCTTTCATAATGTTTGGGAATAAATATACAAAGTTGCAAGGAAAGTTCAAAGAATGAACAGATACCAAGAAAGTATGATTGCAGAAATGTGATGAAGACATTGACTGAAGATAAATGAATGTGAAAGATGTTTTAAAGACCAAGATATACAAAAGGTGAAAGAAAATATAGTGGAAATTTTATAAAGCAAGGGTTGAAGTCACAGTTTGAAAATTTTGGTGTTAAGCAAAGATACGAAAACATTCAACGAGTGAGCGTGAATCAAAACTCCATAATGATGAGAGAATCAGGGAATTACCACTACATGGTCAGATCTGTGATAAACAAAGTACATTGGAGGAGCTGTGGTTTGAGATACTTAATAAAACACCAATACTGTGATGAATATTCAAGGTAAAAGGATAGATAGATATTTGTTGACACTGCAATTAAAAAAAAAACCAATATGCACAGTGATGTGTATTGCCAAGTAATTGGTACAGCTTGTAAATCACACACTTAAATGTGCAGGTTTTGCAGGTTTAGAGTAAAAGTATGTATGAAAAGATTGTCTTACACTTTATTGTGTATGTACTTCATGTGCAGTAAACACATTTTCTTACACTTTACGATGTATGTATCTCATTTAGAGTCAAACCTGCTTTAGAAACCATCTGTCATACATGACCACTGCCAGTATTCTCATTCCCATAATAAAAGTACTCATAATTATACAAAATTAGTTATCAGAACTAGCCTGCCGTAGCCTAAAGTGATCACTATTCCACCTTCCTGTGGTGGTCTCCTTACACAGGTTGGAATATATATGTTTCTTTGTGATGTAACGTTTTAGTCTGTGAAATCATTTTTCAATATCACCAATTTCATAGTTTTGCTACTTTCTTCCGTAACAATTCCGTATATGCATATATATATGTACTTTTAAGGCTGTAAAATCCACATTTACTAATTATTCTGTTTAAAATAACTTGCTTCTTTTCCTTTCAATGTATGTACCTATTAGGTTTTTAGCTTACCTCAGAACAATGCTTGTCTTTCCATCCATGTCGCATAAACATTTCATACTTTTGACTTCTTCTTCAAAACTGCTGGAGGGATTTTTATCAAACTTGGAATGTTGGAAGTACTCAAGGTCCCCTACAAGTGTACTTGTTACCCATCAAGGGATGGATCCAGGATGGAGTGACATAGGACCCAGAGGGTACTGCCCTTAGACAAATTTCTTCAGATCAGCTGCATAGATTATTTTATCAAATGTATCAGAGTGATCTAAAAGAGTGTTATAAGAAGTGTTCTTGGTTTTGGTCTCATTTTTAAATCAAATTTTTGATTGTGGGTTTGGTTTTGTTTTTGGGGTTATTTTTTTTTTTTTGGCTTTCATTTTTTCCTATTTTCAGGTAATTCTTCAATTTTTTTATAGACGTTGCTGATAATCCATTAATTTTGTGTATTTTAACTGATTTTATTTTAATAAATGTAATTGGAAAAATTTAGATACAAAAATAATTTCTAGGAAGTTTTGGAACGTTTTTAAGATGGAAAAAGTTTGGGGTGAATATGCTATTAATATGTAATAATGAGCTTTGATGGACTTAAACTACAGAACAAATTCAAAAATATGAATGAAACTTTGAATGTATGTAATACTTATGGTTTCCTACAATTTGCTGTTTTGACCAGATCGGTCAAGTGATGGTTCCAGGATGGGGTAAAATGGGCTACAGAGGGTATCTTCCATTGACAAGCTGCTTCTTCAGAGCCACTGCATAGATAATCAGACTGAATGCATTAGAGTCATCTAGTTGGGTTATATAAGAATGTTGTGGTTTTTTATTTCATTTCAAAATCAGGCTTTCACACTTTTTTGACATCTTTTTGGACTTTGTTGTTTTTGTACATTTTTAGGTGTTTTCAATTAATTTTCATAATTTAGGAGGTTTTTTTAGAATGATGTTGGTTTTGGTTCAATTTTGAAATAAAATTTCTGAAAAGGATACATGTACTTTCATTAGAGAATATTCTGATACTTTTTAAGTTCCTTATGATCTCAAAGAACAATGTACTTGGGTGAGCATTATAGGTCCATATGTCAAATAAGGTAATTCGTAAATTTTTAGCAACAGTTTTACAGAGTTGTTTCCCATTTGGGTAGGTATCTAACATCATCACCAATGAGACGTTCTGCAATCCCTACAGCAGTGTAATTTTCGTCACTTTATTGGTTTCCATAGATTTCGTTTTTGTCACTTATTCTAAAGCAGATAACTACCCAAAGTGTAAGTAACTCTATATTTTGAAAAGACCCAATTCAGTTTTGATTATCTAAATATGTTTCTACGATTGTATCTTCAGAAATTCAAATTATAAAATTTTTCATGTGCATGAATTTAGGGGCAAGGGCAGTAAATATGTTCTATCCCTGAACATATTCATGGAATATGACATTCATATTCAGCAAGTGTATTTTGAATTGAATGTCACTGAACATGTACATTGAATACGATGTAATTTAAGAATTGCAGATTCAGTGTGATGAAAGGAACAATTGACATCATAGGTTATGGTGTATATAAATACATTATGATGTTATGTAAAGTTAACACTACTTTCACCTTTGAACATTACTTTTGAAATAGAACTTGATAGGCATATGTGGTACTACATACATGTACAGTCAAGAACAATGTGCGGTGCAAGTAATGATAATATATATAACATTAGGTAAGACTGAGCTTATATGAATCATATGTTGATAAGTTTAAAGGTACATGTTTATAAATACATTGAGCTATAGTCTCAGGTAGATAATGCAATAGCAAGAGTAGTGCCAATTTCAAACATTGTAATGACAAGAGCATGATTTCTGTCTTGTTTTTATACATTTCACATATATCCTCTAAAAGATGAATTGTGTTTTCAGAATGTATCTTCAAAGGTTTATGTTTTAATTGCATAAATTGGAATTGAAATGTAATTAAGATTGCATTGAAAGATACTGTTTACTGTATACCATATTTTAATTTCATCATTTTGCCTACCATAAACATGGTCAGAGGCTTTAAGTGTTTGCTTTGTTTGTCCTTCTGTCATGCAATTTGTTTTTGGAGGATAACTACAGTTCCTTATTGATTTCCTTATACATGTAATAACTTAAGTTTTTTGCATTCTATCCAAAACAAATTTTGATATATTGATACTTTTTGAAGGGGTGAGATGACAATTGATTTTGAGGTCAAAGGTCAGTGTCACTAACTAATAAAATAGATTGCTGTTATTGCTTTACAGATGATAAATCAAGTGCCATGCATCCTATACAAAGCACATTTAGATATATGTATAAATCAGAAGTAGAAAGTGGCTTATGATTTAGTGTGAATAGGTCAAAGGATAAGGTCACTGCTGGTAAACTAGACTGCAGTGATTGGTTTCCAGATGATAAATCAGATAATTTACATCCCATGGAAACCAAATTTTTATGTATTGATTCTTATCAAAAGGGGAAGATGCCTATGAGTGTTGGGATCAATAGGTCAATAGTCAAGGTCACCATTGGTAAAACAGTAGATTAATCAATTCCCATGCATCCTATACAAACAAAATTCAGTAGGTCAGAGGTCATAGACAAGATTGCAATTGCAGGGGAATGTTTAACAAATATTTGGTATATTTTTTCTGTAAACCCTTGTCTGAAAACATTTTAGTGTGATATGTAAGAGTCACTCTTTCGGAGCTTGTCCAGTCAAAACATTTATATACTTGATCCTATCAGGTTGATACCTCCAATATACATGTAGAATTAACAAGGACCTATCATAGATAGATTAACAAGGACCTATCATAGATAGATTTGTAATGTCATTACCAAATAAAAAAAAGTCTTTTGTAGATGATAAACAGAAACAATGAAATAGTGTTACTGAGTACAGTTTGTTTTACTGAACATACATGTATGCTCGATAATGAACTAGATTTGAAGGTTTGATAATATCAAATCTTTGTAAGAAATAACTTTATCAAGTGGCCAAAAAATTTGTGGACATTAAATGTTTTTTTGTTATTTATTTTTACAAAACCTATGATGAGTGAAATGATGGTGACCCCTTCCACTAAATTTAAAAAAGATGAATAAATGGTGATAAACTATATGTGTAACATGTTTTTTAATAAATGTCTTCTCAGGTAAAGATAGTATGTTAAAACACATAATTCAGTATGATATATCATTAACATAAGACTAGGCATTATGTGTATTGGTACTGTAATAATGTGTGCTTGGTAGTTAGTACTTGCCTGGTAATATGGTTATGTTTGTAATGAAAGTCAATGGATTGAATGATATGTATATTGCTGGCCTATTTGTATTGGAAATTATTAATTTTGTATGTTAAATGTAGTGGTATTAGGAATATAACCATAAAGTAATAAAGAAAAATAAGTCCTTGATTCACTCTTTTGTAATTTAACACTGATATCATGTAAATTGTATCGTGATACATTTATTCAGAATGCATGTTGTTTTAATAAAAGATATCTCAAAGCATTATCAAATAAAACCCCCATCCTACCCTATTTATGTACCTTTGCATACTTTGGGTTTTATCCCTCAAGCATTACAGATTTTTGAAGGTACATGTAACAAGAGTTGAATACTACATTATGAGGTATTTTTATCTCCTCATAGGTATAATTTTTCCTAAAAATTCTGAATGTGTATATGTGTATTTATGCCTCCCCAGGTATTGCAGGGGGAGGGGCATTAAAAGTGTTTGCTTTGTCTGTCCTTCTGTCTTTTCGTCCTTTCGTTACACATTGGTTTGTAGATGATAAGTACCTTTCAACGTGTTCAAAGCAAATTTGGGTTGTGCTTACTTACCATGAGGAAGAGACCTATTGATTTTGGGGTCAAAAGGTCAAAGGTCAAGGTCATAGCTGATGAAAATATACTGTTATTATTTGTTTCCGAATGATAACTCAAGTACCTTTCATCATATTCAAACCAAATTAGGATATGTGCATACTGATCAAGAGAGGAAAACCCCTATTGATTTTGTGGTCCAAAAGGTCAAAGTCACAGCTGATTGCTCGACAATCTTCGAGCGATCATGAAGCCGGTGTGGCCTAGTGGATAAGGTGCTCGGCTCGTGATCGAGAGGTCGCGGGTTCGACTCCCGCCCGGGGCACACCGGTGTTCTGTCTTTCGGATGAGACAGTAAAAACCGAGGTCCCGTGTCACGGTAGGCGTGGCACGTAAAAGATCCCTCACTGCTTCGGGTGGGTCCGTTGCAAAGGTCCAAATTTGTATGCAATGCATCAGGCAGATGCCGTCACCATATACGTGAAATATTCGTGGAGTGACGTAAAACAATAATCAATCGAGCGATCATGCAGATTTTATCTCTGCTCCGCCAATCTCAATTCACGTAACAAAGTAGTACATTCTTTAAAGTAGTAAAATTACTTGCAAAACTGGCTTTGTTCTCCTTGTTATTGACATTTCATTGCACAGAAACAGGTTTAAGCATAGGTCTGCTAAACTTTGATCATCAACATACTGCCCTAAAACACTTGTTATTATTCTGTCGTTTATTGTATGTGTAAATCTTCATACGCCGTTATGACGCAAGCCGATTATGAATTACAATCGCACTTCATGGGGATAAAGTGCGATTTTGATTCACAATCGGCTTGCGTCATAACGGCGAATGGCATGGCGTTGAAGCCCTAACACACGTTCGCATAAATAAACAACCAGTGTGATTTTCGAAGATTCACTAAGATCTAAATGAAGATAATCCCCCGAAAGATTTCTAGGATGACCTGGGGGATAAACTCGGTGTTTATCATAGACCGTAATGCAACTTTGCTGAATTATATTTTGAGAACAAGAGCTAAATGAGTTTTAAAACGTCTGAAGTTCATTGAGGAATCTCACGACGATTGACTCCTTTTCCTTCTTCGAATTTTATTTTACCGCAGTTTGTAAAAATGAGATTTCAAAATGTTAGATTCTTCGTAGAAAGCGATGATGAATCCTGAGACTGATCTTCCAACAAATTTGATGCAAATTGAGTCATGTGACCAGTCCGACTTCGAGACGATATGTAGAAGCTGATAATCCAAATGTCAGTGTTAGTAGCGTAGGCAGAAAAAACTGTAATCTAGACCATATCTTCAAACAAATTAAACAAAAGGCTACCATATTTCACATGAAATGGTAACAACTCGTCCATTAAACAAAAGGCTTCCATATTTCACATGAAATGGTAACAACTCGTCCATTTCTATCTTGTGACTGTGATGGTGTTCGATTCTTCCTCTTTAGTCTAAACGCACTCGGTCAACTTTGACCATCACGTGCCTATGCATGCGTAAATAAAAGAACTGATTTTACAATTAAAACTATATACATGTTATGGCTGTTTTAGAAGTAAAGTGTTTGAAGAACAGGTATTGCAACCTGTTCTTTAAAGGCACACAGCTTGTCTGTGGTAGCAATATGTGCAGGCAGCATGTTCCATTGAGTGACTGTTCGTGGATAAAAAGAGTATTTGTATGTGTCTTTACTGGTTTGTATGTGTTGATATCCATAAGGGTTGAGATGTCTGGTTCTGTTGTCGAGAGGATGGAGAAGATTTGTGGGGTATATAGCAACAATTTTGTGGATAATTTTGTAAAAGAAGATCAGACGGGTTCGCAGACGACGTTGTTGTAGGGTCGGCCAGTTAAGGTGTTGCAACATGTCATTTACAGAACTGGTGCTGTGAAATCTGTTGGTGACATATCTGGCCGCCCTACGTTGCACCATTTCTAGTTGGTATATTTGGGCCTGATGGTGTGGATCCCATGTGCAACAATTATACTCTAATTAGGTCTAACTAGTGACTGATAAGCGCTTTCTTTGATTTCAGGAGAGGCTACTTTAAGGTTACGTTTTAAGAAATTAAGCTGCTTTGATGCACTGGATGTAATATTGTCTATGTTTATTCCATTTTAGGTTACTTTGTAGTGTCACTCCAAGATATTTAGTGGAGGATTCTGTCTCGAGTATTTGTCCATGTAAGATGTGGTCATGTGCAATAGGTTGTTTCATCGATGTTACTTAGAACTGTGCATTTATCACGATGAAGTGACATAAGCCAGTCCTGTTCCCATTTGGCAGCTGCGTCAAGATCAGATTGTAAAAGTGTTGTGTCGTTGTCTGTGCTGATGTTTCTGTATATAATACTGTCGTCAGCGAAGAGCCGTAAAGTGGAGTGTTTTAGGTATTCATGGAAATCATTAATGTATATAAGAAAAAGGATTGGCCCCAGGACTGTGCCCTGAGGGACCCCGGATGTCACTGGGATTTTGTTGGAATGTATCCCCTCATGAAGCACAGTCTGGGACCGGAGAGATGGGAAGTCCTGTACCCAGAGATAAGTATCATTTCGAATGCCATAAAAGTCAAGCTTGTAAAGGAGTCGTTTGTGAGGGACCTTGTCAAAGGCTTTGGCAAAGTCCATCACATTGACATCTGTCTGTATGTTCTTATGGTTAGATTGATTTCACATGTACAATCTTTGTAATAAGACCTTTGACATATGACATGTTTTAAAAAATATTTATTTTGGCAACTAACTAGGGTAAGAATTTTCATATTTCAAAAGTGTGTTCCCAATGAGTAGACATTTCTGTCCATACTAAAATTTTGGACTTTCACTTTGAATTTGCCCCACTTCTCAATAACTTAATTCTTGCCCATGACTTTGTCAACCACTAGGGTAAGGACTTTCATATTTCAAAAGGGTGTTCCTAATGAGTAGACCTTTCTGTCTGTACCACAGAATTTTACCCCGCAAATTTACAGTATGACCCATTTTTAACAAACTTTAATCTTGTTTATCACCGATCATTGATCGACAGCTAAAAGGAATTTTCTATTTCACTGACACATGTTTATTCCTTATGGTTTTACCTTTCTATCTGTACCAAAATTATTGAACCTGCAGTCTTGACCTTGAATGTGGTTCACAGCTCTTGCATGTATCTACGGTTCTAATATAAAGGAGGAAAATGAAGCATATTTCTGCAAGAATGACGTAAAGAACAATAAAATTTTATCATGATCAATACCACTTATAACCCTTTACTTCCTCATGACAACGGACCCCATTAAGAAACTGTTTAACATACATCTTACTTTATGACAAAGCCCCACCGGAGAGCTACGTTGCCCTCTGACAGCTTTCATTAACATTTTGAACCATCAAGGGCTCTGTTGGCTAGCGCATTTTGACTTCTCAACAACCGCATCACAGAATTTCATCAAAGAGATTACCTTCGGTCCTATGACAAGTTTGTGTTGTTTATTACCTCAAATATGGCTGCCAAGGGCTCTGATTAGCTAATACATTTTTTACTTCTCCACAAATGCTGCACAGAATTAGCTAAATGTATAGTTATATACAGAAGGCAAGTAATCAAGATAAGGTTTAACATCACCTTGACATATAGTCATGTGACCAAAGTCATTATACTGTTGTGATGGAAATGGATGCTAATATATGCCACTTTAATATCCCTTCATAGCGTGATTTCATTGGTTTACTATTATAAACAAAGAACATTTTAATAAAATCTGCAGTCTATGGTCCAATAGTCTCAGCTGAGCGCTGATGCCTAATGGGCCTCTTGTTGATAATCATCGGGTCATTTTATGTTTCACTATTTTCCGGGAACCGACGAGATAGTTATCGGAACCTTTGACCTTCATATGTTTGTATGCAAGATCACCGTAGAATGGGAAAATCCATTGGATATATATTGTTAAAAAGTAACATTTCCCAATTGCAATGTTGACAAAAATTCTGAGACCTAAAATATTTTCCAAAGTTTTTGCTAAGTTTATGATACCAGTAACTTTGAATGAAAAGTTTGTAATTTTTCGTTGGTGCGGGCTCTGGCAAATCTGAGGTATATAAATACCATATACGTGTAATGAGAGTGTAGGGGACATCACCATCCAAATAAGGAAAACTTACAATAGGAAATCCAAAATCGTCACGCTTATCGTAAATATTTGTATGGATTTTATTGGCAATTATCGTATTGTTTAGGTCCAAGAAAGGTGTTTCTGTGTCACAAATATTGGCTTTGTTTAATAAAAGTTCAGGTGGATATGTGTCAGTACATGCATCTTTCAAACTCGGGGTTATCGAAAACTAAGATGTCAAGTTAGATACCCAGAGGTATCATTGAACATATCAATCATGATTAAAGTCGAAACGTTCAGATTTTTTAATTGTATGCACGAAATCCCTCTCATAACATTATAGAAACAGATCTGCTTTAAGAGGTGTGCAGAACCAAAGTTTAGTACCCATAGGAATCCCAACTAGATCTATCTTCTGATAAATCTTGCCATTAAGTTATTATCCATCAAACACCGATGGCCTTACATAAGTCAGGACAAGTCCAGTGTAGGTATATGAAGTGTATTGTTTGTTAGAAAAAAACTAGAGCTGTCCTAACGGGACAGATTAACCCCCTCCCCCAGCGGCAACAAGGTTGAAACATGCAATAATTCATCCCAAGATACATCACTGGTATAAGTGTAATGGGTGTCCCACTTGTGCATTTTGAGGTATAGTCAATAAAGCAATCTGGTTTGCGTACACTTTGACATTGAACTTGTAAATATGGTCTTGGTTCAAGGTCATTACACATCCATGGGTCATGGACAACAATTGTGTAAAATATAGTTTTCCAGCAACGTAACAGGAAGAAGTTATGGCCCAGACAATAATTCTGACTGTGTGCACTGTGACATTGATATTGTAGTTATCACTTTGATTCAAGGTAATGACACACCCTTAGGTTATGGACACTAATTGTGTAAAATTTGATCTCCCTCTTAAGTAAAAGGAAGTAGTTATGACCCGGACAAATTTCATGGAAGAAGTTACGACACGGACGAAAATTCTGGCTATGTATGCCCTCTGAACTTGACCTTCAAGGTCATAACACACCCTTGGGTCATGAACAACAATTGTGTAAAATTTGATCTCCCTCTTAAGTAAACGAAAGTAGTTATGACAGACGGACAAAAAGCTCCGTACAATGTGACACACACCTTAGGATCATGGAAAATAATGGTGTGAAATATTATCCAGACCCTACATATCAGTAAGGAGCTATGGCCAATACAAGGATTTTGAAAATGTGTGCACTGTGACCTTGACCTTGGAGATATGATCTTCAGTCAGGGTCATGACATACCCTTGGGTCGTGAACAAAAACTGTGTGGTCCAAGCTGGAAGTAAGAAGTTATGGCATGCACAGGGTTTTCGGCTATGTGTGCACTGTGACTTTGACCTTGAAGATATGACCTTCGGTGGAGGTCATGACACACCCTTGGATATGAACAACAATTGTGCGAAATCTTGAGTCAAAGTCACTTGGGTCATGAACAACAATTGTGATATATTATCGAAATTAATCTTTGCAGTAAGAAGTTATGGTCCGGCAAAGGATTTTGGCTATGTGTTCACTGTGACCTTCACCTTGAAGATATTACCTTGAGTCAAGGTCATGACACACTCTTGGGTCATGGGCAGCAATTGTGTGAAATAACATCTAGATCCGATAAGGGGATAAGAAGCAATGGCCCGGACAAAAATTGTTGCTGTGTGTGCACTGTGACCTTGACCTAGAAGATATGACCATGGGTCAAGATCATGACACACCCTTGTGTCATGTGCAATAATTGTGTGAAATGTTATCCAGATCCAACATAGCAGTAAGCAGTTATGACCCGGACAAGGATTTCGACCTAGTGTGTACTGTGACAAGGATTTTGGCTATGTATGCATTGTGACTTTGACCTTGAAAATATGTCCTTGGGTCAAGGTCATGACATTTCCTTCAGTCATGGAAAACAATTGTGTGAAATATTATCCAGATCCGATCAGGGAATAAGAAGTTATGGCCCGGACAAATGTGAACAGGGGGACAGACAGACGACAGGCTGTGATTCCTATATAACCCCCCCCCCCCCTCCCCCCACGAAACTTTGTTTTCGGGTTTCGGGAGGGGGGTATGCATATCCAGAGTTATTCGAAGTACAGAGGTAGGCCTTTAAAATGACCAGCGTATGAGAGACAGAAAAAAAAATAGTTTTACTGAATTAAGTCATGTGGAAGAGAGGTATACCGGTACAATGTAGAAAAATCAAATGTAGAGATGTTAGTAAGTAAGTGACTTGGATATTTTGTAAAAATGAGTTTCTCTAGAAATTCGCCGATGTTGCTAATTCGGCTCATGCGATACAGTGCTGTTAACCTAGAGCAGATGCAATCCCAGGGGTGCATAAGGGGAGGAAGGGGGGAGGTTTGGGTTGTGTTACCTTCTTATATAAAGGTATATACAGACGTGCGGCTAGAATGGGGTATACTTTTAAGGCCACCCAATATATCGATGGATATCATTGATCCCTAGATTCATTTTCCCCTCAAATATTTCTTTCTTTCTAATCACAAAATATATGAATAGATAAAACGTATGTGGAGACAGGGACGTATATATCTAGATATATACGTCCCTGGTGGAGATTACAAGAGAATATATTTTTTGCACTGGAATCAGAGACATATGTGCATATATGTCTCTGCTAGAATGCAGAGAAACTGACTGCAAGCCTATTCATGGTAAACGATTCTGACTGGACTTTTTAAAATGCTTATAAATTGCGAAAACGGTAAGATGGAGTTGTCGTTCCGAATTTTAACTTCCTTTGTCAACTTCCGGTTGTGAAACACGTTGTTTTGTTGAAAATGGTTAAGCAATTTCTAAGTAAGTTTCAAACTTTGAAACAATGAATTGATTTTTCAGATTCTTGATGTAGAATGTAATGATTTTACGAAAACTTGATCTTGTAAGTTGTATACTACTTTGTACTACTCTATTCAAACTACTGGCACTGTACCAGTCGCCGGCTAAAATTAGCGTTTTTGACAATTTCTTCATTTTTTTCACGAATTTCTGTGTGAAACTTGCACCAAACGTAGGTTAACTCTTTCTCCACCAGAATATCTTTAAAAAAATTCAAAATTAATAGCATAATGGCTGTTCAACCTGTTGTTTTGGATCGTTGAAGTATGGCGATGTAAGACGCCATTTTATCACGGTGCATATAAATGCCAAAATTACCACTATTTGCCAAAATTACCAAATAAGTTGCCGAAATTACCAATAGTGTTACTAATCTCTTTTGAGATTCTTGCGAGTGGCAGTAGTAAACGACAAGAATCTGGGTGGGACTAAAGGCCGAACCTAACAAACGTGTCGAACCTAGCCGAACCTAAGCTTTATTTAAGCTATTTTTTAATATATTTAATTGATTTTTATGTTTCTTGATGTAATGAGGTCATAACTAATCATTTCTACACCCAAAAATAAAAAATATTCCATATCAATGGAAATATAGCTTTATCACTTGTCGAACCTAACGATCGAACGTGTCAAGTCGAACTGGGTAACGTGTCGAACCTAAGCTTTATTTAAGCTATTTCTGAATACATTTAATTTATTTTAATGTTACTTTATGTAATAAGGGCATATCTAACCAATTCTACACCCCAAAATAAAATGTATAAAATATTAAGTGAAATATACCTTTAACAATTGTCGAACATAGAGTACATGTCGGTCGGCGCCATCTTGGAATCAAGAAAAGTGTTGACGGTCATTTGCCAAACATTACGTTCAATATTTTATCAGAGACATATATATGTCTCTGATTTTATATACTTAAAATTTGGTTTATATCGTTAATTTAAAAATTATTGGGAAAAAAGCAAGTTTTGATATTTGTTTGAAAAAATCAGTCATGAAATCGAGATAGATCTTTTGTAAATTCATTCACATAGTGCGAGATTTGAATCAGTTTTGTTTGACAACCCAGGCCTACTAATCAAAAAGCGAAAATTTATAATAATAATGATGAATAATGATTGCGACATAAGACATAAAATTTGCCTTAATTGCTACCTCATTATTCCCTGAGTAATTTTTGTTACGCATACCGGTGACTTATAATTATTTTAGAACTAAATGTTTTATAAATGCAGTATAAAATATTTTTAAAGACGACTGAATATTCAAAGCAGTGTGTTAAAAGGAGTACTTATCTATACACAGCGACACGACAATTGACGAGCAAATGGATAAAATATCTAGATGATTTCTTTTTTTTTCCCCGAAGCCATATGAAATTTAATCCGACACATTTGACGTCTCCCAAAAATCCAGACAAATAGGCACCTTAACCTTTTGGTATTGAAACCAGTATGTATGTAGTAATTTTTAGTTTTATTAGTCACTCTTATGTGATGTTTGGCCCTTAGTGTTTGGTCCTTATTATCCTGTTCTTACTATTGTACATATGTTCTTAAAACCTGAAATAGATATTTTTTTTACCCATTTGGGGTGCTCCATAACCAGAGGAGGAAGTTCCAAACTGAAACTGAACAGGCATTGCCAGTCTAGTGGACTACTTCCGAATGAAAACACTGTGTACGCGTATTTATTATGACACTGTAAATTTACGTTAAGGGAAACTATATCAAAGTAAATAATGAAGAAATAAAGTGACCAAATGGATATGACTATGGCTTTGTTCTTAGCAGACAGAAAAAATCCTGTGTCATTATTGAAAGAAAAGGCTGAAAAACATACCAGATTACACCATTTTCTTCGAAATATTAGGGTAGACCCCCTCCCGCACCCTCCCCCTCTCGGCACTTTGTGCCTCATGTCGGCCCTTTGGGCCTCCTCCACCCCACCCCACTTCTGCTTCTGGAGCCGCCCCTGCTTTTCAGAGTGGATATTTAAAAAGTCCATGAACACCGTTGGTCGCACAATCAGAACCTTAAAAGTGCCCACTGGTCACTGCGTTTCATTTGCATGAAATTTTCTTTTGATGCGCCGATCACTTCACAAGACATCCAATACTATCAATCTCATTATTGATAAACACAGTTATTCATTTGGATAAGAATGAGAGAAGTCGAGTTTGATATTGTGACATAATATTTATTATATTAAATGTTAAAAATTTACATACCGAGCGAAATAAATAGCAGTCATATTTCATCGTAGGTTGTATTTCTGACAGTATATACTATATTCAATGCAGTAATTACGTTCCTTTTAAATCTACAATTGTAGCCTTAACTTGTCCGTTTGAAGATCGACGAATATGTATTCAAGAGGTGTTTCATTTTTTATTTATAAATCGGAAAAGGACAATCGGACAATGGATTCGGATATGTACAAAATGACCGTAAATTAAGCCTTATGAAAACGTGTGTGTATGCTACGCAGCAGATTATCGGCTATTATATGTACAGAAATCAGATGACCAATCAAGTGCTCTTAAAAATGCAATCGTTTTTAGTCGTCGTGATAGAGAATGTGTTTCATAATGATATTAAGCGCCTTCATTGAAATGTATCTAATATAGACTATATACGCGAGTCGCCAAGAAATTCTTTCAATTCCATTCTTGTACTCGCGTCTTATCGCTCGTTTTCCAATGCTAATTCGAATGAATTGTCTAATGGCCGTTGCCGGATGTTAATTAATTAAGATCGCCGTTAATGACCGTCACAGCGTGTGACAGGTATTTGCTGGTTTCACACGTTTTCGTTCGGCAGCTGCATGATAAACTTGACATCCATTTTGCCGCTCACCCAGGTGATATTAGACGACATTCCAATGTAGCCATATATTTAGATGTTCAGAAATATCATTGTTGCAATCCAAGAACCCTTTTCAAATTCTGTACAAGAAACAACACAATCGTTGTCATGGGTATAAGCACGGTTTAATTCCCCCCATTATTTTCAAAGTAGAATATCTTTGAATAAAGAGATATCTAAATAAACAGCTATTTAAAAGGCCATCCCAATCTTTGAAAAGTAGCCAGAGCTCTTACCCTCAATACCATCACCAAGTATATCCTTCAAAATGTCATGAAATATCTTCAATGAGTAACTGTAACGATATTTAACATTTCAGATTAATTTGATATTTCTCTTTAAAAAATTTAAAGATTTAAACAGAAGCTAGATCTATATATAGGTAATTAACATTCATGTAGAATAAAAAGGTGTACCAAAGAAAATAAAAAAGAAATATCTAAATAGCAAAAGAGTATCCTAAATTATACTAACCCTATGTTATTTGAGCATATTTTGGTAGAAATTCGGCAAAATGCTCCCTCGAAACCCCCCCCCCCCATTTTCCCGGCAACGGAGGCGCTGGATCCGCCGCTGATAACATACATAATTCATTGTAAAACAGATATATATATACATGTATACATATATCTCTCTCATGTATGTATGTATATATATATATATGTATATATATATATATATATATATATATATGAGAGATATATATGCCTCTGTTGTAAAATAATTAATACTTATTCTATCTTTTGATAAACTACGATCGGCACCCACTGTTGAACATAACATAAAGAGATGCTTTATCCGAGCTGGGATATACAGCCGTACAAAAATACTAATGGCATATTTTATGTCTTATGCCACAATTATTTTTCATCAATATCATTTTAAATTTTCGCTTTTTATTGAATAGGCCCTCCGTGTTGTCTAACAAAACCGTTCAAATCTCGCACCGCACGTGTAAATTTACAGAAAGGTCTATCTCAAATATATGCATGATTTTATCCAACAAATATCTTTGAATATTGCCATTATCTTGCAATATTTTAAGAATTAACAATAAGAATAAAATACTTATTAGATCTATATTGATATGTGAAATATTAAATAAATGATATATGACTGTCAACACTTTTCTTGATTCCAAGATGGCGCCGACCGACATGTACTCTATGTTCGACAATTGTTAAAGGTATATTTCACTCAATATTCTATATATTTTATTTTGGGGTATAGAATTGGTTAGATATGCCCTTATTACATAAAGTAACATTAAAATAAATTAAATGTATTCAGAAATAGCTTAAATAAAGCTTAGGTTCGACACGTTACCCAGTTCGACTTGACACGTTCGATCGTTAGGTTCGACAAGTGATAAAGCTATATTTCCATTGATATGGAATATTTTTTATTTTTGGGTGTAGAAATGATTAGTTATGACCTCATTACATCAAGAAACATAAAAATCAATTAAATATATTAAAAAATAGCTTAAATAAAGCTTAGGTTCGGCTAGGTTCGACACGTTCGTTAGGTTCGGCCTTTAGTCCCACCGCAAGAATCTCAAAAGAGATTATAGTGTTACCAAAATTACTACTCATATGGTAGATAATAATGGTATGTACCATGTAGCAGGAAGGTTGAAAAATCATTGGCCAGACCAGGACTCGAACCCAGGACCTTCCGCCAAAAAGGCCGGTGCTCTACCAACCGAGCTATCTGGGCCGATGTCCCAGTCTGCCACAACCACAACAAAATAATTTTTAAGGTAGATTTCTTTTTTCTGTTCGTCTTCTCATTTATTGCAGACGATATGTTGCAAAAATTTTGAAAAATCACGCTCGATATACGTGAAGTAACGTTTTAGCTGGTGACTGGTCTTAGCTGGCAACTGGTACAGTGCCAGTACTCACTACTCAGTCTACTGTACTGATAATAGTGATATTCAGATAGTGATTATCTTTATCATAAAGTTTACAACAGCAACTGCATACCCAGATTGAGAAATTGTATTGTCACATAGCGATTTCAGTAAAACTTGGTTCGACTTAGGATTAAAAAATAATGTGAACCTCTAACTACAGAAGACTGACACTATTCGCACAACGGTCATGTACGTAAACGAATTTCTATATACACTACGGTGGTGTAAATAGCTGAGGGATTATGCAATGGCCATTTACACGACAGTAGTGTACCGAAATTGATATGGCTATTTACACAACGGTTGTGTACCTAAACTAAAGTGATATCACAGGCACTGTGTTATATGAAGAGTGCCTTTTAACTATCCAAATCCCCTCCCCCCACCTATATCGTCTTGTTCCCTTTCCCCCAAGGTAAGAAATTCAATTTACAAGAAGTTACACTCGTGTACCTAAAATGATTTGCTGAATAAGAGAAATTAAAAGGGGGGGGGGTGTGTTAAGCAGGCTCCCTGTCCTGTTTCTGGGTGTCGATTTTGTCAAATATTTTTCTTCTTACTTTAATGTCTATTACTTTATCAAATTTAACGTTTTAATACTGAGCAGTATTCTTATGAAAAACACTTCTATTCAAAATGATACAATCTCTAATTGAAGAGATTTGGCTGTGTTTAAACCAATTAAATAAAATCACAGGAATGGTTAATGAAATGTCTTTCGGGCATCCTTGGCCTTTTACTCTCTAAATCTGTTAGTTTGCAAGAAAAGGGGCACCTCACAGGTAAGGGTTATAAACCTGTCCTCTACTTAGGCAATGTACATAATTAACACAACGGTGATGTAAAAAGCCATATCACTTTAGGTACACGACTGTCGTGTAAATAGCCGTATCACTTTAGGTACACGACTGTCGTTTAAGTAGCCGTTTCACTTAGGTACACTACCATATGTAAATAGCCACTACCTACTGGTACTCATGAACTAACAATATGGCTTCAGGAAGGGAAAATCTACAGAAACTCAACTCATATAGGCCATTGACAACCTCTGCAGAAGCATTGACAGTAGCCAGCATATGGACTGTATTCCATTGGATTTTTCAAAAGGTGTCACACAACCAACTCCTTATGAAACTCCATAACTACTGTGTTACGGACTCGATCCACCGGTGGATATCTAACATCCGAAATTGCTTGTCCCAAAAGGTGGTCCTAAAACAGGTTATTTTCCACGTCCAATTTCTTCTAAAGTCTCTCAAACAACTCTGCTCTTCTTGATCAACATTAAATGACCTGCAGCAGTTTAACTCACAAGATTATTTGTTGACTACTGTCTCCTCTGTGTCAGAGTAAAGGGTAAACAAACCCAGGCAACCCTTCAGAAAAGCTTGTAAGACTGGAAGAATAAATAAATGGTTAATCAGATTCAATCTTGACTAGTGCATGTCTACGGTAGTTTGACTTACATGTCATGACATACAATGTACCCTACCACACCATATCAACATACATGCATAGAAGTGCCAAATACTGGGGCAGCACCAAACCAGTAGAAAAAGTCCATTCATTCCAATCTACTTTGATTAGCAGTAGGAAAGGTTGTCACAAAATTCAGAATAGTTTTTAAAGGATTCCAGTTAATTACTTTTGATATTATAAAAATATACACACATTGTTTTATGTCAAACAGAGGTACATCAAGAGGGAAAAAAACATCCATGGAAATAAGTAGCTGACTTCTGGTCCAGTCCTTGAACGAAAATATTCTCTTAATGCCCTATGAACATTATGCAACATGTATCATAATTGTACAATTGTTTCTTTCAATCACTGTATATACATGTACATTTAGATACCAAAAAAGGTACTAGTGTATAAGATTTTACACAATAACATCATTTTGTTTTCAGATTTCATGTATCTGCTTGAGTTTAAAACTCCTTTTTCAACTCAAAGTCTACCTTGGAAGTTGGGACTATCCTCTAACATGCCTTTGATAATAAAACTCAGCTCCCAACATTTATTCAAAACTTTTGACATGTAATAGAGTATTTACCTTCCTTAAATTTCTCTCGTCAACCACTCAGAATTTGTATAACTTATATGGTTGCATAAGGAAACTATTAGTGTACAATTTCATGCTTGCAATTTAATTCCGAGGTTAGTATTAAATAAAATTATTAATTATGCTCAGGCTGTTTGAAAGCTTCAGCATAGCTGATCATTTGTAATTATGTACATGTCCTGATAAAATCTGTTCATTTTGTAGACAAAAAGAGCAAGAGGCAATCAACAAAACTCAAATATAAAATTGAAAAGAAGGTAAGGTATGGAGAGTGAAACTATTGTATTCAAAATTTTGTAACATACTTTTCTGAGCATTTACCGGTAATATTTCAATCTGTGTGCAACAGTCTCCTCCAAGTTTACACAGAGAAATAAAAACCGATGCATATATCTAGCTCTCAAAAATTTTCCTTTGATAAGACTTTCTGTCTAATACATGTACATTTAGTTTGTTATAAAATGTAATAAAGTGATAAAAATGATTGTAATTAGAAGATCAACATATTCATGGATAGAATCAAATCAGTATGAAGCGAGTGTAATTGTTAATAATATAATTGTTGTACAAATTAAATCACACAGTGGTCTAGTCCGAAATGTGACACCCAAGCATAAGACTGGAGTCTGAATACCTACCATGGAGAGAATCAACAGGACTTTTTTAAAAGTTGAAACTTTTCATTATTCACAATTTTGTTTTGCTATTCACTTGTTTACATCCAAAATATAAGGCCTTCGTGTCAAAAAGCCTGATACAAAACCTGTAGCAAGTGATTTTTAATAATTCTCCACTGAACTTTCTGATTTAAAAACATTATGATTGGGATGTAAACAAGTGATTAGTGAATGTCTAAGCGACATTTTGGACTAACAATGGCCAGCCTTTAATGCTTTAAAATGATACATCCTTGATGACATACAGTTTAATATAAATGCTGATGTGCTAAACATTAACACACCAATATTCCAGGTTTTATATCAACCTATTGATGGGAAATATATATTTTAGAGACAGTTTACTGGAAATCTGTCTTGAACTGCTACATGAATCAAATAAAGGTTCATTGATTTGGGTAGTGGTGATACTTCAAGGATTTACCACCATGTTCCCCTGTTCGATTCCCTTCCCATATAAAACAACAGTAATTTTTCCCAATTTGTTCATCAAATATTCCCAATTTCTTTCAGATACAGTACAAAAAACTTTAGGTTCACAGTGACAGACAAGTGAAAATAGAATGATTTTAAGAGCATAATGAAGTTATGTAATAAAGATATCTAATAAAGATTTGAAAAAATATTGAATAAACTTAGGATTTGAAGAAAAATTTCAATGAATACTACATGTAGTATTATTATAACCCCCGCCCCATATAATAAATGTAAAGATACAGTGTATGTGGCCTATCAGATCTGCACATAATAAATGTACAGATGTTATAATGACTGTGATCTTATTTGAGTATAATATATGTAGTGGTATGTAAAATGTGATCTCCAACTGCACATAATAAATTTAGAGACATGTGGCCCATTATTTCGTCTGTATATTAGTTAATACAAATATAAAGATGTAAGTCTCATGTTCTGATTTGTGTCCAGATATGTGGCCCATCTTATCAATCTGATTAAAACCATATCTTTATTCCACTTCTCTATTTGTCCCATTTCGGATAAAGATCTGGTGAAACCCCGTATGCAGTCATGTTCTGGTGAACTCTGATTTCCAGCCAATCAGTGGATCGGCTACAAATTGCTAGGAATGAAATTATTATCAGCAGCATGCATGACCCACAAGGTAGTTTTTGAACAGAGTTTGTTACATAATGTGTCACTATCACGTGCCTAACCGAGTCATTGATTGGCTGTGGGAAATAACGGTTTCAATGACTTCAATGAGTTCATCAGAACATGACCCCTTACAGGGTTTTGTCAGATCTTTATCCACAGTGGGACAAATAGAGAAGTGAAATAAAGGTACGGTTTTAATCAGATTGCCCATGTTATCTGTATATAATTAATGTAGAGATGGCCTATGATCTCATATATACTGGTATTATACATGATCTCATTGGAACAAACTGAATTATTTTAATGATCTCATATGAACAAACTGGATTATTCACATCATAAGGATGCTCTATAGCAAATAATAAATTACAGGGTGGAGATATGTGGCACATAATAAATGTGGAAATAAGTGGTCCATAAACTCACTTCACATATTTAATGTCTAGAGATATGTAGTCCACAAATGAATCTATTGTATAGTTTTGTCTTTAAATATCTTTCTGTGGACTTCATCATGCCACGTAGCTGAAGCTGAAAAAAGTTGATTACCCTCTGATGATATACATGTATCAAAGGTTGCTATAAACAACCTTAAAATGAAGCTTCTTTAACTAAGAAGAATATACGCACTTTTAGATTCATAAGAGGTGTCTAACAAGTAAGAAAATGTTTTCTTTAGATTTACAAGAACTGAAAGGCATCCAAAAAATAAAGGGTGTCAAAGAGTGAATCCCTTTAAATCTTTCATATTGCTTTTGAGTTGAATTTGATCAGATCCTTTTTTGATACAGTCTTAAAAGTTGCGAATATGACAATTTCAAAATTTAAGACAGCAACAAGGACTGTTCCCTGTTCAAACTTTATTCCTTACCAGGGAATGTACATGTATTTACTAAATTAAGTAATTTACTTATGAATTTTTAACTTTTTTATTTGTCTTTGGAATAATACCACTGAAATTTACAGAATCTGGGGTTTTTTATACAGTCTAATTTGAATGAGATTATTTACGCATGAAGAATTCAGGGTTTATGAACATTTCCAAGCTTGAAGACACTTACATGTTTGCCTTGTAAAATTTCAAATGGAAACATGGTTCAGATAGAATTTTCACAGTTTCACAAATGCCAAAATCTTTAAATTTCTGCTCACTTAATCTGTTTTTCATTCAAGTTAATTCTTTATTCTTTCCACAGGTTAGGGAGCATAATCGGAAAAAGAAGAAGGCAGCTGGTAAAAACACAGATAGTAAAAGTAGGTTCAATTTACAACACATCTAAGGTAGTGTAAAGTCTTTGATAAAACATTACACTGTAATTAAAGACTGTTGTCGGCAAACTCAAGATGCCCTTGGACTTCATACTTTTTTAAGCAGGCATTTAATATCTTCCTTGAAAACACATTAGGAGGTACATAATTCATCACATAAACAACTGCTATGTCTTGGTGAATGTGTAAGCTCCAAGTTGTAATTCACTGCAGCTTATTACTGATATCAAATCCTCCAGTTTGCTCCTCCACTTTATAGGTAAAATGATAGGAAATAAACACTATATAGGTGAAATGTTCTTGGCATTGAATGAAGATTAAGCAAAATAGTCCCAATTGACTCTCTAGCTTTATATGGCATATTTTATTACTTAACCTTTGTAAAGGGTAAATCCTGATTTTGGCTTTCACACATCCAGTGACTCACATTACATCTATTTAATGTTAAAAATGAAAAACAGGTCTAAATGAAAATTAATAATTTGGGAAAATAATAAAATAGTGATTTATAGATTGTGTGATTTTTTAATTTTTTTTTTCAAGGAAAACGTAAGGATCCTGGAATACCAAATAGCCTGCCATTTAAAGAATCTATTTTGAAAGAAGCAGAAGATAGAAAGAAAAGGGTGACTATATCTTGATACTTGTAAAAAACAGAAATGATTTTTCCTAAAAAGAGGAAATTACTTTTACATCTAATATGGCTGCCTTGGTAACTGTCTGAAAATCTTAAAACTGAATTTTTTCTCTCTGTTTGAGGTATTTTAAGTTTGATACATCTGCACAGGAAAGATATAATCCATGATATGTCTTACTACGGTAACATTAAAAAAAGAAAAGGTATCCATCTCAGTCATTTAGAAATTCAAGAAATGGATTTTATTCCACATTTTCATAGAAATTTCAATGAAATTTTATGAAAGAAATCTGTTCACGATACTTGATGATAGTATATGACTCGTGAGTCTTTACTAATATATGTATAAAGTGGCATTATATGATCTAGTAAAGCTGTTATGACAGCCGCCTTCAACATCTATTAGCTAGATTTTCTCTGACATTTTTACTGCAATTTTCATGAAAACTAATGGAAGTAAGGGAGGGGGGAGGGTTGAAGTGACCAAGCCAACAGGGAAAATAAAGAATTGCAAAATTTAGTTATTTAAGGATACTTTAAAGTTGACAAAGTTTTTGAATTGCATAGACACACCATTGTTGTGTAGAAACCATTTGTATGTGTACACAGTTATGATAATCATTCATTATTACTTAGCAATAAATACCTTTGCTCTGTTCAATCCAATATGAGCACATTTTCAAACGTTTTACTGTGAAATACCTTCTCTTGAGGAATTCATTTTTATATATTAATGTAATTTCTTGAGGAGGACTCCACATGCAAATATACCGTATATACTCGCTTATAAGACCGACTCGCTTATAAGACGACCCCCCTACTTTTGGACAAAAATTCTAGTACTTTAGCATTGACCCGCTTATAAGACGAGGTAAAAAATTGCTCTCAGACACGATGCACGATGTACGTATTGACATTTTTGGGGCAGTGCCAACTGTCTCAATCTCGTTCACTGTTCAATGTGCGGTTTGACAATGCACAAGTTTTTCCATAATTACTGTGTAATATTAATAAATAACAAGATCTTTATTTGTTTTACATTAATTTATTACATATTTTATTTCAATCACAGACTTATAAACAGGGTATAAGTTTAAATGCTGCATCATAACAGTTACGTTTACGTTTACCGGAAGCACTCATGTTGTAATCGAATGTCATTGACTGATAACCAGAATGATGTATCTCGACATTTTCTATAAAAATCATGACACTGAGCACCAAATTAAAATAATTAAATGCGTATGATGTGCCTTATGCTTATGTTCTCTTCTTTATCTTATAATTGCTATCTTTTCAAAGTCAAATAATTTAGTCTCCCTAGCTTACCTACTCCTCATTATTTGATAATTAATTGTCGAATGGGCTTGGCATAATTATTGCTAAATAAACAACAATGCAATCAATCACCAATTACTGATTTTTTTCTCGTCAATCTCGGCAAATTAATACCCAATAGTTACCTGTCAATCACCCCTTATCAAGATCAATTGATCTCGGGAACTTTAAACCTATAATTAGATTACCGATGACCCGCGTTTACCGCAGTTCACGTGTACAAGAAGTGTGATAAATACGGCTAGTGACACATGTTTTCTGATAGATATTAATGACTTTTATCTTATATCTCGCTTATAAGACGACCCCCCTACTTCACAAAAGAAATTTAACTCCCAAAAACTCATCTTATAAGCGAGTATATACAGTAGTCCTCATTGCCCTTCATTCCAGAGGACATTTGAACCAGCAGTATGTCTTGATCTCTAATTTAACATGATATTGAGCACTACTGGTAAGACCCTGACCTTACTGAAAACCTACAGATTACTGCTCATTGATATTGTGTCTATTTTCCTTTATCATATCTGGGTTTCATTGTCTTACTGTGATATTAGGATTTATTCTATTGTTTTAGCTGGAAGAAGAAAGAGAGAGGCAAAAACAACAAAGGAAAAAGAATCGGGAAAAGGCGATGAATAAACGTAGAAACTTAGAAGGTCTAGTGAAAGATGCTCAGAAGAAAACTGCAGAATATGAAAAGAAGGTAACATTTTAACAATTATAAGTAACATGTAGATGTTTGTCTTGCCGATACTCATGTGAGCTTTTAAAGTCGTAATTTATAATCAAGTTTTCCAAGCTTTCAAATATTGTGTATACAACATAGATAATACCTGCCTTGAGAGTCGTTACATTATGTACATGTTATCAGCTATATAGAATTTAGTGAAATATATGGTTATTGAAAATTGAAGTTAATTTACTAAATGAGAAACCCTTCATAGGCTATTATAGTATACTAGTTACAAAATCTGGCAAAGTGGTTTTAAAGTCACATGATAAACATTGAAAACTCTGCAGCTGAAGATTGGAATGATGGATTGGTATATGATAGCTTATTTACATTGTATCTACCTGCTGTTTGTGTTAACCACATACAAGTAGTGTATTTTGTAGCCAGAGACATTGTTTATCATTCAGAAATCATGGTCCATGATAGGTTATTCCAGCACCTTGTTTTTATCAAAATAAATTACTTTGTTATTAATCATTGATGCATAAATGTATTCTTGTTGATAATGTTTAAAATGCATCGAACAGAAATTGAGTCAAAGTTCTCAACAAGGCCAGTTTGTAGGAGGAAAGGCAGTGGAAACATCCTTAAAAGCCTATTACAAAGAATTCAAGAAGGTATTACATCAATTCTAAATCATTGCATAGAATTGTAAATTATATCATGGTCTTTAAATGGAAAATACTGTTGAAAAACTGTCTTTTTGTAATTGGCCAGATTGCAAAGCTACACTGGTCTATAGATTGGCAATGTCTGTCCATCAGTCTGTCCGTCTCTCTGTCCGTCTCTCAGTCCGTCTTTCAACATTTTGGTTAAATTCATGGTTGAAGCAAAATCTCGGCAACTAAGAGGAGTATAAACATAATACTTCACATAGAGATTCGTTATGACCAGAGCTTTCAAATTATGCCATGGCTTTTGACCTAGTGACCTTGGACTTTGACCTACTTTTAAAAAGTTTAAATTTTGGCTATATCTTTTGAATAAATAGAGCTTTGATACGTCATACATAGGTTCGTTATGACCAACAGTAACAGCAACTGTTACATTGTTCAGATTCAAAGTGGAAGTCCTACATGATTTTGAATTCAACATTTGGAGTGAACATATTCTTAGGAAAAAGAACAAGATATAAAATCTTTTTGACTGGATCACAAAGCAATTCCAGTGCACATATACTCTGATCCATATTTCAACAAGGAGTGACATGACGCAGACTATCAGTTGGTATGGATGTAACATCATAATCAAATGTTTGACATTGTCCAACTTTAAAATGACGTCATAACAATTAAGTTTAGCACTAAATGCCATGCCATTAATGGAATTTGGATCAGTTTATCGGTAACATTTGTTGATTGTTCTATCTCTGTCTCAACATTTTAATCAAGTTTCTTATTGTAGCAAATCTCAACATTGAGAAATGATACAAACTTCATATTACACATATAGGAAAAAATATGTTAATTGGTTTTTGCTTTAGATGGTATCAGGACAGTATGACCTTCATTTCATGTTTGAATGATTTGAGGGATATCGGATATCATGCAACATTGAACTCAAGCTATCATTAATGGTTTTTTTGTTATCACAAGAATACTCATATTGCCATGGTAAATTTTATAATGCCAGTCATTTGTAATTGTATTTTTTAGCAAAGGAGTATACATTGGTCAAGTATATTTTTAGCTCAGCTAAGCCAAAGTCGTAGTGATATGTCTGTTGTTCATTTATCCACAATCAGTTTGGTTACTTTTAGCACTTTCAACTTCTTTAGAATTGTAGAAAGGATTTTTATAAAACTTAATAAGGATGAAATGCCTAAGGTCCTCAACAAGTGTTTTAGTATTCAGCAAGTTTGGATCCAAGGTAGAACACAGTATAGACCCCTGAGTGCACCCTCTTTTGAATATTTTATTTCACACTGACTGCATAGATAAATGCAAAGTGTGAATGCAGAGTGATCTAGAAGAGTGTCTTAAGAAGTGTTATTAATTTTGGGCCATACCAAAATTTAAATTTATTATTTGACTGTGTCATTTATGCAGTTTTCAGATGAGGCCTTCGTTTTTCTCATTGTAGATTGCTAATAATACAGTTTTTTGTGCCGGTATATTATCTTAAGTTATAAGATTTAAAGAATAGGAAGGAGGTTGTACTGTTTCCATGTTATATTTAGCTATGATAGATTTTGTTTAAACTTGGCATGAATGATGATCCTTTACAAGCGTTATTGTGTTTTGACCAGTTTCATGAATGAGTGGATCTACGACATAGGGCTCTGAGTTTACACTCCTTTAATAAACTTTTATAGGTGGAGTAGATTCTCAAATGAACTTTTACTAAAGGAAAATCTAAAATTTTATTATGTACTCAAAATGATATGTCAAGTGATATAGGCCTACTTGAACATCCTGTTATACATGTGTATCAAATCGAATACACCCTTTTATTATGTTTGGTCAGATATTTGATTCACTATATCTTGGTGATCCAGGTTGTTGATGCAGCTGATGTTGTTCTGGAGGTGCTGGATGCTCGAGATCCTCTTGGTAGCCGATGTCAACAGATGGAAGATCACATCATCAGTAGCGGCACAAATAAACGACTTGTCCTTGTTCTTAATAAAATAGGTAATAGCTTATAAATAAAACACTTATCCTGTACAATGACTGAAGATTTAATTTGAAAAAATAATCATATTTTTCAGAATCTTCCATGTGAGAAGTTGATAACATGAAATAACAAAAACACTTTATATAGTGGTTGAAAGAAAATTACATTACAATTTTCTGTTAACCCCTAAATAAAGTTCAGGTTGCCAAAATTTTGTGGAAAAAGAGTGTTTTTATTATTATATGAAAAAGAATTATCTCATACTATGAAAGTGCACAGATTTAGCAACATGTTTTTATTACCATACTAAATGAAACATTGAATTAAATCAAAACTGATAAGATATGAAGAAAATTGAATTTGTAATCTGTTCATGTATTTCAGATCTCATACCAAGGGAGAATGTGGATGCTTGGTTGAAACATTTACGTAATGAGTTCCCAACAGTAGCCTTTAAAGCTTCAACACAAACTCAGAGTGTTAACTTGGTATATTAACATAGAGATATAGCATTCCATAGCCATTCAATCTATATCGACTCTTTCTACAAGGCATGGTTCGGAATCGAATTATTTTGACATGTTGTGACTCTTTGTATCGTGAATCTGAATGAATAGGTTTTTATCAATTATTTATCGCCATTAAGCCAGTTATTGTGATAAAGTTATGTCTAGAACACTGTGTTGGATGCTGCCTCATCTTGTGCAGTTAGCTCATCATACTTGCCAGATATTACCTGTGAAGCTGTGAAGTGTTAGAAAATATGTGTGGTCAACCAAAAGTAAATGTAAATACAATGAATTTGACCTTCAATTGACTGTCTGGCCAGCTATGATGCTAGCATGCTTTTCTAAAACATGCAATTCACTAAATTGATAACAGTTGTTGATACAGCATATTTTCAGTTCTACAAAATGTTTCATGTGATCCAAGCTTCACCAACCTTTGATCTTGCACATCTTCTCAGACTAGTGTTAGAATCATATACAAACAGATAATTGGATGGGCGATGGGATTGAAATGCAGCCCATTTGTCTGCAACATTAGAATGCATGAGATTACATATGAAATGATAAACAAATTTTTGCTCCAACATAGATTTATTACTTTAGCACAATAGATATTGAAATAACAGATTCATAATGTTTCATGTACATGAACCATTTAAACTAGCTGACTCTTATCTTCCTCTAATGAATTTCAGATATGAAATCAACTTTTGCAAGTATCATTATATGTTTTGTATCACTTTGTTACAGAGTCAGACAATAGTACCACTAGCATTAGCCAGTGATGATTTACTGAAGTCAAGTCATTGTGTAGGAGCTGAGATCTTGATGAAATTATTGGGAAATTACTGTCGTAATAAAGATATAAAGACAGCTATCCGAGTGGGAGTCGTAGGTAAGCAAATCCAAATGTCATACTGCTATCATAAAGATACCAAGAGATGTAGCTAAAGTGAATTTTACTCACTGTCTGGAAATATAGACAAATGTATGTATATATAAAGATAAGCACTCATCACTCAAGTTCTACAATAGACGATCTTCATATTTTACACGATGTAAGCGGCCCAAGACCCGACATGCAACTCTTTGCCGAGATTTTTATTTTGACATTATTGCTTAACTTGAGACGTCACAGTCTAGTTCTTTACGTCAAAATGAAAACCCCGGCAAAAAGTAACATGTCAGGTCTTGGGCCGCTGATATAATGTAAAATATGAAGATCGTCTATTGTTGGGCTATACGGAGTGTCTCGAAAGATGAAGATAAAAATATTGCTGCTATATGGTACCTAGTCAAGTTAGATTTTACAAGCAGTGAATATTTATTTTTTGTATCATTAATAATTAAGAGATTGTAGTAAAAATTTATAAAAATTTTAAGTTAATTAACTCTTTTTTATAATTTATATACATGTAATAATTAAATTTAAAAATGCCATACAATTTTCCTTCTGTGAATGGAAGGTACTCCTGTATACTTCTAGTAGTGCTCTAGTATATACCTCTAGTGCTCTAGTATACTTCTAGTGCTCTAGTATATACCTCTAGTTATCTGTTATACCTTTAGAACTCTAGTACATCTCTAGTGCTTTAGTAAACTTTAGGATACATCGAGTTCTGTAGTATAATTTAGTTCTTTAGTATACTTTTAGTGCTCTATGTACTGCTATTGCTCTAGTACACCTCTATTGCTCTAGTATACATCTAGTGCTCTAGTATACTTCTAGTTCTCTAGTACATTGTCTGCCATTTCTGCTCTAGTATACCTGTCAATTGCTGATGGGTTAGTCCATGTACTTGGGTTTACTTCTTCTGAGATTATGTAATTTATCCATTTTTATTTCATTGTTCAGTGAACTTAATGATTAAAAACATGATAAACAGAATTAATATCATTCTGTGTACAATATATATATTGTTACTTAACCTACTAAAGTCATGCACCAAATATTTCGTTATGATATCAAATACATTGACTGCATCTGGATATATCAGAATTTTTGGGGGGAAATTATTGATAAAATCCATTAAGTAAATGATCATTTTTGAAATATCACATATTCATTGTGAAAGCATTACATCTTTGTTAAAAGTTGTTGATTCTAATCCCTTGGCAGTATCAGGAAAATCCTACATTTTTATCAATGAGTTGATTTTGACAAACCCATACAACACTGATATAATCTCAGACGAGAGTTTTCTTTTTGACTGCACACTAGTGGTTGTCACATAATCTAAGATTAGTAATTAAAGTATAGTGTTAACTACACAAATATTTTATCAATTTTTTTTCAGGTTTTCCCAATACTGGCAAAAGTAGCATCATTAACAGTTTGAAAAGAGCTAAAGCTTGTAATGTAGGAGCCATGCCAGGAGTCACAAAGTAAATACTTACTTCAGTGTAATTTTGTAAACCCACCTTTATATTCAAACACCAAGAAAATGATAGTAAAATAATTCAAACTTATTATCTTAGATAATGGTCTTACACATGTAAAAAGTAATTAAACATGAACATGAATTGCAGTGGAAAATTAAGTCATCAATCAATCATGTTCTTGAAAAATGACTTTGCCCTCAATGCTGCGCATATACATATCACTTATATGATTAAATCCTAACAGCTTCATACATTACAGTGTTTTTCACCAGTGCAATTTTATGCCGTTATTCGGCTATTTCCCCTCTCCAAAATAAGCTAAAAATTCCCCAAAAATGATATAAAATTCCCAGTAAAACAAAATTAAAAAATCAACATTTTGATCGTAAAATATCAATTTCGTAAAATATCATTTAAAAGAAATTCTGAGTTGTTTATATCATTGTCAGTCTGGGTCTCTTAAACGCTTTGTATACAAACTAGAAGCACGTGTCATGGACCCCATGTGGCCCTGTGTCGTGTTGTAGTGCAAGATGTCGCACAATTCAAAGTATTACATGAAACGACTTCGGCAGAAAGATTCTAAAGGACTTATTAAGATAAGTGATGCTTTTAAGAAACAAGTAAAGACGCCTAAAACTAATTTTGAATTAGCCAAAAATGACACAATAGACAGTCACATTACGCCAAGCTCAAGTATACTGTCAGTAGATCTAGTACGTAATTTGCCGCCTGCCAATTCGGCCTCGGAGCCCACCCCTCTTGATCATGGAGCGCAAATGGAACCCCAAGTCTGAACAAAAAACGCAACAGAATGAGACAACAAACCCTTGACAGTGTTATGAAAATTTGCCATTTGAATGAAGAGCCATCTGAGGGTGATTGTGACTTGTTGACATGTTCAAATGTTACAAAAAAAGAAAATTGAATTTGGGACTAAAAGTTAATTAAAAATTTCCAATTTTATATTTTTGTTGTTTTTCCCAATTCCAGGGGCATAGGGTACTTTTGAAAAAAAGTGCAAAAAACACTGCATTAAGGAAGGAAGACAGTGATATATAATTTTCTCCTGACCTTCACCTTACAGTTTAAATATTAACATTACCTCTAAATGCTTGAACAGTTTAATAGGTCACACCATGTCATAGATGAATCAGAGTTTTCTGAATTCATTGATCATCTCTCATTGCGTTGTCTTCGTTGCTTTTACTTTCAATTGTTGTGATGGGCCTAACTGACTGAATAACTCAAGTGCTGCTGAGGAACTCCCTGTAGTCTTTCAACTCTATCAAGTTTGTGTTGCAACTATGAGCTTAGAAAGTGGGATGTCTGCCTTTGCATCAGCACTGATTGATGATTACCTCCCCTAATAAACATTATCTTCTGCCAGACAGCTCAAACAGTCCTGGTTTGATGTTAACCAATGGTTGTGTTAAGATATGAATTAAAGATTGTATGGATGTGTTGTTTTTAGGTCCATGCAGGAGGTTCAGTTAGATAAGCACATCAAGTTGTTAGATAGTCCAGGTGTAGTGATGACACAGAACGTTACAGACACATCTACCATACTCAGAAATTGTGTTAAGGTATGAGCAGGAATCTGGTATGAACATAAGTATCATATGATCATAAACTATTTTGTTTCAAAAGTTGGAACATGAGTTATTTTAATAAATTAAAATCTTTTTGAAGATCATTAACAGTAGTATCATGTCTTTACCCACAATAATCTTACTCATTTGAGTAAAAATTTGGGAAGATAAACTATTGGATTACATGTATGCTATACTTACGTTAGTGTGCATGAGGTAGCTAGGTAATGATGACTTCTCCCTTCTCTTAAACACATTAATTATATCATGTACCATCTCATGAACTCACAATAATATGAATATGTAATGAAAGAAAAACTTGTACTAGGATTGTGAATCATTTGTACTTGTATTTACAGTAACTCCCAGTGTATAATGCCCACCTGTGTATAATGCACACCCCCAAAATGCACAAAAAAGTCTCAGAAAAAGCCTACTTCCCATGTATAATGCGCTGGTAAAAAATTGATAAACCATAAGCAGCCTTGAAGCCCACATTTCAACTGTTAATGTACAGTAGTGTTGTCTCTGGTAGTGTGAATTATGCGTCACTTTTATGTTTTCACACATCAATCAATACTAACTGGACAGAATCCAGGGACGTATATATCTTTATACATCCCTGACAAACTTCGTCCATTTGAATATATTAGTTATTGGATTAATTATACCGGTACTCATAATTACAGTAATGTGGTTACTGTAGGTTGGTAAGAAATTAATTTTATCTTGGTTAAAGTTACAGATATACGCTATATATCTTCATGGTCATTATTACCGATGTTCTTGTTATTTGTTGAATTAGCACTTTTTGTCAGATTGATGTGTGTATACAATGCTCAACGGTCAGTTGACCAGGTATTGCTAGAAGGTGATATCTAAACCCAGCACAGTGGATGTCTAACTGTAAATGTGAAAGGGCCAATTACCGTTATTTTCACTACCATCTTGTTAAACATCAAAGCCATGATCAGTGTAATTTATAATTAGATACGTAAAACTGTAGTAAATTCATCAATACATACCGGTAGACTGTCAGATTTATCAGACACACGAGAACGAAGGACTTTTGATACATTCCATGGTAAATTAACTTCCTGGTGTGATTTTAGTACATGCTGACATTTAAACGGTTATATTCGGAGCGACATCATGTGCAAATACTTGAAAAAAAATTGTTATATTTTAGTTCCTGTGTATAATGCGCACCCACAAAATTGAATTCTGAAGCAAAAGTGCACATTTTACACGAGTAATTATGATATATGTGGATATGTACATACTACTTGAGATATATTATCTGAAGCTATAAACATATGCAACATTTTTGAAAATATACATTGTATTTGTTATCCAGCTTGAGAGTTTAGAGGATCCAGTACAACCTGTCGAAGCTATACTCAAAAGATGTCCAAAGCAACAGGTAAGCTAAAATGGAAACAATAGGCCAGTGGGTGTTACTGACCACCTGTTACTGACCACCTGTGTGTACAGCTGCTGCCTTACAACGGGAAGAAGACTACATGCTCCTTCAAAACTATGAATTCAGTTTTCTTTACAACTTGAAGAAGTAGAGGAGGAGATTATCTAGACTTATAGATATTTTCACTTCATGTATGAGAAGTTTATTGTGTATAATGTTAATGTTGGTATGTAATATACAATATAAAAGATTAATTCAATTTATGATATATAATTCTGTTAACATAAATACTTTTTAAATTTTATTTACTTTCCTTAACTTATTTTCCTAAAAATATAATAGAAGAAACCTGAATTCCCTCTTTATCTATCTCCTTATTTTCTTTAGCAAAACAGAAACTTTGAAATTTCTAGCCTTTCGAAACCAGAAATAATTTTGACAAATCAAGTAATCATTGCTCAACTTTGTGTACAGAGTTTATATCCCAGATGTGAAGGAATAGAATTTTTAAAGATAAGGCTATTTGTAGCAGTTTAGCCCCACCTCCAGAGTCCCAAGAAGATTTTGGGGGATGAGGAATCAGGAAATATTCAGAATATATGTTCTTTTTATCCTGGATATGAATATGTTATCAAATCATTAAGTTCAAAACAATGCTTAGACTCAGATTAGCAATAGAGTCCCTCTTTGACTCCTATTCTAGTTTTATTTCTTTTCATTTCAGATCATTTTACATTATAACATTGCTGATTATAAAGATGTAAATGGATTCCTGTCATTACTGGCCAGGAGACTTGGTAAGCTGAAGAAAGGAGGGGTTCCAGATATAGACAAAGCTGCTAGAACAGTACTCCAAGACTGGACATTGTGAGTTACAAGGAAAATACTTTGATCTGCAGATTTTTGATTCATATCTTGTATATCCATTTCCAATCTAGGAATTCCATATAACTTATATCTCTATCTCATTGATGTCTTGCTACAATTTAATAACACATGAAACAAGTATAAACTCCTCAGTGTAGACAGCGTAGTTTATTGATCCAATCCAGTACTGAATGTAATTTTTTTAATTGTTTGTGAATTTAATTTTGAGTTAAGTGGATTCCCATTGATTCATGTAACAATAACTCTAATTATAGTTTTAGTGGAACTATTTTTCTAATACAGATTCAGTTGTACTGAAGTTTTATGAAACTATCAAGTCACTCTCCTAATTACTGCTAGGAACTTTGGTCCCTTGATGTTCATCTGTTTTAAAGTATTCTAACTTCATAAGATTTTAATCATTCAGTCTTTCTATATACTTTATATTATTAATGAATCTGTACCTCAACATCCTGTTTAGCTTTGTTAGTCTTTACTGCATTAAGATGCACTAGCCTGTTTCAGAAATGCTATCAAACTTATATTTTCTAGAGGAAAAATAACATATTACACACACCCTCCAGAACAACATAGTCTACCTACACATATCAGTGCTTCATTTGTACAACAGATGGGGAAAGAGTTCAACCTTGATGATCTTGTGAAAGAAGAAGAGGATAAAGTTCTTCAAGGTCGGAGGAAGTTTTCTCAGTTTTTTCAATGCAGTACATGAAATATCACACTTCATTCATGAGTGAACATTGTAAGAAGAATGCAGTGTGATCTGGTGAAAAAACTTATCATGCACAGCATCAATCTCATATATAAGAAGATCAAATAAAGTGATATGTCTCTCCTTGATAAAGATTCTCTCACCTTTAACAATTGAAACTGTATTGAACGTTTGTTTCTTGAATTTTCACTGTGGAGGATTTGAGTATTATTTTACCTCTATTGTGATGTTTGTTTGCAACAATACTTCTATACGTCTTGTGTATTTAGTTTTGAAATGTTTTTGTATCATCTTTTCATTTTTAGCATTCATGTTGGATGCAGCATCCCAATAGAAATCCCTCCTTCTATCAGGCACCTGGTCTTTCTTCTTAATTTCAGGGGTCCATGAACATCCACTTTGGAACATACATGAACTGTGGAATATACGTGTATATTGTCATTTAACACCTGTGACTTTCAGAAGTTTCATATTTAATATTAATGTCAGACTTACCTCCTTTGCAGTAAGGAGTTCATAGAAAACTGGAAAGTTCTGTGGAAGGTTTGACTGAAGTGTAATTATACTCTTTTCCTGATGATTTGTGTTGTTGCACTTTCTGTACAGTACTAGTTGCCATTCATCTCGTGTATACAGTATTGGATTGTTTTTGTGTCCTGTCTACTGCTTTGGCATTCATGGTGGATGGATGCAGCTAGCCATAATAAGGAACACTTACACCTCCTGGATAGTTGGTCTTAACTGTTAATTCCAGGAGTATATAAATGTTCACTATGGTACTTTGCTGTAGTACCATATATACTCGCCTGTAAGTCAGATTTTTGGGAGAAAAAGATGGTAGTCGAAATGCACAACCGACTTATAGGTGCAATACTACACAAGAGGAAAAAAGTCCGCCTTGATCTGAAGTTAGACTTTGCTGTTAGTGAACAGACATTGCAGGTATCACACACCATAGATAGTACACGGATATTCGCCGGTCATTAAGTACTTTTAAAGATGATTTTAGGACAATTAAATGCGTATTGCGTGGCCAACAGTTTCTATACATAAAGCTGTTATATATCGGTGCTTTGTTGTTTATTTGATCCAGTTCAATACAATTTATAAACTTATTACCTGTGTAGAAGTAACAACTTAACTAGTCATAACAAAAAGCAAACAGAACCTTATGGAGAAAGTTTAATGAACCTGACGAGAAAGCCATTGATTATATAACATAACACAGAGTCCACTGGTGGAGGACAACATCTATGAGGACATTCCTTTGTCGGAACTACAGATCAGACTGCTGTTTGATGATGATAATGATGATGGGGGTGACAACGAATTTGAAGGCTGGGGTCTGAAATATGCTCGTTCATAGTAAATGACTGTTTTCAAGTCCAGAAACTGCTGGTTTAACGACTACTATATTCTTAGAAAAGAAGCTATATGTAACTGAAAGAATATGTTATTTAAATCCCCCTGTATTGTTAAGTACACACGAGTGACAGTGCATGATCATTAGAGCGGAAAGGCTCCCAAGCCATTTATTGAAAGTCATTAAAGAGATGCTATAAACAAATACAAGCCTTTGTACATTGAAATTTTAGAACCGACTTATAGGCAAGTCAATTACAAATTCCAACATTTCAAGCTCTAAAAGTACCAACCAACTTACATATATAGGCGGAGCGACTTATAGGCGCTTATATATACGGTACTACCCATCTAACATCAGTAACTTTTGTATTTTACACTAATAGAAGCTATATGCACAATTGAAAAATTAAGTATGTTTTTGTATGAGCAGGTCTTGAGAGACAGAACAGTAAATTTATTCTGGTGGACTCATTAGGGCCTGCTGAGGTAGCTATGACAGAAGAAGATATTCCAGAAGAAATGTCAGATGATGGAGAGGATGAAGAGGAGGAAGAAATGGAAGAGGAGGAAGAAGAAGTGGAGGTGAATTATGTTTCCTACTCCAGTTTATCATTTTTGAGGTCGTTTAGAAGATTGCTGATGATTTTCTTAGTCTTGCTCAAGTTTAACGTAGGAAAAATGTCAGTAGACTTTCATTTCTTTCTTCGAAATATTCCATTGCACAGAAATTTCAGTCTATGCAAGGGATCCAACTACAGTATAATCTGTCTATTCCGATGATATTCTGTGGTCCCAGCAATTTCCCTATTAAGTATATACGAAAATAATTTGTGTATTCCGTATTCTGTGCACTCCGAATTCAGAACATAAATTCTGTCTCATAACCTACTTAATACTTAATTAAACTTTGTCTATTCCGATTCGTATTTGTTTATCCAAGCTGAACCTCAGGCTAAGAAAGGTTTATCAATGGCCATTCAAAGAGATAATTGGTTTGTTTGTGTTTGTCTACCTCAGACCAGGTACCTGTGTGTAATATTTAATGAGTTGTAGTCATGTAAAAGTAATTGCGACATTATATTTGTACGGATAGGTGTACAATGTGTTAAACTCAGACTTGGATAATAATGATGTCCACGCCACAAAAACGATCATGCTCTACCCTTGATGCATGTGCTCCTTCGACGAAAAGAACCAGGAAAGATCTTTCGCTCGGACAAAAGATAAGTCTTATTGATGAATCTGAAGAAGTGCCTGGTGAAACTTACACAGGGGCAGGCGTGGTGTAGTGGCTAAGCGCTTGGCTTGCAGCGCCGATGATCCGTGTTCGATTCCCGGGTTGCACCACCATGTTTAAGAGGTTGGTAACCTCCTGCATCCATGTCACGATATAACTGAAATATTGTTGAAAGCGATTTAAAACACCAATCAACCAACCGAAAGTTACACAGAAAATGTTGAGTCAAAAGTATGGAATAGGTGCTGCTACTGTCAGTGACATTTTGAAATGGCGAGATTTTTATAGAGAACAATTTACACAAAGTGTTTCTCCAAAAAGACGGAGATTCATCAGTGGTTCCAAATTTAATGATTTGAATGAAATGGTTTCCAAGTGGTTTGCCCAAACTAGAGCGAAAAACATTCCAATAAGTGGACCTATCTTCTGGAGAACTTTTCTCTGTAATACGATGACAGATACCTCACTTACATTCAGACATTAAAATGTATGACTGAAACTTCAATTGTAAAAAAAAAACAGTCAGTTAAATCTCAATCTACCCTTGATCGTTTTGTTAAAAAGTGATTTGATCTCTGTATATTAACCAAAATCATTTCTTTGTAAATAAAATTTGAATACAACAGTACTCATCTCTTCTATTTCCATTCGATCACTTACAGGTGAACAGTACAATTAATAGTGTATAATTTGAAACGATTCATATCGAAGATTAGTGTGCTCCAACAAATATATTCTACAATCCGAACTTTGTCTATTCCGAACATTTCCGTTGGTCCCATTGCAATTCGGAATAGACAGATTACACTGTACTTTTTGGTATTTTAAGACTTCTTATGTCTCTGCCATACCTGGCATGGGGCATCAGGTGTTTCCTTTGTCCTTCCATCATTCCATCATACATTTGGTTTCTGGATGATAACTGCAGTATCTTTCTTATTCAAACCAAGTTTGGATATATGCTTACTTATCAAGAAGGGAAAAACCTTTTGATTTTGGGGTCAAAACGTCAAAGGTCAGGGTCACAGCTGAGGAAAATAGACTGTAATTATTGGTTTCCAGATGATAATTTTCATGCTTACTTATCAGGAGAGAAAAGCCTTGTTTATTTTGATGTCAAAGGTCAAGGTCAGAGCGGATAGAAAAGGCTGAAGTTATTGATTTCCTGTTGATTTTGATTTATTATCCTATATTATTAAGTGGTGTGGAAGTTGACCATACTTTACAGATGAAGAGAGGTAATCTAAAATCTTATCAAAAGGGAAGTATGCCTATATATTTGAGGGTTAATTTGTCAAAAGGCAAGGTCACTACTGATAATATTTATAGAAGAAATGGCCCATGAAACTTATAATGTAAACATTAGTTAGGAAAGCTTTGTTGCTGATAAGAAATAAGCATAGAGCGGGGGCATATCATTTTACAAACATGCTCTAGTTCATAGTGCAGTGATATATTTAGCGTAAAGAAATTTTGCTTTCTTTCTAGTTGAAATCCGTGACTATACCAGTCAAATCTGATAGTGGCAGATCTTCACGTAGAGTATCAACAAGTACAGATATCTCCCAAAACTCAACAACCACAGAAGAAAGTAAAATTAGGTCTTCTGTTACACAAGCAAATAAAGATAGAAAAAAAGATTTCAAAAAAATGAAGAAGAAAAGGAAGAAAGCAGGTTAATATTAATTGTTTCTTATTTTTTTCTCAATAGATGTGACTCCATGCATAAATAAAGTGATCACTATTCTAGGTATGATTATTAGAATATGATGTGTATATGGCTTCTTGCAAAAAGTAATGTTTTGCAAATTCATCCAATTGAATCATCATGAAAATACAATTATGTGAAATACAAGTGACTTACAGTTTCTTAACTATAAGAAAAAGTACCTTGAAAGGCTAGAATTGACTCTTCCATTATTCATAAAAATACTAAAATTACAAGACATTTAGAATATTTGCAGTTGTTATATTTATGATATTATAAACAAATATAACATTTATTGGAATTTTGTCGGACACAAAATGACATCACCATAATGACTTGTGGAAGGGTGCAAAATTATTTGTTTGTAGTTTTTTAGCTCAACTTAACCATTGATTTAAGTTTGTTCTTATCATAACATGCCATCTTTTTGTCCATCCATCAGCGTCCGTACTCTCTTTACATTTTCAACCTCTTCTTCAGAACTGCTGAAGATATTTTGATCAAACTTGGTTGGCAAACCAAAGCACAACATTTTGATTTAGAAGTTAGATGGGCTTCTTAAGAAATGTTGCTGTTTTTGGTTTCACTCTGAAATCAAAATTTTTGACACTTTTTCATTTCTGACTGTCCTTTCCACACATTTTTGTCTCATTCTCTTGATGTATTCAGTAAAGAGATGCAATATTTTAAAGCAATTATTTGCTGACTTTTATCAGAAAATATCTATTTTAAGAGTTAATTGAAAGTGTCATGTCAAAATTAAGTTTCCTGGACTTTTTATAATTGTAGTTTTGTGTTTGATGTAGGCCAGTTTTACGTGTTTTGCATCATTCAATAAGACATATTAGAAAAAAAGAAATGGCTGATTTAATTTTTTTCAAACATTATATTATCATTTTCTTGATTGATTGATTGATTATTGTTCTACATCACTCCATTCTTTTATGTACAGTAAAACTTCGTTATCTCGACATCGTAAGGACTGAGAAAAATATGTCGAGATATCGGTAGGTCGAGATATCCGAATTTGAAAGTTGAATTTATATTTGTCACCATATTTTCGTATTATACATTATTTCAACTGGATGTTCTGGCTAAGGGTTATTACCTTGAACCACTCTAATACGGCTTGCTCTATCTCCTCGTATATAGTGGTACGTAACTTCTTGTGGCTAGAGTGGAATCCATTCTTTAGAAAAGCATCCTTAATCTTACCCGAATTTTTCAACCATGTAGACAGTGTGTTGTGAGGAACTTCGAGCTTCTTCTCTACGGCTTGCCTAACTTAACAAACCTTTCTCTACTTCATTGATGGCTTCATACTGAAGCTCAGTAGAAATGACTTTTAATTTACGCTTCACCTGATCCTTTGGTTTTACCTGAAAGTTGGGGCAGGAAACACTTGGAGATATAGGGTGAGGAGAACCTATCTGTGACATTACAACAACGGATTTGATGAAAGTCCGAGAATAAACGCCCTTATAAAGGTTTACATATGATTGAATTTTGACGATAGCTTGTTCTTGTATTAATGTAATATCTCTAAATTACTAAATTATCATTACATGAAATTTTAATTAGTATCATCTGTTATCAACATTACTTATTTCATCATTAGATGAAATTTTAACAAGAATCATCATCATCGTCATTCACACAGTCGACGCATGGGCTGTAACGGCCGAGTAAGTACGCTGCGCATGTACAGCGGTAAGATCAATAAACCTGTAGAAGCCAATGTCGAGATAAACCAGGTAAATCTTGACATCGGGACTGAAAAGTTACGTTGAGATAAGCATGGTAGTCGACATATTGTATGTCGAGACATCCGAGGTGAATTTCATCATTTTATGAAGAAAAACGGTCGGGACTGGCAGTTCATGTCGAGATAGACGGGTAGTTGAGATATCCGATGTTGAGATATTGAAATTTTACTGTATTTGGTGACATCATCCTCTTGATGCATTGCAAAGAAATTTATTCCTTTGCAATGGAACCAGCTGAAGCAGTGAGGGATCTTTTACGTAACATGTGACACAGGCCCTTGGTTTTTTCTATCTAATCTAATAGACCAGATACCAGTGTGTCTACTATGAGAATCAAACCTGGGAACTTTTGGTCACGAGTCACCTCATCCACTTAGCCACATCGGCTTTCTTGATTTATTCAATATGTACAGAGAAGTACCAGAGCATTAATTTGGCAAGTTGCCGCAACTATTATTAAAAAATACCCATTTCAAGGGTAATATGAAGTTTCATGTCAAAATTTAGGGTTTTTTTTTTGTGACCTTTATTTTTTTAACTTAATTCATGTATAGGCTAGTTTTGGCATGCTGAAGGGCAGTGGCTCAGACTCTATAAAAGGCAAGTTTTGTTTTCATTTCATTTACACCAAAGCAATTAACCTGTTTTACAGTACTTAATATAACTAAGTTATCAAAGGAAAAATTTCACAAAGTTTTGTATTATTTTCTTGATATATTTTATGTAGAGAGGCAAGTTTACGGTCATTTATCAGAGTCATAATAAGCAAGAGAATACATGTATCTGCGATCTTTTTTGAACATATTGTGAATGAGCAAATTTTTGCTCAGATGAGCAATATACTTAGGCCTATTTCAGCCCCTTATTATGTTCAGGCATTGACAAATGAAAATGGGGAAATTCAAATCAATCTTGCTTGTCCATTTGTCCATACATCTATTGTGACAAAATAAATCTTGTGTGTCCTCTGTGATCGTCCATTCACCCAAATATCAAAAATCTTTAACCTGACCATTTAACTCTGTAAATTTTCTGTGTTTAAATTGAATATTGAGTATAAATATACAGACTAAATGTGTTTCCTTTGTGACAATGTTTTTTATTTAGTGTTTATATAGTTGACTATGAGAATATGTCAGATCGTGAGTACTGATTAACCGTTTTGACTCATGCTTTTATACACACTATTCTTTTGTTCTACGGTGGGGCAGAAAATCTGCCCAAGTATAGAACAATAGATTTGGTAGGCGACTAAAATACAAAGCAAACAGAATAAGTATTTGCAATCTTACGTATTTGACTTCGAACTTTGTTCAAGTTTTCTGCCATATCCACTACACTGAAAACCTCTACACAATAGAATTCAGGACTATAATCTAATTAATCTTGTTGGTATCCTTACATAATTACAGATAAAGTGGCAGGGGACCTTTCTGACCGGATGATAATGGCTTTCAGTAATACTGCTGATGGAGATGAGGACTACGACTTCTCAGTGATGGGATGAGACTATGTTATACAAAGTTATAACAATGTTATCATAAATATATGTTATACAATTTAAACCGTCTTTGTTATGATTAATGATATACATAAGTATTTTGGTTTCTTAAGAATATTCTTCATTTTCATGTGGCGTTGTTACCAGAGACATATAAACAATATATTGAACAGCAAATTCTACCTCATAATTTAATAGTGAAACCTTAAGTTGGTAGTCCAGCCACATTCGAAGAATGAAACAACAATTTTTAGAATAGTTGAAATATAATTTAAATCTTATCTAGATGTCATATTAACATAATTGGCTTTGATTTCTTATCCCACATCCGATATCTGTGATTTTGTCCTGATTTATAACCTGAATCCGCAAATAAGTGTGATATGTCGAAGGAAATTATTTTCTTGGGGAAACTAGTGCGTCAACATGAAATTTCAGTTAACCAAGTTTTAGAGAGTCAGACAATGAAAAAGTGGACTTCCCAAAAAATTCAAAACAAGAACAAGTATGCAGAAATATCAAATATTTTACATCCGTAAAAGCTAACAAAAAGTCAAAATTTTACTGGAAATCTGAATATCAAATAGCTGTCATGAACAGATCACTACATTTACTCTTCGTCACACATTACACAATCACAAATAAAATACTGTACCAATACAAAAGTACATTTAACTATGACATTTACAAGTCAATTTCATCATATACCGGTATAATGGGAAATACATTTATTTTGAGGACCGATCGTACCCATGTAATAGTTTGCTTCTGAGTTTTTAAAGTATTGAATGTCAACTAGCACGCTAGATTGAAGAACTGTCTTGGTATAATACTATTTTACAAGACAGGCTTAGTGAGGATCGTTTCAATGCTGATGCACTCTCAAGAATACCAGGAAACCTACTAAATCTTTTTGGGAATTACCATGTGGTGGAAGTCGTTTTAAGCTCGCCGGGACGAAAGTTACCCGTAGACAAAAGCTTTAACCTTGGTCATAACTTAAACAGCAAGAAATAGGATTGCCATTCTTTATATGTGTATTTCTTGTGACAAGACCTTTCATTGGGTACTGGTATTTTTGACCTTGAAGTTTGGCCAGCTTTTAAAAAACTTTAACCTTAGTCATAATTTGTGAACAGCAGGAGATGGGGCTTAAATATTTCAAGTGTGTATTCCTTTGGGTAAGATTTCTCATTACGAATCAAAATGTTTTGTCACTTTTGCTATTTAAATTCGGCTGCCACCGGCGAGTTCTGTTGTCCGACAACTCTTTTGTACAAGAGCACTGCTTCAGTGCGCTACTTTTGAAAATGAGATAGATTGTGTAGTTCATCTAACCATGAGATTACTTGATAATTTTGTTACAAATGTTTTTAAAAAAAATAGTGCTCTCGGGTATTTATAAGACGTGTAAGTTAGGAAAACTAAAAGACAAACTTTTTAAGATAAGGATAAAGAAAAATAGTAAAATCAGGAAATAATTCAATCCAGAGAGATTTCTCTTTAACCATCATGGTGTCAAATATTTCTGATCAATGTCCTCATAGTCAGTATTGACAAAATTGAGTGGAAAACATGCTCACTGAAACCATGAAAAATTTCCAGGACAGTTTAACAGAAGGGCACTTAATTCGAGTTAAAAATTTTTAAAAACTGCTCGGTATCATCGGGTACAACATGTCGCAAGTTCAAATTTGTATGTAAAGGTTGTACATAGCATCTGTAATAAAGGTATGAAATGGAATATCAAAACCAGTGTATCTCTTGCATATTGACATCTCTAAACGAGAAAACCAATATGGAATATCAAAACCAGGGTAGCATTATTACAATATCATGCAGGGTGTCTCTTGCATGTTGACATCTGTAAACAAGAAAACCAATATATGTTACTGATAACTGATCAATTCACAAAATGGCTAGAGTGTTTCCCATAAAATCGCGTCAAGATTCAGAAACTTATGCAAATTCTTTGGTTAAATGGTTTTCTGTTTAGACTTGTTTGTGCATCTGCATGAATAACGTACAAATCGAGAGAAAAACAATGATGGAGCTATGTGAAAACCTACAAATGGCTAAAACTTGTAATAGTACTACCTCATATCACCCAACAACCAATAAATAGGCAGACAGAAAGGTATAACCGTTTGACTTTACAAGCTATATGTTGTTCTAAAAGAGAAGTAACATACCATTACAACAAAGTGCATGGGCAATCGGTGCAGCAGTACTAATCAAACAGACGGGGTTCCCGCCGAATTTCATGATGCTTGGGAAGAGACGTGGATCCAGCTATAGATACAAAATTAATGAATTTTTCCAAACTGAAATATACTTGGTATGGTTCGTATATTATTTCTGAAGTAAAATCACGATGTAAGACGTATATATATATTATTTCTGAAATAAAGTCACCTACATCATACAAGATCAGAGATGAGCCATATATCATTTCAGAAGTAAAATCAACTACATTATACAAGATCAGATATAAGACATATATATTATCATTGACTCAGTTTTGTGGATTACAGCACCAGGGTGATATCACGCTACCGCTACATGTAATTTAAGTTATGATATTGTGGCAGAGGTGACCAATCAGACGGAGTATGTAACTGAACGCCCACACACACACGCACAAAGCAAAAGTAAAACGCATGCGCGGATCCAGAAATTTTTGTCAGAGGGGGTCCAACCAAAAAAGGTCAATTTTTCTCTTAGACGAGGGGGGGTCCAACCCCAAAAATGCCCCAATATTACCTTTTTTTGGTAAAATTTTCGGATTCCAGGGGGGGTCCAGACCCCCCTAACCCCCCTCTGTATCCGCGCATGAAACGGTGACCGCATGGGTTGTATGTTATAGAATTATTACTAGTACGGACAGCGAACTTTAAGGTAAGAACGGATGTATTCATAACTAGATCTAATGTCTAAAACTATAATCTACAACTTGTAAAATCTACCTACAGTTATCTTTCGTTAGCCTACTGCCGAACACCTCATTTCTGAGTATTACTGGCAAGGCTTTAAAAGCGCGTTGCGGACTTGAAATAAGGTGGAAAGTAACATGACAGAAAAGAAGATGAGAAAAGAGAATAGGTTTCTTATTCTTCTTCTTCCAATACGAAGTGTACTCAAAAAGTTGAGCGTTATACTTCATGTGACAGTCACGACAAAGGCCTCACCGGGCAATGTGATGCAGTTAAAAAGGTTTGTTGAAAGGGGTAGATAGAACAAGGAAAGACGTTAAAAACAGGGTGTGTGTTTAGTACTTTCTGGGGCTTTTTGTTTCTATTTTTAGAAACATTTCTCAATCGGTTTTAAAACTGTGAAAAAAGATTATCAGCACTCCTGGAAATGTTATGAAATCTAAACACACACACTTGCATCAACGTAGATCTATAATTATACAAAAATTTCAATAGTTAATTTTTAATTCAGATGAGATTTATATATATTATAAATGAATCTAAATTTAAATTGCAAGCATAAAATCACAATATAGGAATATAATTATTTCACATCAGGGAACAATAGACCCTTTCACGTTAACTGTGGGACTGACGTTTTGAGTGGCAAATAGTTATGTTTACTGTAAAATTTTTGATGTCATAATAAAATAATGATTGTCTCTTACATCATTTTGCGGGAACAGTAATGATTTTGCCACTCAAAACATTCAGTTAACGTGAAAGGGTATATTTGACGACCGTTATTGCTCTTTCACCTGATGTATTAAAAATACAGCTTGGTATTTAAAAGCTATAATAAGAAAATTAATTGGTTCTCTGATCCAACTTTTCAAAACATTTTGGGCAGGAGGGTGAATTTTATGTTGAAATTATTTTTTGTTTTTCCCTAAAATGGAATAGGACATAGAATATGACTAAATAATGACCTTGCAAACACTAAATAATAGCATTGTTAGGCTTTCATAGTTATTTGACATCCTGTCAATATTAAACCATAACACAAAATCACAGTTCAACAAATATATATAAACAAAATCAGATATATATCTATAACAGAAATGGACAATTAAGATATGGAATATTTCTGGTCAGCTATATATAATTTTCAAAATGTAATATGAATAAAAAAAAACGTGGGGCAGGTATGAAAAATCAAGGCGAGCAGGGATGAGAATCTTAAAGAATTTTTTTTATTGTGGCCTAAAAGAGAGTGCTTAAGATACTGCATGTATGCAGTCTTCGATCAGAAATTGGATTTTGATCATCTGTATATAAGGCCTTATACGTTTTCTGTCATGATTTCTCCAACATTCTCAGTCCTTAGAAAGACCATGATTCAACCACTTCTGAAATGCACCATTGAAAAGCTCTCACAGCGATCAAGTTTGTACCCTTATTTTAATTAAGTGATTGTTTTAATCATGTAATTAATATTGAAACTTCCCAAAATTTCATATATTAAGCTGGTCTAATTGAATAGTTGATATATAGCAACTGAAAGCGGTTGAACTCTGTGTCTTATTAATTAATGACACTGTGTACTTCAGATGCCATCACTAACATAATGACTACATATGAATTCCATCAAAATCCCCCCTTAAGTAACTTAAATTGACTGCCCTGAGTGATGTTAAAATCCTTGATTATTAAATTAATCAGAGTGAGTGTAATGCAGACTTGTTGGTACACACATGTATAGCTTGCTAATTTCTCCAGACAGAAAGGTCCAATGGATACTATATACTCTTCGGTTTTCCAGTAAATTTATGGTAATTATGTCTTAATCAACAACTTAATTACCTTCAAATTAATACATATTGAAACTGATTTACAAGAATGCCTGTCATATATAATTAAGTTTAAACAAATCAGAGGAAATGTGTTCCTGTAATTGAAGGTTACAATCTGGAACAATGTATGCAATGGACCACATGCATGCATGCTCCTGAACTGATACCGTGTTACAATATCTGTAAATATGACATCACAGAAAATAGTTTACACGAAACATCACATAGAGTTTTTCCACTTGCAATGTGCAAGTGATCATCCTTAAATGTCATGAGTGATCATCCTTAAATGTCATGAGTGATCATCCTTAAATTTCATGAGTGGTCATCCTTAAATGTCATGAGTGATCATCCTTAAATGTCATGAGTGGTCATCCTTAAATGTCATGAGTGATCATCCTTAAATGTCATAAGTGGTCATCCTTAAATGTCATGAGTGATCATCATTAAATGTCATGAGTGATCATCCTTAAATGTCATGAGTGGTCATCCTTAAATGTCATGAGTGATCATCCTTAAATGAGGTCGCATTCTTAACATGATAAGTATACACAAACCTCATAACACATTTTCCTTTGAAAAAAGTTTGTCAAAAGTTTGAATTTCAGTGAAAACTTTGATGTATAATATACAGACTTAAAATAATTATAATATGTTTAATAATTAGATATTAAGGTTCATTGAAACACCACTAAAAGATAACTCTTCTTAAACCCAAATAGAGTTATCTTTTCTTTACAGATCACATGAACAACGTTTCATTTTCAAACATGATATTGACTTAGATTGAAAACCAGAAAATAATCTAATGCACAGATTAAAAGGGGATTTGCGAAAAGGTCCGTTAAATAGACATAATTATATGAAAAAGAGTTATCCAAATAATAAGATATAGCTGTAACTGTAGATCATACGTAGATCAATAACTGCGACCCGCTCCGACCCGTTTCCGATTCCGGATTTTCCCAACGTAAACAATGAAAAGAAAATAGAAAATGCATTTTACAATAAACAGAAAGTAGCATATAGGTTTGACGGCGCGGTGGAATTAAATTGTTTGTTATGGATCATCTGAGCAAGTGAAAGTGGTGGGTTCAAATACCTTGTTGAAGGATGGGTACAGAATGTTTTCTCTATCATAGTAATTTTTCTTGACTGTAATGAAATTAAGTAAGTTAGTAACAAGAAATAGCTATGCTCAAGTATTTTTAAAAATGAAATTTTCACACAATTTTTGTGTTTTACTGGAAAGATATCATCATCAGAAGTAAAAAGCAAAAAACAGAAGTGAGATATCTAAAAAAATAAAGATTTTATGGCTATTTGAAATTTCCATGAAATGAATATTTTCCATTGGAAATGGTCCAAAACCTGAAAATATGTGTCACAGTTGAATAGCTGGCATGTAACATTGTCCATAACTGGATTTTAAATTTCAGTATGTATGACTATGTCTCCTAGATACATCTACCCTAAAAACTGATCAATAGGGTGCAAAATAAGTGTAATATCAATGAAATTAATATAAGACATTAATTTAAGCTTACAAGAGTTATCTCCCGTAATAATTAAAAATAATAAATCTTTCATATTGTGGAACTTTTTAATGCTTTTGACAGGTGGAGTATGTCCATAAAAGATGAAAATCAACACTGTTGCATTTTTTATCCACAGTAGTACATTTATGTAGCTGACTATAAAGATTTCCATTCCCACTGTGTTTTTGGCTGGATCTCTTGATGTTTTTTGAAGTTTATCCTCCATCTGACACTTCTATATATATAACTGTTTATCTGAGCTGAAAGAAAAATATTAATAATAAAACAATGCAGGCAATTCATGAGATATATCCAGTCCTACTGGAAAGCCTTGCATGTGAATCAAATACCCCTGCTTTTTATACCCGCTAAATGTTGCAGGACAGCTAAATGAATGTTTTGCGCAGGTGGAAAGGGGGGGGGGGGGGGGGTAGGCGAAATAAAGTGATGAATACTTTAATTTATACTTTATTTCCATCCAACATATTACAATAGGGAAAAAGTTGAGTTGCAGGGTTTTATGTATTGCCTAGAAAAGCATTAATGTGGCGAATCATAACATTTGCATATGCAGACTGGGTGATGCTCAAGACCCTAGCTGCCCCCTTCTCTGATTCCACAATTTTATAGTATCATCATTCCAATGTAATGGCATGTTATTAAGTGTATGGCATTAGTTGTGTCTATATTTTTCAGCGTTGCACAGAAACTACTGCCAAACAACTGCTTTAATTGTTGTTAAGTATCACTTTACATTCAAACATTGAAAAGTCAGAGGAAATTCTGGAGATCACGACTTGTGAATCTGTCTACCGGGTATATCATGATGATTTAGTTAGAAATGTACAAAATAAACCTGTTTTAATATTTTTAATATGTAATAATGCTTACTAAGCGAAATAAAAGCGCCGAACGATAAAAATCGGTGCCTATCACTTTTCCATTGGGTTACCCCGTTCCGAATGGGACCTGAATTTAATGCAAGTGATTTTTGCAAGTTCATGCAAAGGGCGGGGATTATCGAGCAGGGTTTGACTATGTATGATAATTGAACTGTAATTCAATTCATAATTTCACTAAAACAACAATGTAATATCAGAACTATATGAAAAACACTTACTTTCATTTTTTGACCCCTCCAGGTTCCTCTTCATTTCTTCTTACACACGTGGGGTCATGAGGTACATAAAGGGAAATACATACCGTTCACGTAAACATTTGCATGACCAAGATATACTCCCGCCTTCTATACTAAAACGACCGTCTTTTCAAGCGCCTCATTCACTGACAGATTCCGTACATGTGAGAATAAGGATGGAAGAGTTATGTGCCCCTTGCTTGAGCATAGCTACAAGAAACATTCAGTGTCCACAAATTTTCAGTCATTTGGCCTTTATCAAGTGTAAACAAACAAAAAACAAAAACAAAAACAAAACAAAACAAAACATCTAAGTGAAATCTTTATTTATATATATCAGATGGTAAAATATGCCCAGTGCAAACTTTATGTATATATTGTGGTGGTGGTGGTTGGGGAAAAGTGGGGGGGGGGGGGGGTAATTGGATGGTTGTATAAAATTTTTGTAGTGATATTGGTCATACATATTAAGTACTTTTAGTCTAGATATATAATTAGTACAGTAAAAACCAGCAACATGCATACAGATGTTTTTGTTTTTATTTTCAGCTAGCCAAGTAAATCTTAATGTCAACATTAAATGAAAACTTGAGACATCAGAATCCTTTGAATTGTTATTTTCATAATGAAATACTTATCAAAATTGCTTTATTTTGTGTAAAATTGTTTCTTACAACAATGTGCAGACAGTATAATCTATAATACTGTGCATCTTTACATGATCTATGTTTTACAAATCTTAATTTGTTGCATATGTATTTACAAGGTTATTGTAGGAGAAAAAGATGAGGGGTAGTCAATGATATTTTTTTATAACTTTGCAATCTAACGATGCACCTTTCCCTTTTTTATTTGTGATAAAGATAATAATAAGTATTAAAAAATGATATAAAATTCATAAACTTTTCATGTTTCAAAAATGCACAAAATGTCTTTTTTCATACCCCCCAAGTGTTATTTTGAATCCCATATTATGCCCCTAGTCCATATATCATCAGTCATATTTTCCAAATCAGTAACATCTGTGATATAAATCTTACTTTTTATGAATGATATACATATATCTTTGATTAGAAATGAATTTTGTTTCAAGATAAAGTTTACTTTTTGTATTTATATGAACTTTCTTATAAATGGAGAGATGATTAGGAATGTAAGAGTCAATATAGGGTGGTATGTATGGAAAGCCCGTTCGTTTTCAAAATTCCGATGGTGAAATTAAATTTCTTCTTCATAAATCAACTAACTGAATGTTAAGGAAGATTATATACAAAAATAATTTACTTGTGATGTTTAGTTAAAATTCAGGTAATTTTTCATATGGTGTTTCAATGAACCTTAATACAATGAAACAAAATGAATCATCTTGCTCTTGACAAGGCTGCGATCTGCAATAACATTGTCTTTGCCTTTGATATGTTCAATAACAATATCATACTTGTGTAGCAACAAACTCCATCTTGTACATGTTGTAAGTCTCAATTATTCATGTGTGGCATTTTATACAGAACTGTGAGAGGAATGCAATGAAAATAAACAAATATTAGATGTACAATCAAATTCAGATAAACATCAAAATGTTATAAAGTTAACAATAAAGCAATACTAACTTTGTAAATTAAATGGTGGAATAATTTTGTTGACTTTTAGTAAGTCTCTCTGAAAAAATCCAGAAAAGGAACTATTATTAAACGATTTGTCCAATATTTTTAAATTGGTTCTCAAAAGAATTGCATGGGATTCGATCCACTTCTGATAGCAAGCAAATGCTTTCACAGCAAGTTGGCACCCTATATTTCAATGAAGTAACCTTTTTTAGGCTCCTCGAAAACTTTTGGGGGAGCATATAGTGGCTATCGTATCCGTGTGTCTGTCTGTCCCACCGTCCGAGCTCATGTCTCCTATACCTTTCATTAGAATTGATCATATTTCACCAAAATATTATTAAGTTAAGGGCTTTCAGACGAAGGTCAATCAAGGTCATTTCTAAAGGTGAAGGTCAATTATTAACTATGACTTAAAATACCATGAAGTACATATATCTATTACACCTTTCATCTTAATTTGATCATACTTCACCAGAATGTTATTTAGGTTATGGGAGTTTGGACAAAGGTCACTCAAGGTAATTTCTTAAAGGTCAAGGTCACTTATTAACTATGATTTAAAGTACCATGAAATACGTATGTCTCCTACACCTTTCATCAGGATTTGCTCATACTTCACCAAAAATTTTATTAAGATTAAGGGCTTGTGGACAAAGGTCATTCAAGGTCATTTATGAAAGGTCAAGGTCACTTATTAACTATGAATTAAAGTACCATGAAGTACATATATCTCTTTCTTTTTTCAGCAGAATTTGATTATACTTCACCAGAATGTTACTTAGGTTGAGAGCTTCAAGGTCACTCAAGGTCATTTCTGAAAGGTCAAGGTCAATTATTAACTATGACTTAAAGTACCATGAAGTACTTATATCTCCTTCACCTTTCATCAGAATTTTATCATACTTCTTCAAAATGTTATTTAGGTTAAGGGCTTTTAGACAAAGGTCACTCGAGGTCATGATAAAAAGATATATTTCATAACTAATCAAGGTCAAGCTTACTCATTTCAATTTAAGAGAATAAGATCACTTAATGGTATACAGTTGACTTTAAGAGAATAAGATCACTTAATGGTATACAGTTGACTTAATTGGATATCCATACAATACATCAAGATTTGAAATTGTCATCAATTAATACAATTATTTCCTATATATTGAGTCATAAATTTCCTTCATTATTGCTGTACTTCTTGAAGCATCCATCAATTTTACTGATTTTTTTTGTATATGGACTGAGTCATCAATTTCCTACAGTATAAATATAACTGCAGAACTTTCGGTTTTTCAGTTTTACTGATACTCTTGTCATTTAGTTAAATTCATATCAAAACAACTTCCCAAAATTTAATAGCTCTGAAACAACCCAAAGCAACTAAATGCAGTTAAATCCTCAATACCTATGAATTACAGTGGATACTTGAAATTACTATGTTCTGTCAAATCCACCACACCCACCAAATGAAAAAGTGATCTTGATCAAAGTGCATAGAAACAGTTTTTGGTCCACCCAATTCATCATCCATAACAATGTAAACTTTTCACATATTCGACTTCTCTTGTATCTTTTGATATAATCTGTCATTCAAGATGGCTGCCAAGTGCTATGATTGGCTGACATATTTTCCAGCTTCTTATTATTAATTGCTTCACAGAATTTCATTAAATCTTATATATAAAGTAAGTACTCAAAGTCTTCTACTAAAATTGAGCTGTGATTTGTTTGGAAAAAGCAAATTGTGCTTACATGAGTGATATAGGCGCACTTTGGTCTCTTGTTAAGCTCAATTTTTTACATATTATCATAATAATTAGCATTTTTATAAGAGAGTCACTGTGACTGTGTTCAATTTAATCATATCTTAATTTTTATCCACTAATAATGTCATATGACCAAAACTGAGATATTACACAGATGGATTCCTCATGACCAAGCTTTCAATTAATACCATGATTTTTGACCCATCGACTAAGATCTTGAACTGTGACCTACTTTTTCTACTTTTTGTAAAAACTTTGATCTGAACTATATCTTTTGAACCAGAAAAGATACAACTTTGATATTGAAGACATCATATGAATTCCTTGTGACCAGGGCTTTTAAGTAGTACTGTACCATGACTTTTGGCCCAGGGACCTTGACCATGGACCCAAAAAGGTACAGTTTGATATTCATCTTATGAATTCTTCATGACCAGGGTTTTGAATTTGTACCATCACTTTTGACCTAGTGTCTTCGACCTTGATATCTGATCCACTTTTCACAGACTGTGACATGGGCTATATCTTTTAAACAAAAAAAAATTTCAGCTTTGATATTCCACTTGTGTCATTTATGGATTTCTCTTGACCTGGGATTGGAATTGAGTGATCGTTAAATGCCCGACATCACACATTTTGGCACACTTGTTCATTATGACGTCATAAAGAAATGGCCTGTCAAACATGAATTTAACTATGACGTTACAATGGAACTACGTAATGGGCATGGTTAAAGTTGGATCTGGCGATCCCTCAATTGGTACCATGACTTTTGACCTAGTGTCTTTGACTTTGGACTTTGACTCACTTTTCATAAACTTTAACCAATGCTTTATTTTATGAAATTAAGAATTCCTTATGCCATTGACTCTTCTGAATTGAAGTTTTAGCATGAAGAAATTGACTTTGTATTTCAAGATCAAATGTCAGGATCACATTGTACAATATGAAAAACCTTAACATTACCACCGAATAAAAACTTATCATTGTAGAGTCTAAACATAACACAAATATTGGCCGTGGTAACATGTCGAACTCTTTTGATTTTCAAGTCTGAGATATTTTGGTCTAAAATTTCTTTTTAGAAGACTTTATGAGGTAGGGAATACAATTTCCACAATGGTCTGCTTCTTACATTTACTCTCTGAAAATTAATACCCATTTCCGTCGGGCTTTGTTGCCTTCTTACAACTCTTGTTTAAACAAGTTTATAAATAGACTGTTTGCTTGGTACAAACCATTTCTTCTTAAGTGAGGGAGTTGATTTTACCTCTATATATATACAAGTGCCAAATTTGACGGGTGGGTCAGTTCATATTTTGTATACGATACACAAAATAATAATGTGACGAAATTGAGAGGAGCTTATGCCATACCCCTGGTGTCCACATTCCTGTCTGCATTGGGTTAAGTAGTTTAGGGTAACTCAGTATTGGAGAAAGTATAGCTGTAGTCTGACATTGTGGAATAATATAGGTGCTACAGTCGCCAAACTTGCACCTAAGATTCATTTTGGGATGCTGACTGAATGCATACATCAGATGATGCATCTGAACTATATTTTCTGCATCAATGACTAGGTTCAGTAGTTTGGAATAACTCAGTATTGGAGAAAGTATAGGTGCTACAGTTATCAAATTTGCACCATACATTCATCTTGGGATGCAGACTTAAACACTTTCATCTGATGATGCATCTGACCTTGAGTTTTTTGAGCGACTCAGTTCGAGATTACAATGTTCTTTAGAACTTCCTACAATTCTTTTTTGCTTGATAAATACTGTATCGAGGTGAGCATGGTAATCTTTTATTACACCCTGTTTATCATTTGTATATAATTATTGATATTACATTTGCCTTTGGATATATGTTATCACCATTTTCCAACAGTCCATTTGTAGACCATCATGCATGGATTGTAAATTAAAAGTGATCTTTCATGTAGTTATTATTTTTCACTATAACTGTATATAAAGCATTGTGCTGGATTATCGTGCTACCAGTTTAAAATGAAAGGATCTTAAAGACTTGGTGCATAGTTCAGTGCTTTTAATTAGAGTGCGGACTTTTAGGTTTTATTCTTGGAATGAGCTACTCTGTCGTGATCTCTTACTAGAAAATGGACCCCACTCAAATCTTAACCCAGAACAGTTTTACCACACCAATTGAATGACGTTGTTACGAATCAATTGACCGTCCTAAGTCGATATCGTAACTGCAGTGCAATCAAATATTTTTGTAATGTCTTTTTTCTGTGTATATTCTACTATAATCGTGTTTTGTGCATGCCCTTGGTGATTTCTGTCATACAGCTTTTTCAGATGTCTTCTGTTTTCTCTTAGTAATGTCATTTCTGATGTCCAATGTAAACATCAAGTAAAAAGTGGGACATAATGATACAAAGTACTATATTAATTGATACAAGTACAATAACAATACATAAATCTTTATATACACTAGGACAAGAGATAACTATTTATGAAAGAGAGCCAGAGATTTGCTGTTACCAGCTTGCAATCAGGACATTACTTTGATTTACTTGTATATGTACTATATGGAGATCTATCATAGATCTTTAATTTTGTTTTTTGCAGTTCGGTACAAGATGAATGGAATAGCTTTGATTGCTGGTTGTGTAAGATTTGAAAAGAAATCAATGTTGCAAGGTTCTTTCATTGATGTAGAGGCATTTCAATCAGTCTTTAAAAAATTTAATCTGAATACAGAAAGGATCCTGAAAGGAGAAGTCAAAAAAGAAGATTTTATTGAAAAATTGGATGAAGGTACATTGTTGGCTATACCCTTCTTTGGTGTACTTTGGTGTTTTAATGTGTTTGCCAGGTCCCATGCAAATGGATATGGACTGTTGTTTTCTCTGTAGCCTAATTAGACAGAGATATCATTAATTATGATTAGAGATATTGCTGATTCAGAAATATATTTATATTGTTTTAAAGCAAAGTACTTTTAAGTAACCACTGCATATATCAGGAAATGATTTATTATATCACACCATAAAAATCATCAATGTTTCGTTTCAGTGTTATCTGTTGTATATTTTTTTATAGCCATCAAGTGTGTTAAAATAAATGGAAATGATTGTCTTATTGTTACCCTGTCAACACATGGTGCAGAGAAATTGGATGATCATAAAGAAAATAGAGATCAGAAAGTATTTTTCTATGATGATGGCATGTCGGTGAAAGACATCCTGGATAAGCTAAAAGACCCTGAAATAGAGCATGTGAAAAAATTACTTTTCATAGTAGTAAGTATGTATGCTAAATAATCATATTTGTGAAGTGAATGTTGCATCTAAACAACATTCATACACTTGTACTGTGTTTTACTGAATTTTACATGAGACATAAACAAAGCAGTAAAGATCCTTACAGAAGTGATCCTACTTATCCACATCCAGATTATGTTACTAGTAGAGATCCTTACAGAAGTGATCCTACTTATCCACATCCAGATTATGTTACTGGTAGAGATCCTTACAGAAGTGATCCTACTCATCCACATCCAGATTATGTTACTAGTAGAGATCCTTACAGAAGGGATCCTACTCATCCACATCTGATTATGTTACTAGTAGAGATCCTTACAGAAGAGATCCTACTCATCCACATCCAGATTATGTTACTGGTAGAGATCCTTACAGAAGTGATCCTACTCATTCACATCCAGAATATGCTACTGATAAAGATACTTACAGAAGTGATCCTACTTATCCAAATCCAGATTATGTTACTGGTAGAAATCCTCACAGAAGTGATCTTACACGTCCACATCCAGATTATGTTACTAGTAAAGATCCTTACAGAAGTGATCCTACTTATCCACATCCAGATGATGTTACTAGTAGAGATCCTTACAGAAGTGATCCTACTCATCCACATCCAGAATATGCTACTGATAAAGATCCTTACAGAAGTGATCCTACTCATCCACATCCAGATTATTAACTGGTAGAAATCCTCACAGGAGTGATCCTACTCATCCACATCCAGATTTTGTTACTAGTAAAGATCCTTACAGAAGTGATATTACCCATCCAAATCCAGATTGTTACTTCACTTGTAAAGATCCTTATATAAGTGATCCTACTTATCCACATCCAGATTATGTTACTGGTAGAGATCTTTACAGAAGTGATCTGACTCATCCACATCCAGATTATGTTACTAGTAAAGATCTTTACATAAGGGATCCTACTCATCCACATCCAGATAATGTTAATAGTAAAGATCTTTACATAAGTGATCATACTCATCCACATCCAGATTATGCTACTGGTAGAGATCTTTACAGAAGTGATCCGACTCATCCACATCCAGATTATGTTACTAGTAAAGATCTTTACATAAGTGATCATACTCATCCACATCCAGATTATGTTACTAGTAAAGATCTTTACATAAGGGATCCTACTCATCCACATCCAGATAATGTTACTAGTAAAGATCTCTACATAAGTGATCATACTCATCCACATCCAGATTATGTTACTAGTAGAGATCATTACAGAAGTGATCATACTCATCCACAGATTATGTTACTGTATAGTGATTGTTTACATATTTGAAGCAAAGTGGGTGAAATATCAGTATAGAACTTACTTGTAATCCCCTTGCACAAAATGCCAATTAAAGTCTGTTCATCTCTTTGTTATTTGGCTCATTTGACATTACAGGCACTCTAGTAGATTCTTACAGCAATGTTAAGAAGTATCATTTCTTTAATATAAGGCATAGGATGTTCACACTTCAACAAATGATGCATCTATGTGTGTAAAGGAAGAATCTAGTTTAAGATGCTGTGCCTGACCTATATTTTCTGCACGAGTGAACATGTCTGTCTATCTGTCCATTAAACCTTTGTCTGCATAATAATTTCTGAGACTGCATACTTAAATGAAACTTGTAAAGAAATAACCTTACCATGGTCAAAAACCCTTGAGGTGAGTGTAGTAATCTTTGTTTACACTATGTTTTGACATTGTTTTCTACAATGTCATTTTGGTAGTTTTTCAAGTAATTTCTTTTCTTCATGGTAGGCTGCTTATAATGTATTAATATTTTGGGTTAATTTCCAGATAATCTACCGAAATATGTAATGAAAAAGAAAATGATTAAAAAAAATAACCTTTTAGGATAGTTTTTTTTTATGCCCCCGGATCAATATATCAGGGGCATATTGTTTTTGTCCCGTCTGTTTATCTGTTTGTCTGTCTGTTGTCAACTTTAACCTTGGCTATAAGTTTTGAACCATGAGGGATGGAGACCTCATATTTGACTTGCATACTCAACTAATAGAGCCTTTTCAAATGACACCAAGATTGATGACGTTTTGACCTTGACAATGATCTTCACGCTAAATATAACTTTTTGGACTTTGGTGCTACTGGGGCATTAGTGTTTCACGAACACAGCTTGTTTTTTATGTCCCGGATCTTGTCGACCAGAGGGGCATATAGTGATTGGGTTGTTTGTTTGTCTGTCTGAACGTTTGTCCATTTGTCTGTCCGTCTGTCATTCCGTCGTTCTTTCAATAAAAGAGGCATAACATCGTAAATGTAAGTGATAGGGCTTTCATATTTCTTTTAGGAAGACTTTTCTTTTTGTACAATACTATTTGACCTTCTAACCTTGACCTTGGAATTTGACCTATATTTAGGGAAAAAAGTCTCACTTTATATCTCATCCAGATTTGTCACATCTGGATCCGGGTCCATTTTTAATGTTAATACATGTGCAGAAGTACATGTGTGCTCACTGTTTTCTCACTTCTTTTATACTTTTTTTTACAATTTTAGATTAAAAGGTGGCATACCAAATTAATTGTATTTTTTATTTTTTCTATTAGTTTTCATACAAAGTCGGGCCTGGAAAATTGACTTACAGTTGTGGGAAAGGCGTGGATTTTGAGTTCTATGTTTCTGTATGAACCATGGTGTGGAGAAGAATTAATTTTTGTAAATTTTTAATGGGTTACTGTACCTAGTATGAAAAACTGAATATAAGTGATGTAGTGCTCATGATTTTGGTTCAATTCTTAATTAATTTCTATAAAAGGATATTCTCCTAACACAACATTCTGATATTTTAAAAGTTTTTAATGTTCTGAGGTTAGCAATATAGGCACATTTGGGTCTTTTATTTCACACATTCTTTGAGATATTGGACTGAAACTTGGTACACATCTTTATCACCAATAACTACAACTTCAGTTTGAAGTTTGTTACAGTGGACCTACTTTTGCCAGAATTAGGTCATTTTTTTCTGAAATTAGTTTTCCTGACTTTTAACACATCTTTGCAAAGGTCAAAATTTGTATGCTCTGCATCAGGCAGATGCCGTCACCATATACGTGAAATATTCATGGTGTGACTTTAAACAAAAAATCAATCAATTAACACATCTTTTGAGATATTTAACTGGATCTTGTTATTACAAACAGCCAAAGTTTTAATTCTTTTTGCAGTTGACCTACTTTTGCAGGATAAATGTCACTTTATCTGATAGCAGTTTCTTTGACTCATGTAGCTATTGTGATCACTTTTTGTCCAGCGTTCGACCCTCTTTTCATCTTTTTGTCCAGCCCAAAGCTTTCATACTTTCATCTTCTTCAGAACTTCTGGAGAGATTTGATCAAACTTATTAGGTATGAATTACTTAAGATCTACTAAAAGTGTTATTTCTTTTTGGTCAGACACATCATGGGATGGATTCAGGATGGGGTGACATATGCCTCAGAGGTTACCTTCCTTTGACAAACTTCTTCAGATCGGCTGCATAGATAAACAAACTGAATACATCGGAGTGATCCAGAAGGGTGTCTTAATTTTAAAAAGTGTTGTCTGCATTTTTGGTTGCATTCAAAAATCAAAGATTTGGTGCTTTTTATACGCCTGTCCGTCTGTCTGTTCGTCCATCCCCCTGTCGTACCATCTGTCCGTCCATCCATTCTTGTCCGTGCTTCTTCTCCTTAACTAAAGGTGAACAAAACTTTTGATGGCGTCATATGAAAGGGTGTGGCTTGTAGTTGTGCATGTGGGTTTCAAAGTTGGGGTCAGGCCCCTGGGGTGGGGGAAAATGGATGGGGCCAGAAAAGCTTGTCCGGGGTTTCTCCTCCTTCACTAAAGGGGGAACAAAACTTTTGATGGTGTCATATGAAAGGATGTGGCTTGTAGTTGTGCATGTGGGTTTCAAAGTTTTGTTGTAGGCCAACTTCTATTAGGAAATATCTATTTGAATGCAGATCTTGTATGATTTTTTCTTACTTTGATATACATGTAGGCAAGTTCTGGCATGCTGAAGGGAAGTGGTTGAAACCCTACCAAGGGCAAAAATGTTTCTGTTCATTTTACACAAAAACAAAATTTGAATGTAAATATGGAAAAAAGTGTTCTGACTTTATCTTTTTCACATATATTTTGTATCATTGTTTTGATTTATTCAGTGTAGAAACAAGTAAACTCTGTATTGTCAATTTTCAAAATAACTATAAGCAAGAGAATACATGTATCAGTGAATTTCTATAAACAGACAGTTGTCTGTGAACAAGTAAATTGTGACAGGTGGGCTTTAAAGGCCCACTTAGACCCGTTTTTTTAACACATTTATGTATTCAATAAGGTCAGAAATATCTGTGTCTTGTTTCAGTGTTGTCGTTATAGGCCTGATGAAAAAAAAGATCAAAGAATTGATAAAGGATTGAAGATAGAATTAGTTGATGACATTTCTAAAGAATACACTGACCTACCAGAAGGTAGGTTGTATGTATAAAAATGAGTTCATGAGCAGATTCATGGGAAATCAAAAATGTTTGATACATGTATATAAGGGATAGATCAGAAAGTTCTGACTAAACATAGAAGGTAAATAATTATTTAGTCCCAAGAACTATCATCATACCATTAGAGACCATCTCAGCATCTTTAGATGGCAAGATTAAATTTTTCATCTCATCTGAGCCAAAGGTACAAGTAAGCTTCAGTCCAAAGCTTTTTGTCTGGCGTTTGTCTGTCTCTTGTTAGGTTTCACATTTTCAACTTCTTTAGCACCATTGAAGGAACTTTGAAGACACTAGGTAGGAGTGAAGTACTTCAGGTTCTCTACAAGTGGTGGTGTTTTTTGGCCCGATCCTTCTAGTGGATCAACCCAGCTTCATTGATAACTAAACCAAATGTTTCAAGGGTTATTTGAAAGTTTCTTGTCAAAACTTAATTAATTTCCTTGATTTTTTATGATTTGTTTTTCTGTTTTGCCTGTATTCAGACGGGACATATTATTATGGTATGGTGATGTCCATCTGTCTGTCTGTCCGTCCGCGATGGCACACAGTAACTTGAGTTTGTGTGAAATGATTTTCATGATTATTTTACTTGATGCTAAGACTATGGAGAGGAAACCGTCTTTCGATTTTCAGGTTAATCCAATTTGAATTTACAGAATTACGGGTTTTAAATGTTTTAACATGTTTATGACTAGCATAACTTCCTATAGCACAGGATAACTTGAGTTTATGTCAAAGGCTTATCGTGATAATTTTACCTGATGATAAGACTACAGAGAGGAAGCTGCATTTTGATTTTCAGATTTATCGGATTTGAACTCACGGAGTTACGGGATTTGTATTTTTTAAAACATGTTTATATAGCATGACTTTCTATGGTACGTGATAATTTGAATTTTTGTCAAAGGATTTTTGAGATATTTTTACCTGATGCTAAAACTACAGAGAGAAAGCCACCTTTCGATTTTCAGATTCACCCGACCAGAGTATTATGCCATGCTAGCCATTGCCCTTGTTATATGTCCAGTGCTTGCATACTGAAATGTAAGGGTTCAAACCCTGCTGGAGGCAAAAATTTTTCATTTCATTTTTTTATGCCAATTGTAGCTGGACATATTATGGTATGGTGTTGTGTTGTGTTGTGAGTCCAATTGGGTCTGTTCGAACCTTGTTAACAAGAAACTGACCACACTGTTAAGGCTATGACTTTTGAACTTGGTACACTTATTTCTTATGGCATTAGGACGAACTCCATTGATTTTAAATATCAAGGTCATTTTTGGGGCAAAATTAGCAAATTTTTGAGAATGTAGTTTGTAAACAAGATACAGACGAAACTGTTTACACTAGAACTTTTAAATGTTGCATACATATTTCTATGACTATAGGATGAACCCTATTGATTTTCAAGGTCATATCTGCAAGGTGAAGGTGACAGTGCTTATGTCAGTGAGATTTTTGTCCAGGTCATAACTTTTTACGACTTGCTTGGATTTGAATAATATTTCACAGAATTGTTACCTAGGACCCAAGGGTGTGTCATGACCTTGACTCATATGTCATATCTGCAAGGTCAAGGTCACAATGAATATAATAGTTGAATCTTTGTTCAGGCCATAACTCTTTACCCCTAACATAGATATGAATAACAATTCACAGAATTGTCGCCCAGGACCCAAGGGTGTGTCTTGACCTTGAACCAATGTTATATCTGCAAGGTCAAGGTCCCATTGCATATGATGGGTAGATCTTTGTCTGGACCATAATTGATAGGCAAATTTTTTTTTAAATTTAATCCCTTCAAAGTAAGTGGCGGGCATATTATGCTACGCTAGGTGTTGCTCTTGTTACACAAAGATGTTTTTAAATGTTTTGCAGCACTCAATAAATCATTAGAAAATATTGAAAAAAGATTTCTGACTTAGTCTTTTTCACACATTTTTGTGTCATTTCCTTGATTTATGAAATAATGAGACACAATAAAGCATTTATTTGCCAACTTTTATGAAAAAAAATCTCTCTTGAGGGTAATTCCAAAGTTTCATATCAATAGTTTTCTTGATGTTTATATCATGAGAGCCTATGGCTCATGTGAGCTACTGTGATGGCATATTGTCTGATGTCTGTAAACTTTCACATTTTTCACATTTCCTCCGAAACCCATTTGACAGATTTTGATCAAACTTTGCATATTTGTTGTTCTAGTGGACCTCTGTAAAGTTGTAATTATTATTTAGATCCATTGACAGATGGCACCACTATAGACAAAAGTATGCTCAAGAGGTTACTCTCATTAGGAAATCCTTCCTTCAAAAGAGATGCATGGATTAAAAATTGATGGTATCAGAGTATCAAGAGGGATGCTAGATTTAAGTTTTGTCTTTCTGTTCAAATCAGAAATAGAATTTTTTATGTTGGACAAGCAGATTTAGTATCATTAAGTCGCAATCACTCACTAGCTCACCTTGACGAAGTTGAGAGGAGCTCAATACTGGTACTGTAGCAGTTACCGGACATCGAAAGTTCCTGGACGTTTTGCTGCTTTGAGAATAATATGAAATGAATGATATCTAAAGAAGAGTAAGATTTTTTGTGGTAAAAATTGTGATTTATGCCTTCTATCTTTTTTTTATTTACCACATTCTGGCCTACTTTCAATATCCATATGTGGGGGGAAAGTGCTCTTGATTAATGAACCTTAAATCAGTTTTACGTTCGAATAAAGCAGTATTTTCAGTATAAGCATTTTATATGAGATCGACCTTTGATATTCTCAGGGACTTGTATATCTAATTTAGATATAGAAGTACCTGATATTCTAGAGCATATGTGAACTGTTACAGTGATGTCGGTAAAAATGGCTGCAAAGAAGAGTCGTAAAAATGCATAAAATGTTTGGTTAATGCACGAGTTTTGTCATAAACTTGTATGGCATCGTTCTGTACGCAAAGGGTAAATCATGTGCTAGACCAAATTTCATGAATTTGGTCTACTGTAGCAATTATTATTATAATTGTTTGTCGAAAACCTAAAAAATCGTCCAGGAACTGTAATTGGAGTAGTAACCTCTGCATCTGCGTTCGGTTAAGTAGTTTGGGGTAACTCAGGCGCGGATCTAGAACTTCATGCGCCGGGGGGGCACCTCACAATTGAGGCCCGAAGGGCCGAATGATGAGGGTATGGGAGGGGTTCGGGGGCCTCCCCCGAGAAAATTTTGCAAAAATGAGGCAAAATGGTGCAATCTGGTGCTCTTTTTGCATTAGTCATCAACATTTCATCATAAAAACTCAGTATTGGAGAAAGTATAGGTGCTACAGTTCAAGATAACAATGTTCTATTGAACCTCCTACTACCGATATTCTTTGTGTGTGTGTCTGTGTGTGTGTGTGTGTGTGTGTGTGTGTGTGTGTTAGACAAATACTATTTCAAGGTGAACATAGTAATCTTTGATTACACTATCTTACTTCACTGATGAAAAAAGAGCACTTAAAGATTCTCAATTTATTGACACAATAAGGATGAATATATACATACACGTACAGTGACAAAACATGAAATTAAATCCAAATACAATCAATAAAGATTTGCAACATGATTAAATGTGTCATCAAGTTACACGACAAGACTGTGGTGTAAGCTTGAAGATCACCATATAAGTAAGACATAAAATCATCTTCTGTTACCTAGCAACAATACAATATTTATTTTGAAATAGAGTTACATCCTTCTGTTGCATAGTAACACACTAAATGAACAGGAGTTCAGAGGAGTGAATAATGAGTAATAAAACAAGTCTAAAATAAGAAACTACAAAATAAAAAGACTGGTACACACTTCAGAAAACTAATGCTACAGAAACTTTAGGAAATATTATTATTTAGCAAAGCACAGAATTAATTTGAAAGGAACAAATAATAGTTATGCTACTTGATACATATTTTAATGTCATATGTGCTTTAAAATATGTGAGGAGAAGATGCCTCATTGACAGGGAAGCTGAGATTTTGGAGAGCTGTTAAAAAGTATGGTATGCAAAATACAAGAACTAGCCTCAAGGGGTATTAATGACTCAACAATTATAACTACAAATTGTAGTTTGTTTTGGAGAGATGTATTTCATTCTTAAAAAGCAGAAATCAACAGAAATAAACAACCGAAGACTACATAAATACAGCAATTTGGAGTATACAAGGTATTGAAATTAAATTAAACCAGTTTTTTGACGACATGGTCAAATGAAAGGACTTGAAAGTCCTCAAGGTCGGAATTGCATGGCCAAGTACATCAAAGGTAATAAAGTCGTGATCCACCAAGAGATCATACACCAAGTGTATAATGTTTAGGATCAGTATTAACAAAAACACGGTCTGCGTTGAACAGAACAAACAAAAACAATGAAGGATTTGATGCATCGCCTTCGGACTTTCGCCCATTCACACATAAAGAATTAATGTACAATGACACCAAATTTCATTTAAAAACTCCAAGCACTTCCCGAGATATACGAGGTCAAATCTGTATGGCCATGGACCCAGCTAAGCATCCGATCGTATGGGGAAAGACGGTCCATTTTGGAAATGCAACAGACAAATGAACTATACATGTCATGTTTAAAGCATATTTGACATGAATTCTTCTTCTTCTTCTTCCAATACGAAGTGTACTCAAAAGTTGAGCTTTATCGCAAATCAAAGTCATTCGCCTTTTCATCTGGCGCTCACTAAAACTAGACTGAGTACGCGGACGCCGACGCGGACTTGAGAAAGTCCGACTTGAAAATGAAAAGTAGTGATTACTCTAAAAGTTCCAAATATTTCTTTGTGAAACTTTCTACAGACATTGTAATGGACATATTTATTCTTATCAATGCCAGATATTCACAACTTAAGTCCTAAATTTATCATTTGAGGCACTGATCTGTTACAAACTCACTAAAACTAGTACGCGGACTTCGACGGCCGACTTGGGATGTCAAGACGAATATTCGTCTAATTTTAATAAGCAACAACATAAACTTAATTGTTATGAATAGTGTAAGTGTAAAGAAATGTAAATACTTCTTATTTATGCTTAATAACATCTTTATCGGCGATAAAACAAGGCTTGTCTACCTTGTGCGACAGCGGTCTCGATCACTAGGAAAAGCCGACTTCGGTTTCAAACGGACGTGTACGGCGGACTCGAGAACTAAAACTAGTACGCGGACTTCTGTGTCTATATAAAGATATTTTCTATTTATTTCCATATCATAACAAGAAATTTAAATATTTTAATGATATGATTAATTGCCATATCTAGTTAAATGTTAAAACATATCTTATATTGTGATAGAGGCGGTCCAACACAACAAGTCCGGCTTCGCTTTTCAAACGGAATCGTTTACATTATTAACATAATAAAATCAAGCTGTAATTAAAATTAATTGAGGCATTATGACCATTTTTAAAACAATGTTACACATCAGGCTTTATCTATTCCTTATTCGCAGTTTAAACATACACACTAACTAAAGTAATTAGGTAAGAATTTTCCTCATTTACATCTTAGAAATTCTAAATCGAATACAGAATTCCGCGTACTATTGTAGGCGATATAGTGAGTCTGCCGATTTTGTCAAACAAATCCGCTATCATTCTCTCTTATCACTTTTGACCTTGACAGTAGTATGAAATTAGCAATCTCTGCAAAGTCTCCCGCTGTACATGTACATTTGGGGAAAACCACGTCTACACATGTAGATCTATAAATAACTGGCTATTTTTAGTAGCATTACACATCAACAACTACCAAGACGTTTGTTTATCGTTGTGACGAGAAGATTGTAGAGTACTTCGATATTCTCAAGTTTTATTAATTATAATACAACGGATACTAGTACGGACTAGTAGTGTTCTTCTCATTATGGCACAGCTACACAATAATGTCAATCGTACTTTTTCGGGACTTTCCGTCGAGTATTCGGAAGCGCATAAATATAACTCGTCTTCATTGATGGAATAACGGCACATCTATTTTCTCATCTGATCAAACTGCTATAAAAAGAAGCGATATTCTCAAGTTTTATTAATTATAATACAACGGATACTAGTACGGACTAGTAGTGTTCTTCTCATTATGGCACAGCTACACAATAATGTCAATCGTACTTTTTCGGGACTTTCCGTCGAGTATTCGGAAAGACTGCATGTCCTCCAGCGCATAAATATAACTCGTTTTCATTGATGGAATAACGGCACATCCATTTTCTCATCTGATCAAACTTATCTTGCATTGACTCGTACAATATGAATTATCAGTACTAAAAGTAAACCTTATCACGCTTTTTCTAAATATCGACGCAATATTTATACACGAGGAGGTATTTTCTGCGTTCCACGCATTCACCACAGCATATTGTGACGACTAGGGTCTGGAATTGCTAAGCAATTCCGACCGTAGCAATTCCAGACCAAAAACAGGAATTAGTTTGGTTAATAATATTTTCAATTAGAAAGGAAGCCGACTTTAAATGAAAAATTAAACAGCTTGAAATAATAATACATGTTGAATACCTTAATTTATGTAGTTGGAGCTGTCTAAGATTTTATTTTAAAAAAAACTGCAGATGCTGAGATTGATACATTGTAATTTTCAAATTTTATTCATACGCCACATTTAAAATGTGGGCATATGCTATACTGCTGTTGTCCATTTGTCAGTTCGTCCATCCTCACAATCTTGTCAGAGAGATTTAGATGATTTGGTGGTGGTATATGAAAGGGTCTGACTTGAAGATGTGCACATGCATTTCAAACTGGGGTCTGGCACCTGTTGTAGGGTAAAATGGGCAGGTTTTTAAAAATGTCCGCACTTTGGTCTGCCTGTTAAGATAGGGGAAAAAATAGTGGGTTGAAAATAACTTGAGTGCACTTCTTCTCTTTGATCAAGACAGATGCCGATGATTTGATGGTGGTATACCAAAGAGTCTAACTTGAGGTTAAGCACATAGCTTTAGTTTACACTGTGGGTCTGACATCTGGGGTAGGGAAGATTGGGCGAGGTAAAAAAAATCTTGTCAGCATTACTTCTTAACCAAGACATCTGGGGCATGGTGGCATATGAAAGATTTGATTTAAAGTTGTGTACCTGGATTTCAAACAGGGGGTCTGATCCGTGGAGTAAACAAAAATTGTCTGTGCTCCTCTCTTTATCAGTGATAGATACATAACTTTAGCAGATAACTGGTGGTATATGAAAGAATCTAAATTAAGTTTGTGAACCTGGATTTTTAAAACTTTGGTCTAGGAAAATGTGTAGGTAATTATGTCAACATGCGGGTGTATTTTGGTGACCCATTTTTAATCCAAGCATCCGTTCTGAAGATTTTTTAAAGGAGGGCATTTTCTTGGGCATACTTTTGTCCACGGTAGCACCGCTAGTTTGATTTGTAGCTTTGCATCCGGTGTCTGGTCCCTGTAGACCTAGGTGCAGGCTATTAATGCCTAGTAAACGGGACCTTTTTCTGCTGAAGAAAATTTTGATACTCTCTAATTTTGCTATATACTCAAGGTACTTAGCTGAGATGTGGCATTCTTAGCTGAGATGTGGCATTCTTGGCTGAGATGTGGCATTCTTAGCTGAGATGTGGTATTCTTATCTGAGGTGTGGCATTCCTAGCCGAGATGTGACATTGGCAGATCTTCAGCATAGAAGCATTTAGTGCTAAATTTACAATTCTGGTAGCCGAAACGTCAGTGTATTGTGGTTGAACATGAAGAACAGTCATTAACAAATGTGTTTTATAAACTTACTTGAATTTTCTCTCACTCTACTGATTGTTTATATTCAGGAGAGATAACAGCCAAAATATTTCCACTATGACTTTAAGTACAGAAATTAATCATGTATCAGGCCAGAAACTTTCTGATCTCTTCGTGTAGAAACACAGGGGAACAACAGAAGAAATGATTAATGCATTTATATGTCTGCTGTATTAGATGAGCATAGTAACGTGAACCATCTATTAAGATCTGCGATATTAAAATGTCTTTGATGTATTTTATGAAAATAGCACTCAGAATGAATTCTTTAAGTAAAATATACATTGTGTATAGGTACATATGATATCGAATGAATTTGCATAGAGGAAATATAACCTTTAGAAATATGCAAATGAAATTTGATTTAAATACATTGTAGATACAATCACACTATACTTCTGTATCAGTATTTCATTTATAGTGAATAATGAAGCTAGGCGTATGGATACTGAATACTGTGACACTCCTGACCTCCCCCTGAACTCTGTTCTGTGGTACTCTAGTACATCAGGTAAGTATAAAAAGTTTTCTATTTTGACAGGTGGTTGTTAATCATTACAAGTAAACATTTTATCTTAATAAAACAAAAGCTATTTTTAGTCCACTGATTTTAGCTCACCTGAGCTGAAAGCTCAAGTGAGCTATAATGGTTACTTTTTCTCCTTTGTCTGTCCAGCTTTTCATACTTTTGACTTATTCTTCCAAACTACTGGAGGGATTCTGATCAAACTTGGTCTTGATGAAGTAACTCAGAGGTTCCTTACATGTGATGGTAGTTTGGCCAGATCCATCTATGAGTTAATTCATGGCTTACATAGGCCCCAAAGGGTATCGATTTCCTTTCATAAACTTCTTCAGACTGGTTGCATAGACCATTAAACCAAATGTATCAGTGTGATCCAGAAGGGTGTCTTAAGAAATGTTGTGATATTTGGTTCCCTTTCTAAATCATATTTTGATGTTTTTGGGGGTTTTTTTTCTCATTATGTCATCTTGAATTTTGTCAAGTTTGCTTTTTTCAGGTAATTACTTAGATTTTGTCCTTGTAGGTCGTTTGAAATAATTTGTTATGTGTATTTTAATTGGTTTCAATGTAATAATGTAAACTGGAAAGTTATGGAGTAAAAAAAAAATAATTTGTAGGATTTTTTAGCTGTTATTTTTAAGATTATAAAAGGAGTGTGATATATTATAAGCATTAGTAATAAATATCAAAACAATCTAAATAAAATTCGTTCTTAATTTGATCTTTATTGTGCTCCTTTACTGCAACACGTAGTAAAAGATCACAATAAAGATCAAATTTTAATTAGATTGAGGGGCAAAAAAATTACCAAACTGACCTAAAAGAAACAGCCAAAAACCCATCTACTGTCCGCGCCACTCACTCTGGAAACTGGAAAATCTGGATTTTCAGTTATCCATCTTCAGAATAATTTCAAAAAGGCAAAACCATTCGATAGATCTTGTTTAGTCGTAACTTTTGGTGTATGCTATATGTTTGTATGAAGAAACGTTCATATTTTATAGAAAAAAATCTAATTTAGATAGGGCGATTTCCATGTTAAATTTTGACGTGACGTCGCCAAGTTTCCCATAGACTCAGTGTTAAACATCGGCGACGTCACGTCAAAATTAACATAGAAAACGCCCTATCTAAAATGATTTTTTCCCTATAAAATACGGATGCTTCTTCGTAGAAACATATAACATACACCAAAATTACGACTAAACAAGATCTGTCTATTGATATTAATTTTGTAAAACTGTTTTAAAGATAAACAAGTGAAAATCCAGATTTTTCGGTTTACAAAGTGAGTGGCGCGGACAGTAAGAACAGAGCTATGCATGAGGGAGATGCTCCTTAGTGTAATAATAATCAAAAACTTTTTCAACGAAATTTTAACAAGAAACCGCTGAAGATGGTATCAGCGAATTGCAAAGCAAAGTCGAAACAAAATCAAGGTCCACAAGGTCAAAAGACATGGTATAAATTGAAAGCACTCTTCATAAAGAACCTGTGTGTGAAATATCAGTCCTTCCTATATTGATTAAAAAATACAGCCAAAGTTAAAATTTGTTAAAAGTAGGTCAAAGTCCATGGTCAAAGTTAGTATGTCAAAACTTATGGTATAACTTGAAAGCTTAGGTCATAGGGAACCCATGCGTGAAGCATTATGTTTACACTCCTCTTAGTTGCTGAGATTTGATTGAACCAGAAATTTTAACCAAAATGTTGATTGACAGGCAGATGGATGTCACCAATCTATACACTTGAATTGCTTTGCAATTCAGCCAAAAATCTTAATTGCATCATTTAAACAGTGTACTAAATTTCAATCACATTTCTGGGAAACAGGATTTTTGTTACCTACTAGTCAATAAAGTGACGTACCTGAGATAAAAGTGTATTAAATGTCAATCAAATACCTCGCAGTAAAAGCTAAAAACATTTTGTAAAAAAGAATATCAAACACAATTTTCATTGATTTTCAGTCAATAAATTTGGTCTTTAACTCAGCTATACAGAACAGTACCAACTTTCAATCAAATACCTCAAAGCTTAACCTAAAATGATTACGGAAAACGGAATTGTGATTGATAATTTGGAAAGGGCCCATGAAAAACAAACTTGAGCTTCCTAGATCAATCATATGTTTTGGTTGATGACTTTTGCAGGTCTGAAGAAATTTATCAGAGTACCCTCTAGGACTTGCGTTGCCCTACCTCAGGTCCCCCTTATGGATCTGGTTTAAAAATAGCAACATATGTAGGGAACCTTGAGTACTTCCTATCTACCAATCCCCCTTATGGATCTGGACGAAAAACTGCAACATGTGTAGGGAACATTGAGTAATTCATAGCTACCAAGTTCGATTACTTTTTCTATTAGTTTTGAAGGAGTATTAATACATAGTAATACATGTAGTATATAATCCCCCCCCCTTGTTTTGACTGAAAAATAACACTTGTAGTAGAACTCTAAGTACTTCTTTTCTACCAAGTTTATCAAAGTCCCACAGGCATTTCTAAAGAAGCTGAATGTACAAAAAGTTTACAGACGACAATAGTTCAATAAGCTTTTGGCTCAGATGAGCTAAAAAGTCACATGAAAGTGATTTGTATAAATATAACAAAGTCCAAAAACATTTTAAAATTCAATTTTATCACAAAATACAATCTTCATTCACACATTCTTCTAGATAGCTCCCATCTGAAAAAGATTCTCAGAAGAGGGTATGTACTTTTACCTACATTACCCCACTCTGGATTCACGCCTGGAGCAATAAATTAGTAAAGGGCTTAGAGTACCTGTTCCTTATGAAAGTGCAAGAATTACAGTATGAGACAGTTAAAGTTTAATGGACCAGACAACTCTGGTCAAAGCCTAACTGTAATCCTGAATTTGGCTCAAAATTTCAAACATCTTTGTACATGTATTCAGAGTAAAAATCATATGAAACATGAATTATATTCAGATTTCAGACGAGTTATATTGACCCAACTTCAATTTGATTATGGGCTCACTCTGTGCATAGACATGACCTTTGGTCACGACATGCTAATAAAAACGTGGTCATGGGTTACTGTTGTTTGAAAAAGTCAATTTCTCAATACATGTATATGACATGTTTAAACTTCTTCACCAACCTGACAGGATCATTCCTGTTTACCTCTCAAACTTCACTTGCTAAGAATAAATCTTTGACAGTTTGAATAACCATATGTGTAGATATATATGTTACAGTCACACATCATTAAAAAATAACACCTTCAAATAACATCTTTTTCATTTTACAGGTATATACAGTTATTCTAACAAAATTGCTGGCAGTCGCTTTTGTGAAGCCTTGTGTGACATTTTAGATAAAATCCCAAAACCAGGTTCCAAACCAATAATGGATATTGTATTAGATACCCATGCTAAACTAGCAAAATTTGAAGGATCTGTGCAACTTGATGCTTCAAAAATTCTGTATAAAACCATACCATGTTGTATCCATAACTTGTCAGAAAGCTTTGATTTCATTAAAATATAATGGAATTACTCCACCTGCCATTTCATGAGCACATGTACAATTACATTGTCATCGCCATTTAGATCAAATGAAATGTGATTGCATTCTTCTCTTCTTCCAATATTATATACAAATTGTTAACAAATATTTCGGTGTTCAAATACAAAGATTACATTTATATGTTCACTCATGTCATATTGTCATCTAAAGGAAAAAAAGTAATCAATGTTGCTGAAAATAAACTAAACACATGTACTAAATGACTTAGACTCTTTATTTTAATAGATATTTTATCAAACAACTGGCATGTGGGCATGTATTGACATGCATACAAACTGTGATTATGCACAACACCATGTCCATGTCCTTACACCATTTTACTGCCTCTTTATTTGCTGCACTTCATTGCGTTTATGTATTTTATTTCAAAGTCAGTACTTTCAATCTGTTCTATTAAGTTTAACAAGAAAGTCTCTGTTTGTAAACAGGTACTGACATTTGTCTTAGAATTTGTGTACCAATGAACACAATAATTCACTTCAGAAGTAAAGTTGTCATCTCTTGGTTCTGTAGGTTAATTATGGATAATGGGTTATGTTTTCCCTAATTTCAGGAAGATGTCAATGTTGATTCAATATCATACATTTGAACAATTTCATTAATGACTCCACTCATGATGTTTTCTGAAATATCTTCTGACAGAACCTGCAACCAAAATACGGTATAGCATGTAAAAACAGTCTGATATTATGAAAGACTTAAATAACATTTTACAATACATGTAGCTGTTATGACTGCCAGTTAAATCAAGAAACCTGCAGTTTTAATGCTAACCCAACATTAACCTAAAAAACATGAAAAAACTAGAGCTGTCCTAACAGGACAAATACCCCCACGACAACAAGGTTGAAACATGCAGTAATTCACCCCGAGATACATCACTGGAATAAGTGTAATGGATGTCCCACTTGCGCATTTTGAGAAACTTGCTTTGTTAAATTCCTTAAATGGACAGACAGAGGGACGGACAAGGTGATTCCTATATATCCCCAAAACTTCATTTGCAGGGGGTATAAAAAAAAGATCAGTAGTATATGTACCTAATTTGACAGTCCTAGCCAATATAATTTGGTCTGTATAATGTTTAAAAGGTCAGTGAACAGATGAATGTGTTGTGCCATACCATAATACATGTATGTCCGTAAGACAGGCATATCAAAGTAAGAAAGGGATAGTAGGCACTATAGCAGACCACTAAATGAGAGTATAGTTTAATTTCCGTAATGAATAATCACAAGGAGTAACAATTACAAAGTACTGATCATTTCTAGACAGCTGGGTGAATAATGGTGTATTACTTAAGTTCTTTGATCAGTGGAGAAAGAGGCAAATGAAACCGATGATTGAGCTAGTCTACTGATGGAAATTTAAAAAATACACTGACCAGCATTCACAGAGCAATTAAATAAAAGCTGTTACATGTACATGTATAGGTAAAAAAGAAAAATAATCATAAAACACAAAAATACTTCAGGAAATGTACAATAATTTAATAAATTTACCTTCCACCATGGTGTGGCTGCAGTTTCTTGTAACGGTACCTCCAAGCCATAAGTCTGTAGTGACATTTGTAAGATTGATATGGCTAGGTGCTGAGGTTTGTATCTTAGAGGTATTTTACTGTGGTAACAATCCATCAATAATGCCCAAGCAGTTCGAGATATGGGCACTGTCTCCCACTTATAGGGATCAAACCAGTCTTTAAGAAATTTGAGGTAGTGTAGGAGATACTGAAATAGTTAAAAGAACATTAAATTAATTACTGAGTTATTTCTAACTGTCTAGAAGACTAGTCAAAGTAAACAGCATTAGGACTTTATTATGTAATAATACTGATGTACATTTGAATTTGGACTTTAACAAGAGGCCAAAGTTGGTTTAAATCACTTCTGAAATAGAGTATTCCTTGTCTAAAATTTCACATCAGAAAAGATCAAACAAGCTACAGTATATTTGTGATATAAGAATGCCCCAGTACAAGCTGTAATCCTGAAATTTGGTCAAACTCCAAGGTCAAGGTCACAATTTTGGTACCAATGGAAAGGTCTTGTCACGAGGAATACAAATGTGAAATATGAAAGCTCTGTCACTTACTATTTAAAAAGATTAACATTGGGTATGTTTTTGAAATGTAGGTCTTGTACTAACAGAAAGTCTTTTCACAAGGAATATGAATGTAAAATATGAAAGCTCTATATCTTAAATGTTAAGTTGAAAAGTTATGCACAATGTTAAAGGTTTTTGCCTATGACAAATTGAGGGACAGAAAGGCCAATAACTAGATGCCCCCAAATCTTTGATTCCAAGGGCATAATCAAAGGACTCAAAAGTCCTGAGAGTCGGCTTTGCTGATTTTAAGATTGTAATCATTTTACCATTTTAGTGGCGGATTCAGGATTTCAGGAAAATTGGGGGGGGGGGGGGGGAATTAGGTCGTTGTTGCAACTACATCGTCATTATACCTATGTACAAAATGCTAATAAAATTTGCTCTCTTCGTACTATCTTACGGCAAAGAGTTCGCAATTGCTTGTTTTCAAATTTCGCGTACAATGAACGTGCAATCGACAACTTCATGGCAACAAGTTTTACTGCATTGTTGTCACGAGTCGAAGCTGAGCCAAGGAACGACATTCCTTCAAGTGGGACATTAAATAACCATCTTATTCACGATTCTCATATTGTTTTAACATCATTTATATTTAGAAACATACAACATTTACCTATATATTTATATTGCATTTTCATTATCAGAGGAAATGCGGGAAGATCGATCTTTAAATTTGTCATATATGTGAAAAAGAACTAAAGTTCAAGAACATGTTGGGGAAAACTTTAATTGAAATATCTCGATAAAAACAAGCGATACAAGATCAAGACAAATGCTTTGTCCGGAGAATTACACAATCGAATACATCCGACGGTGTCGGTAGTAAACACATCGTAAAAAGTAGTCACAACTACATATTATTACGCGAAATTTGAAAACATTATTGCAACTCCTTTTTCGGGTTATTGAAACTAGTTTATGTTTAGCTTAAATTAACTGAGCTAAAGGTACATTGTGCTGGTCAAGAATTTTTAAGACAACATCAGTAATTTTTCGGCACTTTATTTTTCAGCGGAGTAGTAAGCTCTATATGGGTAGTGAAAGTTATAATCCCTGAAAAGAAAGTAATTGCAATGATTACGGCTTCACCGAAGCCGACTCAATAAAAACAACGCCATGCCCTTTTTCAAGAGACCTAATGGATTTTATAGGTTACCTAAGGATGTTGGAGATTTCAAAGTAAATTCAAAAGGATGGAATTGTTTTTTATCTTTGAACCCCATTCTTGGGTTAAATCATACAGTAACTTGTTGGTAACCATCAATTTATCTATTCCAGGGAATCAATACAGAATTAATAAATGCAGAATTCAAGGCAAAGTGAAAGCTGATGACCATCAAAACTGGTTGCATTACTTTCTAAAAGATGTTATAATATATGAATATATTTTCATTTATAGTTACATAAACTGAACTACATGCAACATTATATTGGGGTGAAATTCAAAAGAAATATCAAAGTAAATGATTTTGTACAGAAAAATATCTTCATTTTCTGTGTTTCAAAACTAATCTAGTCATATTTAGGTTTACTACTATTTTGACTTCACAACACTAAACTTTCAAAAGCTTTACCTTATGAGGATGATTGAAAGCAACTTTAAACTGTAGCATTCTGAGCACAAATAGTTCACAACTGGCTACTGAATCTTTCAGTGAATTATATGCCTCCCCCATTTCCAATGGAGGCTTATTTCTGTGCAAGGTCCTACAACATAGAGATTCAATGCTATTATCAACACACGAACTACCTTTAAATTTAATTTCATCTTGTGATTATGTGCCTGTGGCTTTGGATGTGCAATGAAACTTCTTTCAAATATTATTCCTTTTATCTGGTAGAATTCATATTTTTAACCACATTTTACATAACCACTGCTGCTTGAGTACAGAATTTGGTGAAACTTTGCATGAACTACATTTTCCATAAATTTTGTATTTTAAAAGCCCTATAAACTGTTTACTAAACACTTCCTCATATTGTAATAAATGTAGTATAATATTTATCATATAACATAAATAAGCTTATTCAATATTAAACTAGAAAATAAACCTGATCAAAAAGAGCCTTGCAACTTCCTATAACTAATTATGTCTTGAAGAGTACATAGATTTTTATGAAGATGGGTTACATCACTGAAGCCTGCATCACATTTTGCATGCAACGATGATAAAGAATAGATTTATGAAAGAAATTTATCTGAATGTACATGTAAACAACAAAATGTTTACGTTTACTCAAGAAATGTAAGTACTTGTATAAAAGTAAAAGTGAGTCAAATGGGACAAAGATTGTCAAATCAATACATCACATTGTGATGTTTAACTATATACTATCAATTATCCTCCTACTAAATATAAAGACAATCCATTAAAAGGTAGAGGACTAGATGCTTACATAAGGTATCCTAGCTGAAACTACTAGTATTACATCATAAAGGGCAATGAAGATGAGTGCAGTCCTCACACAACATCTAGTGTAAGTACATGTAGTCCAAAGGGCTGGCCAAGTGTACTCACTATATAGTGTAACCAGTATAAAAAGCTGGCCAGTGCACTTGATATCTAATGTTATCAGTCCATAAGGCTAGCCAAGAGAACTTGATATCTAGTTTACTTGGTCCTAGTTTTATCAGCAATTCTCTGTCCTAGTGACCTTGTCATGCATTCAATAATTACCGGTAGATTATTATCCCATTTTATGTAAAATATATCTGGAATTAATATATCACATGTATATATATGTATTTAAACATTGTTTCAAAATAAATAAGTGGCTTCTATAAAGGCCAAAGGAAGTTTTGCATTGAATCACAACGATTGTAAGAAATTGAAGCACAATGATTATAAGAAATTTAAAGACAAACAATCTTACAATATACAAAGGAATATAATGTATCAATAAACAAACTGATTACATTTAAAATATTTTATGCATCCAGTGCATGTTTCACAGTAGTGACCTTACAACCATTTGACCCTAAAATCTATAGGTTTATTCTCTTCTCATAGGTCACCTTCTTGTGCTAGTATGGTGCAATATAAAAATACAGCATAAGAGAAAAGTATAAGAAACCAAAAATGTAATTAATTAACAGTGACCTTGACCTTCAAACTTTTGACCTCAAAATCAGTAAGCTTCTTCCTTCATTATACTAGGTCATTATTCTGTGCATGTTTGATGGCTATAGACAATATAGCTCAAGAGAAAAGTGACAGAATCCAAAAATGTTGTTTTAGTAACAGTGATCTTGACCCTTAACCTTTTAACTTTTAACCTTTTAACACCTAAATCAATAGGTTTCTGTCTCTCTCAAAAGTAAAATTCTTTGCAAATTTGTGGCAAAAGACAATTTGGCTCAAGAAATCAGATATGAAGTTGATGACAGAATGATTGAATGAAAAATTACTATAGGGCTCCAATGTCATCAATGTGAGGCCCTTAATAAGCTGTTAATATACCCTTTCGTACAAGACTTACTTCAGTAACAACCAGAACCATAACATTAGGGCTTTAACAATCTGGACATCAAGGCCTTAAAACCTGAACCATGATATTAAGGCCTTTGTCCTTACCAAGATTTTAACAAGTCAGATCACAATGTTAAGGTCTTCACAACCTGATTATAACATTACAGCTGGACCTAGTACATGTACTATGATATTAAATTAATGCAGACCTTGTAATTAAAGCCTCTTAACAACCTAGATCATGACATTAATGACTAAACCCTTATCAACCTGGACCAAGACAATAAATGTTCAAAAGACAGACCATGACATTAAAACCTTCATCTCGACCATGATTTAAGCCAGTTGGATCTCGATATTAAGGTCTTAACAACTTGAATATGACATTAAAGCTGGACGTAAAGCAAGGCATTTAATTAACATAGAGCATGAAATTAGAACCTGTTAACAACCTAATTAACACCTTGACATTCTGGACCATTATATTAAACTCTTTAACATTCTGTTTCAACACATTAACACGTTGACATTCTGGACCATCATATTAAACTCTTAACATTCTGTTTCATCACATTATCACGTTGATATTCTGGACCATCATATTAAACTCTTAACATTCTGTATCATCACTTTAATACACTGACATTCTGGACCATCATATTAAGGCCTTAACATTCTGTATCATCACATTAATACCTTGACATTCTGGACCATTCTATTAAACTCTTAACATTCGATATCATCACATTAACACCTTGACATTCTGGACCATCATATTAAACTCTTAACATTCTGTATCGTCACATAAACACCTTGACATTCTGAACCATCATATTAAACTCTTAACATTCTGTATTATCACATTATCAACTTGACATTCTGGATTATAATATAAAACTCTTAACATTCTGTATCATCACATTAACACATTGACATTCTGGACCATCATATTACACTCTTAACATTCTGTATCATCACATTAACACCTTGACATTCTGGACGATCATATTACACTCTTAACATTCTGTATCATCACATTAACACCTTGACATTCTGGACCATCATATTAAACTCTTAACATTCTGTATCATCACATTAACACTTTGACATTCTGGACCATCATATTAAGGCCTTAACATTCTGTATCATCACATTAACCCGTTGACATTCTGGACCATCATATTAATGCCGTAACATTCTGTATCATCACATTAACCTGTTGACATTCTGGACCATCATATTAAGGCCTTAACATTCTGTATCATCACATTAACACCTTGACATTCTGGACGATCATATTACACTCTTAACATTCTGTATCATCACATTAACACCTTGACATTCTGGACCATCATATTAAACTCTTAACATTCTGTATCATCACATTAACACTTTGACATTCTGGACCATCATATTAAGGCCTTAACATTCTGTATCATCACATTAACCCGTTGACATTCTGGACCATCATATTAATGCCGTAACATTCTGTATCATCACATTAACCTGTTGACATTCTGGACCATCATATTAAGGCCTTAACATTCTGTATCATCACATTAACCCGTTGACATTCTGGACCATCATATTACAACCTTAGATATCAGGACCATTTGGGACTATTACATTTAAACCTTTACATTCAGAACAACCACCAAATTAATGCCTTGATATTCTGGACCATCACATTACAGTTCTTGATATTGGGGACCATATTATTAAGGCCTTGATATTCTGCACCTTCAGATCAAAGCCTTTACATTCAGGACACCCACATTAAGGCCTTGATCTGCCTGGCTATCACATTAAGGTCATGATATACTGGACCATCACATTAACGCCTTGATATACTGGACCGTCACATTAAGGTATTGATATACTTGACCATCACATTAGACCTTTATATACTGGACCATCACATTAAGGCTGTGATATACAGGACCATCACATTAAGACTGTGATATACTGGACCATCACATTAAGGCTGTGATATACAGGACCATCACATTAAGGCTGTGATATACTTGATCATCACATTAAGGCTGTGATATACTGGACCATCACATTAAGGCTGTGATATACAGGACCATCACATTAAGGCTGTGATATACAGGACCATCACATTAAGGCTGTGATATACAGGACCATCACATAAGGCTGTGATATACTTGATCATCACATTAAGGCTGTGATATACTGGACCACCACATTAAGGCTGTGATATACAGGACCATCACAATAAGGCTGTGATATAGTAGACCATCACATTAAGGCCTTGATATACTGGACCATCACATTAAGGCTGTGATATACAGGACCATCACATTAAGACTGTGATATACTGGACCATCACATTAAGGCTGTGATATACTGGACCATCACATAAAGGCTGTGATATACAGGACCATCACATTAAGGCTGTGATATACAGGACCATCACATACGGCTGTGAAGGAGCAGGCATGGTGTAGTGGTTAAGCGCTTGGCTTGCGGCACCGACGATCCAGGTTCGATTCCCGGGTTGCGCCACTATGTTTAAGAGGTTGGTAACCTCCTGCTTCCATGTCGCGATATAACTGAAATATTGTTGAAAGCGACGTAAAACACAATCAACCAACCAACCATACGGCTGTGATATACTTGATCATCACATTAAGGCTGTGATATACAGGACCATCACATTAAGGCCTTGATATACAGGACCATCGCATAAGGCTGTGATATACAGGACCATCACATTAAGGCTGTGATATAGTGGACAATCACATTAAGGCCTTGGTATACTGGTCACATTAAGGCCGTGATAGTGTAGACTATCACATTCAAGTCTGTATAAAATCAGATTACATGAAGATACCTATATGTGACATTTACAACATCTCTCAAGCTACATCCTTCCTCTTCTGTCTTCCCTGCCAGATATATTGAAGCAGCTGCCACTAGCTGAAAATTACATTAAATACTAAATATATAACATTTACTGTTTGTTTCATTGTTATGTCCATGTTAAAATCACTTTTTCTATGGTTCACTAATACATGTATTTATATTAGCACATATTATGGTGTACATGCAGGGCTCACACTGGCTTGAAAAAAAGTGTAGCCACTTTTCTCGTGAAAGATGTATCGAAGGGGCGCAATATAATTCTCAGCTAAAATTACGTATTCACAGCTGTTTAACAAATGCATAACACTTTCCTTTGTTTTTATATATTTATTGTCACTAATTATCAAATGATGATACAATGAACAGTTTAAAAAATTGCTAAATATAAAATATTATCAAGTAAGATAAGCACAGTAATGAAGTAGCATATATTCAGAATGACTGTCTCACAAAATATACAAACATCAGCACTAGCTTTAAAATGTACTGTGGAACACTCAGTCACTATCTAGTATTTTGGAATCATAATTCTTCTTTTTTTCAGAAGAACCCACTTCTTGAATGCAAATGAGTCATGTAAATGTGTATTTTCTATACACATACCTCAATCACAAGTACTTTACTAGAAATACATTAACATAGATTACTTTAATCTATCCGTCAAAATCACTGTCTTATGAATCTGAGTGAAAGATCAAAGCAAGAACAAAAGGGAGATCATCAATACTGTCTACAATTTTTTCTTTGTCATTCGACATAACTTCTTGAATAATGCATATTTCAGCTTTAAGAAACCAACTAATGGTAACTGAAGTTGGAACAGCTGCCCAAGCATCCTTCGCCCACTGCACAATGATTGTGTATGATTCCTGCTGTATTCAGTCCGTTTTAGTGAATGAATGTTCACAGTCACACATACTTAATTAAACTTATGTAGGTAGATAAAAACATGTGTACATAAGCTTAAAATTACATCAATTATCGGTCGAGAAATCCTTTATAGTTTCACCTATTTATACTTGCTTCACCTATTTAGAACTAAAGATGAGATCATATATTTGAACCATAAATTGGTTGACCGTTTCGTAGGTCGAAAGGCCTTTAATAATTAAAAAATACTGACCTCTAGTCTGGAAATTACGGTATTTCCATAAAATGAGAAGAATAGCACAAAACATACATATTTTAATCAACCTTCCAATGAGAAAATCAAAGAAATCACTAGAGAAAATGCAAAAATAACAGAAATCCACCAAATATGTGCAAAAATAATAAAGACAAAATGGCCCAGGTGAGCTTAAAGCCCAATTTAACCATGCTACTAGCCTTACATATGGGTCATATAGCTGTAATGAATTCTCTCGGAAGAATTTATGATATATCACAGATGCTGTAGCTAGTGGAATACATTTCATTCCCAGTCGCTGACCTGTAAAGAACAAAAGTTAAGACATCTAGTACAAGTAGTGTACGGACATGAAGACTTATTTGAACCTACAATGTAATAGGCATTAACTGAGAGAAATCAATTTACTTCACAGAAAATGATTTATAGGGGTGTATACCACATGGATTAAGAATGGCAAGATATGCTAGTGCTACCTATTGTCATACCATGGTCACAACATGATATATTTCACAATTTTCAAGCACCTTTATTTTAGGCAGGAACTTTCCTCACACATTTGGGAATAGGACCTTGGGCTTTAAAATTAGGTTTTTAGCAACATTTTGTCCAAATTGAGAATTTTAAAAAAATATATTCATAAATTATACAAGTACATTTATTCAAATTTTTGTTCAAAATTTTTCTTAGATATAATTCCAAATCTTTACTAGATACCTTTATTTGATAACTTGTATTAACTTCTGATATTTGGAAAAATGGTGTTGGAATGGGAATAGGGCTGAATTTCCGACCCCTACAACACATTGGAAAATCCCTGTTATGCTACAAGACATGTCCAGTACTGCCAGTAGATTAATACTGCACCTGTAATTCTTGAAGTCGGATTGGTCACATGACCCAATATGACCCAATATTTGTTTATAACTCTTGGGATTTATTTTTGCTTTATACGAAAAATCCAATATTTCAAAATCTTATTTCTTTAAACTGCGGTCAAATAAAATTTTAAAAAGAAAATGGAGTAAATACTCTTTTAAAAGATTCCTCTATGAATTTCTTAAGTTTTATGACTCATATGTATTCTTGTGCTCAAAACAAAACTCAGCAAAGTTACATTACAGCTTAAGACAAACACTAGAGTTTATCCCTCAGATCATCCTTGAAATGTTTCAGGTATTATTTTCATTTAAATATTAGTGTGATGTCAAACTGACTTTGAAAATAGGGCAAATGTGATATCAACAACTCTATTCACAAAGTACACAATCATAATGATAATTCCCTATATACTGAAAATCATTTTTTCGATTGAAAGACCTAATCATGGTAATCCAAGACTTGTTTCATTTAAAATAACTTCACTATCAGTAACTGCACCAAACTTTGAAATTCTATTCATATGTATTGAAAAGGTGGACCAGGGTCCAGTGCCATAAACTGAGAATATACTTAAGTCAAAATTTCATATTCTTCTGTTCATCAATGAATTAATAACTGGAATTTGGACCTTATTTAGTTCTATTCTATTGATAAATATAATTAAATTACTCTACATGAGAATTTATTTGAATGTTTGACAATGGAATAAATTAAAATGAAATATTTGACTAAAGTATATTTTCAGTTTATGGCACCAGACCCAGGGATGTGATTGACAGATGATGAAAAAGGAGGAAAACCCCAAGCAAGGGGTCTGTGGGCCACTTTAGGCCCCCAGCAGGTGCAGGGGAGAGCCCTGCTGGGGGAGCATGGGTGCAAAGCCCCCTGGAAGCTCCAAGGTTTCACATACTTCAAAGGTTAAAATCTGATTTCTAGAGATATCTGATAACAAATTATCCACAAATAAAATGCAAATTAATTCAAATTTATATCATTTATTTGTTGTACATAATATCCTGTATAACTCTGACAAACGTTTTCATTGTTTTGATTTTCTTTTTTCTGTTAAAGTCTTGAGAATTATCGATCTTGCTTGTTTGATTTGCTGATTAACATTGGTATGTAGATCTTTTCCAGAAAAGAGCTCCTGCCTTTAGCACTGTATGATAAGTTTTTGGTACATAAGATACACTTTGTCTTTTCTGATGAATTGATCTTAATTCATTCCAAGATAGGAACACTTTGTAGTTTCCATTGCCCAATTTTAATTGGACATAAGAGTCCAACCAATGCCATTTGAATTTGTGCTTTATCAGTTTATGTCTTTGTTAACATGGGAGACGTCTGAATTTTTCTCCATGCTTTCATTAAATTTTAGTGGATGGGGAGCCTCTAATTTACAAAGTTAAGGCGACTTTTTGTAAACGCTCTTGTGACCAGCTCAATTTATCTTTCCTAACTCTGCCAAATCTTATTCCTGAACATTCTCAGTGAAAATGGAAAAACAGTTCTATCAAAGTATTTGCTTTTTTTTGCAGTCAATATTTATTTAGTTGAGCAAGTATACATGTACTCACCGTACTGAACAAAATCAAGCACTTTTACCCCACCCATTTTCTCACTGGATTTGCACCGTCTCCAAAATGTACTTTTTTATATTCAAATCACATACTTTGGTGGACATATATTCATTTTTAGACAGATTGCTAAGCAATTCCAGTCAAAATATTGGAAATGTCCATCTGTCTGTCTGTCCATCAACATCTTGGTTAAAGTTTCTGGTTGAAGCAAAATCTTAGTAATTAAGAGGAGTATAAAGATAATACTTCACAAATAGGTTCCTTATGACCAGGGCTTTCAAATTATGCCATGACTTTTGAACTAATGACCTTGTACTTTGACCTATACATGAAACTTCACATATAAGTTCTTTATGGTGCCTGCTTTCAAATGATTCCATGACTTTTGACCTTGACCTTGTTTCGAATTTGCTTTGCAATCCAGCCATTCTTGAAGTTGGCGTGACGTTAATGTCTCTATTGGTCTACGGGGCTCTTTTCAATTGACACTTGGGTAAAACTTGGGGTTTATTGTTAGCATTAAAGCAATTTTAAGTTCTTCTGTATCAATGCTAAAGGGCTTTTCGTATAAAATATGATCGGAAATGTGCAAAACATGTATTCAAAATTTACTTGTTTAAACAGAGACGTATATAACATGTGTTATACACGTCCCTGGTTTAAATGATAAAATATTTTAATAATTCCTTTTTAATAAAAATTCCCCCCAGAATATGCATTGCCTTCTATGATAAAGTGTGATGCTTTACCCAAAATGTTCTGAATGCTCATTATCAAATATCCGGATTTCCTACTTCAGGAATAACGTCTTTAGCAGTTTCTTGTTTAAAAATTATTCACTGCATTTAACCTGCCGGCGTATAATTTTTGTTGGAGGCATACACAGGCGTATTTTAAAAGTATCACCGCTTCAATTAGCTACGAAACTACGGTGGGTCAGTAGGGTTTGCATGTTGTTTACATGTACTGTAGTCTACAGTGTAGACGGAACCTGCGGTGCGAAATCATTTTAATAGTAGTGATATATCAGAGCATACAAATGAGTGCAAAATGAACATATTAAATTCAAAGACTGTTATGAGAAATGCATACCTGCTTCGTAAATGAATCGAGTAACTCTAAAATGCACTCTATACTCGGTATCGCTCATTTCATCGCGTTGCATTTCCATGGCTCGAGTCTCCTTACTTTCATTTTCGATCTGGTAATCTCGCGCCCGAACATAGGCCTTATTCTGGAACAGCAGTTCCTATCAACGTTTTGGCCATGAACAGGGCTTATTGTAAAATGCAAGTGTAACTGATGTCAACGTGGCACTCAAAACAATGTACTACGGTTAATATCCATCGACATTTGGAGGCAAAAGGCAAGGCCATATACCCGAGAGAGTTGAGGCACAGGAATCGGCCGTTTGATTGGTAGGCTACTCCGACTTTGGCCTATATCGGTCGACAAATACCAATCAAACGGCCGATTCTTGTGGTTAAAGGAGGATTTGCGATAGATTCTACCGACTTAGTGAGGGCGTAGTTATCTCTTGTTACCAGTGCCAGTGATATATCGTACTGGTAGGCGTTAGACGTTATCTCCGCGGTAGGCGTTAGAGAAAAAACAACAGGTCAAGTCGAGAACACTATCTTGTACCTTCGGCAGTACTTGTTATAAACATTTACTGTTCTTGGAATGTCATCAATGAGTCTTCATCAATGACTAATCATGATATGACCAAAACATTTGATATGAACAAAATATGATATTGTAACAAGGAATTCACGTCACTAACAAGCCTCATCTCATACTGTCCACAAATCACGATCAATGTTCAAGTTCTGAAAAGAGTTCATTTTGTAGCCCCACCCAATTTTAAAAAAGGACCACCCCACTCCTAATGTCCTAAATTCGACACGTACAAACGCTGACCAGTGAACAGCTAAATTCATCGTGTGCTATGTCTTTAAATCCGAGCGTTAGTTTAGAAAATGAGGATGGTGTGTATTTGAGAGATATGTTTAATTTAGTAAAACAGCAAGGAACCTCTCTACAAATTCTAGATTCAAAATTTACAAATGAATTGTCTACGCTCAAGCATGAGGTTAGTGGGTCTTTGCAGGCTGTCAAAAAATTAGAGTCTGAGTCGTTATTTTACTGAAAGTTTGAAGGAAACAGGATCCAACTTAAATTTAATCTTGAACTAATAGACGAGTTAAATCAAATTTTGTGGGCAATTGAGAACTCTTTTCTTACGCTAATGAATTGTTAGAAGCATCTTGTAAAAAGGTGAATCAGCGTAATAAACTCATTAAAATTGCCGATAGCAGTGAGGGCGGATGGGAGACTGTATGCCAATATGAATCAAATCACATCACTAGCGATTCAGAGGACGAGAACAGAATCATCAAAGCCGAAATCAGAGCTATTCGCAAGCGCAAAAAAAAAAAGAAAAAAAAAATCTGCAAAAATGGCAAATCTATCGACAAAGAGAGTACATGCATCTTCTACTCCTATGTATATGCCTATGCAGCTCTTTCTCGGGCCTCGTCCATGGATCAGTGAACACCGGGAATTCAACGGCGTGTTCGGACAGCATGTTTACCCCAAGCAGAGAGGAGCATGTTTCGGTTGTGGGTCATTCCAACATTGGAGAAATTCCTGTCCTTACAACCAGAGATCAGCAACCAAATCAAAACAACCAGAGTGAAATAAAAGATGAGTATAATGAGTTTTTACAAGATATACCTAATCTGACAACAAATTATTTTGAGTACGAGCAAGGTTTAGCTCAAATCATTGTAAAGGGTCGCTTAAGATCATGTTTATCTTTTTGGAAAGAGATAGGTGCATGTGAATTTATCTTGGATACGATTGAAAATGGTTATAAAATACCATTATCTTTTGTTTTGAAAAATAACAAATCTGCCCTTGATAACGCTACTTTTGTTACCGAAGCTATTCACGATATTTTGATCCGTGGTCTAGGAGTGTTCGAACAGTCCCCGGGTTGTGAATCCTTTAACTGTTCCAATTCAAAGTAATAGGAAAAAGAGATTTGATTTGAGACACGTTAACAAACATCTTTGGAAACACGCAGAAAGTTCATTTTGATGACATTAAGATTGCTATATAAATTCCTATATGTTTAAATTTGACCTTCACTCGGCATATTATCATGTAGATATTTTTGATTACCATTGTACTTTTTTAGGTTTTTCATGGAAATTTAGAGAAAGCGTTAAGTATTTTCAGTTCAGAGTTTTACCTTTTGGTTTAAATTCGGCTTGTTACATTTTCATAGAATTAGACTCGTCCTCTTGTAAAGAAATGGCGCAGTGAGGGTAAGCAGGTATTAATGTACCTTAACGACGGTTTAGCTGTAGATCAATGTAAGTATGTCAGCTGATATGAAAAATGAATTGTTAAAATCGGGTTATGTACCTAAAACTGAAAAGTCTCCATGGTTTCCATCAAAGCAAATTATTATACCCCCGCAAACAAAGTTTGGGGGTATATATAGGAATCACCCTGTCTGTCCGTCTGTCCATCAACCTTTGTCGGGTGGCATAACTTTTTTATTCTTTATCATATGTTGATCATACTTGGTACATTTTTTCCTTTGGAGATGCCGGTGTGTCATGACCCTGAATCAAGGTCGTGGGTCAAAGGTCAAGGTCACTATTCACTCTATTGTAAAAATCTTGTCCGGGCTCATTGCATGTTTCTACTTTGTTGCCGCGGGGGGGGGGGGGGGATATTTGTCCTGTTAGGACTGCTCTAGTTTTTCTAGGGTGTTCTGTTGATGTTCAAAGTGAAATATTGCATTTTACAGACGCAAAAAATTGAGAAGTTACGTATCACATTAAAATCTATACAAGAATGTGAGAAAAGTTGCTGGTTTGGTCGGTCAGATTATTTCTTTGCATTCTGTTTTAGGAAATATTATATATTTGATGACAAAGGCAATTTTTATCGATGTGCAGAGAGCAAGATCATGGGAATCGAGAAATATTCTTAGTGAGCACAGTGCTCGTATGATTGAATTTTGGAAATCAAATGTAAAAATTCTGAATCAGAAAAGATTTATTTCAGATTTTTCGAGTAATGCAATTGTTTACAGTGATGCAAGTACCACAGGCAACGGTGGTTATGTTGTTGACACTTCCTACAATATTGTTCATGGAATGTGGTTAGAAGGTGAAAGTTCAAAGAGCTCCACTTGGAGAGAACTTTCTGCAGTATGTATACAAAGTGCTCTCGTCTCTAGAAACTTCATTTATCAATAAGAATATAAAATGGTTTTCTGATAATCAGAATGTTATCAGTATTATTCAAAAAGGAAGCATGAAATTTGTTAGAAATTGCCTTGCCTATAGTCAAAATGTGTTTATCATCTAATATTAATTTAGAAATTGAATGGGTACCACGTACATTGAATACCAAAGCAGATTTTGTGAGCAAGATAATTGATACGGATGATTGGTCAGTATCCGCAGAACTGTTCGAGTATTTAGATTCCCCTTTGGGGTCCACATGAGATTGACTTTTTTGCCAATTTTTTTCCTAGATTTTGGACACCGTTGTCTATTGGCATTAATGCATTTACAGTGAGTTAGAATGGGATCAACGGTTGGTTTGTACCGCCGATCCCTCTTATAACCAAAGTTATCAAATATATGAGACAATGTAAGAGTTATGGAACTTTAGTTATACCAGCTTGGTATTCGACTAGTTATTAGCCTTTTCTTTGTGACAAAAGAGGGAACTTTGATAAAGCTGTAGTATGTTTTGTAGATTTACCCGTTAATAAGGAATATTATATTCCAGGCAGATTTCAGGAATATTTGGGCATTCAGATTTGCCATGTTCGCTATTCGTTTAGTTATTCGTTGTTTTGATAAGAATATTAATGTCATGTTTACATATGCTTTTGCAGGCCTTTAAGAACGACACTGAGACGCTTCCTGGGGCATTAGTTGAGAAAGTTTGTTTGCTTGTTGATCTTCAACTCGAGAGTCGGTCACTTGCAACCGTTAAAAAGCATTTTTGTGCATTCAAAAGGTGGAAGGCATGGGCCGTTGCTCATGGTCTATCAGAAGAAATTCTCACAGTTAAGGCTTTTCATGTCGCGCTTTATCTTGCAAGTTTGACACAGTCAAGTCGATCACCCAGTCCAGCTGTTAATGCCTTTTATGCATTAAAGTGGATCCATAATTTTGTGTGTTATATCTCACATGGAATCGAATCTTGTGAAAAATACGTTTGAAGGAGCTAGAAGACGTCTTAGCGTACCGATCAACAAAAAGGATCCAAGTACACCAGAAATGTTTTATAAAATGTACATGTTCAATGTTGATTGCAGTTTGCATAAACAAAGGACAACCCTTTGTTTAATGTTATGCTGGTTTTTTTCCGTATCGGTGAACTATTATATCTAAAGAAGGGGGATATACAAATTTTCGATACACATGTGGGAGTTTTTGTTGAAAAAAGCAAAACAGACATTTATAGGGACGGGAATTGCTCGCTTTGTCCAGTTGTGAAGTTTGAAAAACATTTACATGCATGTATTGATTCAGATGATACTTATTTATTTCAAAATCTAATGAAACGTGACAATGTTTATTGTTTTAGAAATGTCAACAAGCCTTTGACCTACTCTAGAGCTAGAGATTTATTTTGTAAGCATTTTCTTCAATTGTGTCAGACATTAGTAAATTTGGTTTGCATAGTTTTAGACCTGGAGGCGCTACCACAGCTACTAACAGCGATATTCCAGACTGACTGTTCAAATGTCATGGTGGTTGGCGGTCCGAGAATGCGGATGATGGTTATATAAAAGATAGTTTATCTAAACGACTTTCTGTTTCTAAAAGCCTTTTCATTTAAATTTTCTATGTAGAGATTTCTTAGAAATAAATGATTGTTGCTTATATTTTTACAACCTTCCCGTTCTTTTGTTTCGAGGCAGCGTTTGCTAATTGCGACTTTGTAGTTGTGTTTTGTTTATCTATAAGGTCCGGTTGTACAGGAGAAGGGTTATTTATCTATGAGGTCCGGTTGTACAGGAGAAGGGTTATTTATCTATAAGGTCCGGTTGTACAGGAGAAGGGTTATTTATCTACGAGGTCCAGTTGTACAGGAGAAGGGTTATTTATCTCTGAGGTCCGGTTGTACAGGAGAAGGGTTATTTATCTATGAGGTCCAGTTGTACAGGAGAAGGGTTATTTATCTATAAGGTCCGGTTGTACAGGAGAAGGGTTATTTATCTATGAGGTCCGGTTGTACAGGAGGAGGGTTATATATCTATCAGGTCCGGTTGTACAGGAGGAGGGTTATTTATCTATCAGGTCCGGTTGTACAGGAGAAGGGTTATTTATCTATGAGGTCCGGTTGTACAGGAGAAGGGTTATTTATCTACGAGGTCCGGTTGTACAGGAGAAGGGTTATTTATCTATGAGGTCCAGTTGTACAGGAGAAGGGTTATTTATCTATCAGGTCCAGTTGTACAGGAGAAGGGTTATTTATCTACGAGGTCCGGTTGTACAGGAGAAGGGTTATTTATCTACGAGGTCCGGTTGTACAGGAGAAGGGTTATTTATCTACGAGGTCCAGTTGTACAGGAGAAGGGTTATTTATCTACGAGGTTCGGTTGTACAGGAGAAGGGTTATTTATCTACGAGGTTCGGTTGTACAGGAGAAGGGTTATTTATCTATGAGGTCCAGTTGTACAGGAGAAGGGTTATTTATCTATGAGGTCCGGTTGTACAGGAGAAGACTTATTTATCTATGAGGTCCGGTTGTACAGGAGAAGGGTTATTTATCTATGAGGTCCGGTTGTACAGGAGAAGGGTTATTTATCTATAAGGTCCGGTTGAACAGGAGAAGGGTTATTTATCTCTGACGTCCAGTTGTACAGGAGAAGGGTTATTTATCTACGAGGTTCGGTTGTACAGGAGAAGGGTTATTTATCTACGAGGTTCGGTTGTACAGGAGAAGGGTTATTTATCTATGAGGTCCAGTTGTACAGGAGAAGGGTTATTTATCTACGAGGTCCGGTTGTACAGGAGAAGGGTTATTTATCTATGAGGTCCGGTTGTACAGAAGGGTTATTTATCTATGAGGTCCGGTTGTACAGGAGAAGGGTTATTTATCTATGAGGCCCAGTTGTACAGGAGGAGGGTTATTTATCTATGAGGTCCGGTTGTACAGGAGAAGGGTTATTTATCTATGAGGTCCGGTTGTACAGGAGAAGGGTTATTTATCTATAAGGTCCGGTTGTACAGGAGAAGGGTTATTTATCTATGAGGTCCAGTTGTACAGAAGAAGGGTTATTTTAAGAGATGGGAGGTATCAGAACAATTTGTACTCTTTATTACATGTACATTGTATATTATTATCATATTTACTTACCTCAAATAATTAAACAGCAAATGAGTGGGGGCACAAATGGAACTCTGACCCAAGTTTTTCTGCCACAAACAAAAAACCAGATAGAACAAATATACCTGCCCCTTAATCTCCGATTCTGCTCCATAAAAAGGGGCTCCATGGCAACATGACAGAGAAAGGACACATGCCAGTTTTTCGAGTGTTTTATTTCTTAACATAAACATGATTTATGACGATATACATACAATGTTGGACTATCACAATTGATTATAGTTCCACTCCAATGTCCAAATACAATGTCAATTTTATCCATTAAACCTGAAGGTCAAAACTACACATAGTATATATCCCAATCTTATTCTTAATTCATGTTGTTAACACTCATAAATCAAAATATGTAATTTACTTTCCTAACAATAATTAAAACTTGTTGTATTCAACTTTTTTCATAAAAGCAAGCATTATTCTGTTAAAAAAAATCGACAGGAACGTGTAAAATGAACTGGAAAATACAAGAGGAGGAAAAGATATACACTACATCCCAAATTCAAGAATTGTAAGTCATATTTCCCTTGGAAAATGGTTTGCGTATTTACTGTATTCACACATTTTGATATCCACTACTGACATAACTAAGAAAGAATTCTTGAAATTACAAGCTACAAAGAAGAATATTCCTGAAAATTTATAGACAGGATCAATATAATGTTGCATAGGAATTTCAGAAAAATTAATGATGTACCCTAGGTGAATATAATTCATGTTTATATATTTTCATTTTCTATTCATTATCTTAAACATCGAATAAACAATCCCATAACTGCACTGTGTTCTATTGATGTTAATTGCTCAAGACTTCTACATCTAATGAAGTCCACAAGAGATTAAACTTCATCTTGCTTTTACTTAATCCTCCATTAAACTTCATCTTGTTCTAAATCAATATAATTCTAAGAATGATAAACTTTACAAGATGAACTTGCCATTCGAATATTAACCCTCAGTAAGCTTGAGAAGTGGTTAAAGCTTTGAACAACTATGTCCAAAACAGCAACTGTAATATTGTTCTAAAAATCAAATCTTTTTCATATACTGCATACACTACAGTTTGTATTCACAATAACAGTATAAATATACAACAAATGAATTCGTAGACATTTCTATTTCATTTGTGTATACTGGCATTCGATTGTTCCAACTATACATTTTACTTGCTGCATATTCACAAAAATTTCTATTACCAAGTACCTCAGCAAATGAAAGGTTGGGGTTCTTTATAAAGAGGACTAAAATAAGACATTTATGAAATGTACAACTGGTTTGACCCATCAAAATCATCTTAGTTTGTATACAACAAACAGCACATAAGCTTATGAAATCAATTCTGATAGATACACAATCAAATTGAGGAGCTGAAATATCTTGATGACAAATGCATATTACCGTATATCTTTTAATAATAATGAATGTGAAGTTATTCACTAGTCTTAACAAGAATACCATTACACAAATACAAGTAAAAACCGGGTAAATGCCACTAAATGTGTATAATGCAATGAAAATGAGGACTTGTGTACATGCAAATATTACTGAACATGAATTCCAATGATGGACACACAGAAAATATTGATCACTTCACTTCTGTACAATCTACACAAAATGAATAACCATAGTTATATATAATAAACATTGTACTGGGTTACATAAACTGAACTTTAATATAAACAATCATTTTCTGTAGCACTCTGTTGAAAAATAAGCAAAATATCATAATAATGAAATGATATAAAATGTATTCAATACCTTTTTTTCATCTAAAAGAAAAAAAAATTCCATCAGTCCGAGCTTACTTTTAATTAAGTTAATATAAGTTTGTATATGCAGATTTTTCATAAAGACCCCATCCTATCGAGAAAAAGAAGGCAAATTAAAAAGAGTGGCATTGTTAGAGATTTAAGTGAAAATCATTTTCTTAACCACTTTCATCAGTATGAGGAAAAAACATCACAAACATTATGTAATAATCAATAGTGATAGAGGAAAATAATGCAACAGTCTTTTAAAAGGCACTATTATATCAGTGAATGTGAAGAAACTGTTGCATGTATGTACATTTCAAAACTCAAATAGAATAATTATATGATACTTAAAATTAATGAGAAGTACTCACTGTTGGTAAAGATAGTAATCCACAAGAACGAGGTAGATGACTTTATTTACTCTTGTTCATGATAGCAGGCACATTTACTGAGTCAATACCAGTCTAAACTTGTTAGAATATAATTCTCGCCATTTCTTTACACTGACACAGCAGCAGTTGACTTCAAATGACATTTGACAGGGTCTGTTTAATGACTTGACTCATTTTTAGAAATTGACAACAATAATCACAAAGAATAATCTTACAAAGGGAAGATGGAACTCTGGTGTGATAATCAAATTTTGATAGATTAATTTACCATAAAGACACATCAAGACTTACCAGACTTTAATCTCAATTTCATCAGTCTGTACAATGCTTTAATATTCCTTTAATAACTTCATTAAATCAATAAAATTCACAAATATCATTGAAAATTGTAACTATACTGTGTTACAAAATCAAGTGACTAATATAATGTACGGTCAGCACTAACCCCTATTTTGATAGTATTCTATTTTAATGCATTTAGACATGCAAAAGGTCTGTGGAAATGTGTATATTGTGCTCTGCTGAAATACTAACTTTGATCTCATACTTCCAACCTTCCAACTTTGACACTGATAATGACCAACTGATCCAAAACATCCAAGTTCAGTAATTCTACATATAAGTAGACTGTACGTAAAAAATATCAAAAGAATATCTTCATGAACAACATTTTTCTTGTGTGAATTCTATTCAGTAATACAGGCAATATAACAACAACAAAAAGGATGTACAACCATCAGATTTATTCATTTTATACATCATGTCTGAACTGAATCCTTTTATTGTATTTCAACTAATCCAAGTTATACTTTTATTGAACTGAAATGTTTGCATTTTCATATCTGAATAATAATAACCCATGTATTACATTGACTTATAAAAATGTGCAATGTCTTCCCTATATCTGGATTTACCTTTGCATGTACAATACTTTTCAAGTTCAACCTATGAATCTTTTGTTTCTGTTTAAGTTTACCAACAGCATTCCAAACCATTTACAAACGGGTTACCCTTAATGCAACAAATATGGTGTAAGATTTTAAACCTATTTTTAAAACAGGTACTGTGGACAGAGAATGTATTGAAATACTCCCGATGATGTTGTTTATCGAAAGTACCTCTGAAATATTTAGGAAGAAGACGAGGCTTGAAGAATCTTACAAAACTGAATCATTGATAACATTTGCAATCACCAAACCCACATTTATATATGTACCTGAATGAAGTCCTTGTGTATTCATATCAATTCGTACAACTCTGTCAACATTTTAGATTTAAATTCACATGAGGAAAGGGAAGATTATCATATCCATGAATGTATGCATGAATTTTATGTACAAAAATGTCTGATATGCTTGTAATGGGGACAATTCCCTTAAATTTACAATTTGTATAAAATAAATCCAAACTTTCTATAAAGTAAAAGAGAACATTTGTGATTTTTGTTTTCATTTTACAAATTCTGCAGAAAACTGGCATACTGATAAGCAGGTTTGAAGAATACTAAGCCACATTTCTACAATCAGAAACATACAGTCAGTTCAAATGTTGGAAAGTTATGAATCAAACTTTTTGAAAGTATTTTCTAATGTTCTAAAAACAAGATTATCTTTGAAAAAAGAAATCTCCTCTTAAATAATTCTAACCTTTCGACGAACATATCCTTTTATTTTTGTCCTCAATCTGTCTCTTCCTGAACTTTAAGTAATTAAATGTACAAGTTATTTCAAAAGACACGTATATCTTTGAACATTGGAATGAAATGTTTTTAAAAGTTTAAAAGACTCGAGTAAAGGCTACTTATCTGTACATTTATCACCGGATTGTAACCTGATAAAATATTGCAATCTTTAAATTAAAGGTGCTCAATCTTATAAAATTTCTATCTAAAAAATAAATTTAGAATCAATCTCTAGTTACCTTGATAAAGAACAATAACTGCATATTACAACAGTGTGTAGACTTTTTACAAAATAGTGAAAGAGTTGATAGTAAAATAAACGGTCATAAAATATTTTGTATCTAATGTGACACTTTGAAAATGTTTTATTGAGACAAGATTGAGCTCCCTTACATAACTATACTAGGATGTTATATACAGGATATTTTTAAAATAAAATGTAAAATATGGATGCATGTATTTAAATGAACCTACAAGATTGGACTTGAGCAACTGTAATGTACAAAATTCAACTTAAAAAAAAAAATAAATGTCAAACTTAATCATTTTAATAAAATGATAAAACTTCTTTGAAGAGTTTTTTTGTCAAAAGCATGATAATAGTTGATTTATTTTAGCCATTACTTCAAGCTTTGGTCATGATGAGTTCCTACTAAACAAACAAGTATTAGTGTCTGCAAAGGATATATCATATATATTTTAAATGGTACTATATAATAATTTTTCAATAAAGGGCAAACCAGGGGTTTTTCATTGCTCTCTTTTGACAACAGTTGGAAACCAAGAACCACTATTGTTAGACAATTATCACAATATATACACCATCTAAATTAAGATGAAATCTATTACAACATAAATTTTGACGAGAATTCCAATAGTCCCACAGATGAAAATCATTGATCATGATATTAACATTCTGGAAAAGTGGAGAACATTGACATACAGAGTTTGCACCAAATATATTCATACTTTCAGTAAATTCAAAACAGTACATGTATCAGCACTAAAAAGATATTTGTACATTGTACAATGCACATCTATGCTCAAAACAATACAGCACTAAAAACATACAGGTACACTGCACAAGCTGTAGGCAGAAAGTTCTTCGCGTTGAAGTATCATAGAGTATTCAGTGTCCTATGCTATGTACCTAACGTTGAAAACATACAAAATATTGGAATACGAAGTGCTGAGATACCGTTTTCAGATTTACCTTCCAACTTTCTTCTTTCTACTGCTTAGCAATGCATGCTGTACAAAAATACTTCAAAACAAAGAAAAGCACTAATGATGATACAATCACATCATAAACTGTGTATGTATGTTCAAACCCAAATTAGCACTATGATTTCTTTTTACACAGAATCGAAGGCGGTTATATATACACAAGTATAATGTAATAAATGAGCTTAAAACAAAATAATGAGAGATGCCCTAAATGTAACATTTTTCATAGATTATTGTTCAACAATGAATTCTATGAGAATCATTTATATTTATAGTACGATATCAAACACCATCTCTTAATTTTTGTTTTTAGTTTTTGTGTTTTTTTTTTCTACATCTACCAAATCTCTGCAAGTTCCTTCCTATTCAGTTTCCATGATCATAGACTTCCTGGTGCAGAGGAGGGAATTTGATGTTATTTGGCATTGACATCTTCATACCGTTTAGGGCTACTTGATGCTTCCTATTAATTTTTCTAAACTCCGGTATCGTATTGATGGTCTTCATGAAAATGTTGTCATAATCTAGACAATTGAAAAATTTATCAAATTTACATACTCCATGACTGTGTACTATTTAAGGTTCAAAAGTTACTGATTATTTTACTTTAACAAGAACTTTTCTGTTCCACTTGTAGATATGTACCTCACAGAAATGCCAACACAGTAAAACATAATATTATTCTTTCCAACATACACTACAGTGATTGCATATTGTCCAATTCTCTGCTTATCGCGGCTGACTATTTTAATGCGTTCACATCACCGCTCACCTCTTGGTCACCACGAAGGTCAGTCGCGGTGATCCACCGCAACATAGCGGTTGATTGCAGCTATACATTGTATACCTACTGAACGTACCTTTAAGCATCTTAAAGTATTGTCTAAATATCGGTGTAACACAAGCTTGAGGGTTATTTGTAGACCTAGAAATATTGCAAATGTTTTGGTGAGTTAGTATTCACTTAATAACCTCTAAAGATATCTTGTCGTCAATCATCCAAACCCATTAGCCATTTCCTCGTACTCTATGAATGTGACGATATGTTTCTAGTCCGATTTAGGGGACACTTCCGCGGCAAAGCCCTTTAGTTTTTAGATTTATTTAAATTATCATTACAAAATACATTTTCTCTCATGATTTCACAACTGCAAGAAGCAATCTCATTAAAACACTGCTATTTATTCCATATTTATTATGTATATGCAGCAAATACAGAATAAATAGAAATGCTTTTAATCAAGTTGTCGTCATAGTAAACTCAAACTCTTGTTTTTCTAAAAACAAAATCATCAAAAGTTATCTTTTTGATTATTTAATTGTAGAATCCTAGTCTGAATTTTATTAAAACTTACATTATTTGCTTAAATGAATGCTGACCATACTCATTGAATATTTTAAAAACAATTTCATCATGGTTGCGTATATTTATTCGTATATACATGTCGTAGGGTTACTGTGGAATGCCTGCAATGCTGCAGTGATTCACCGCGATCTTTGGGGTGATTTGCGGTGATTCCGTGTTAACTATACGTCAATTTAAGAGCGAAGATTGCAGTGATTAGTAGCTAAGACTTAAAAAACATCGCTGCTATGATATGACAACTGGACAATAGCCATTCTCTGTAGTGTAAATTTGATGTATTACATCATGGAGATTTTTCTACTCATTTTTCATAAAAGGGGAAAAATTGAAAGCTGTACATTTGAACTAAGTGACGTAGGCATGAATCACCTACACGGGGTCTGGAAGCATCCCCCCCCCCTCCCCAAAGTTTTTTTTTAAATGATGCAAAATCCTGCAGCCTGAGCATATCTGAGGCGATTCTTTATGATCTATTTTTTGAAATTACAAAATTTACCCATCGTTTCAAATATGAATTCGCATACCTGCTGTTACTGACAATAATCTTAGTCATCAAGATGTTTTACACAGACATAAATATAAGAATTTTTGCCAAACATCTGAATGATAGGTATACTGGAGAATGTTGACACTGATTTAATCTAGCTGCGAAAAAAGGGGAAATTTTTGTTTACAAAAGGGAAATTTCATCTCAAAAAGCGGAAAATCTGACTAATTTTGAACATGGAGTACTGTAGAATTTTGACAGTAAACAGGACCTTGAAAAATCCCTGCATCACTCCATGATTATTTCATGTATATGGTGATAGCATCTGCCTGATGCACAGCATAGAAATTTATACCTTTGCAATGGACCCTCCTGAAGCAGTGAGGGATCTTCTAAGTTTTACATGCCACTCCTACTGTGACACAGGACCTCTTTTTACTGTCTCACCTGAAACACAAAACTCCAGTGTGCCCACAGCAGGACCTTTTGTTTCCCAGCTAAGCACCTCATCCACTAAACCACAAAGGCATATATGCTAAATATGAACGACTACATTCTCAAAAGGTTTTTTCAATGAGCAACACTAAAATTTGTGAAAACTTCTTTCTTCTGTATTGTGATTTAATCTTATTTAATGGTCAAACATTCCTTACACCATCTAATGCAATTATTACTAAAAATACATTCTTCACATCAATATATCAATATTATTTCCCATATGCCTCACATATCACATTTGCCACAGAAAATTGCATCACTTTACTGTGATGTTACTTTAAAGTCCTAAGGAATGTACTTCATTGGGTATAAGGCATCATGTAAAACTAGCTAGAATTCTATTCCATCAACAAAATTTTCTCTAGAGCTTCTGTTTTGTCTAAAATAAAATGGTGGAAAAATACAAAAAGTCCTCTTCTTCAAATAGAAGACTCCTAGTCATCCACAGCCTATTAAATCTAGACTAAGTGACAATAATTTTAAGATTCAGATTTTAACCTGACACTATGGACAGTTTGGTATGCTACACATACCATGACATAGACTCAACTTTCTGTTCCAGCCATTGGCCTTAAACCCCACATGACATAGACTCAAACTTTCTGTCCCAGCCATTAGCCTCACATGACATAAACTCAAACTTTCTGTCCCAGTCATTGGCCTTACACCCCACATGACATAGACTCAAACTTTCTGTCCCAGTCATTGGCCTTACACCCCACATGACATAGACTCAAACTTTCTGTCCCAGTCATTGGCCTTAAACCCCACATGACATAGACTCAAACTTTCTGTCCCAGTCATTAGCCTCACTTGACATAAACTCAAACTTTCTGTCCCAGTCATTGGCCTTACACCCCACATGACATAGACTCAAACTTTCTGTCCCAGTCATTGGCCTTACACCCCACATGACATAGACTCAAACTTTCTGTCCCAGTCATTGGCCTTAAACCCCACATGACATAGACTCAAACTTTCTGTCCCAGTCATTAGCCTCACATGACATAAACTCAAACTTTCTGTCCCAGTCATTGGCCTTACACCCCACATGACATAGACTCAAACTTTCTGTCCCAGTCATTGGCCTTACACCCCACATGACATAGACTCAAACTTTCTGTCCCAGTCATTGGCCTTACACCCCACATGACATAGACTCAAACTTTCTGTCCCAGTCACTGGCCTTACACTCCACATGACATAGACTCAAACTTTCTGTCCCAGTCATTGGCCTTACACTCCACATGACATAGACTCAAACTTTCTGTCCCAGTCATTGGTCTTACACCCCACATGACATAGACTCAAACTTTCTGTCCCAGTCATTGGCCTTACACCCCACATGACATAGACTCAAACTTTCTGTCCCAGTCATTGGCCTTACACCCCACATGACATAGACTCAAACTTTCTGTCCCAGTCATTGGCCTTACATCCCACATGACATAGACTCAAACTTTCTGTCCCAGTCATTGGCCTTACACCCCACATGACATAGACTCAAACTTTCTGTCCCAGTCATTAGCCTCACATGACATAAACTCAAACTTTCTGTCCCAGTCATTGGCCTTACACCCTACATGACATAGACTCAAACTTTCTGTCCCAGTCATTGGCCTTACACCCCACATGACATAGACTCAAACTTTCTGTCCCAGTCATTGGCCTTACACCCCACATGACACTGACTCAAACTTTCTGTCCCAGTCATTGGCCTTAAACCCCACATGACATAGACTCAAACTTTCTGTCCCAGTCATTAGCCTCACATGACATAAACTCAAACTTTCTGTCCCAGTCATTGGCCTTACACCCCACATGACATAGACTCAAACTTTCTGTCCCAGTCACTGGCCCTACACCCCACATGACATAGACTCAAACTTTCTGTCCCAGTCATTGGCCTTACACCCCACATGACATAGACTCATAACTTTCTGTCCCAGTCATTGGCCTTACACCCCACATGACGTAGACTCAAACTTTCTGTCCCAGTCATTGGCCTTACACCCCACATGAATGAAAGTATATTTTACCATAATGGTTCTTCTTGATGAGTATGTACAGACACTGAAACAGCAAGGACTGCAATTTGGTAACTGCTCTTTTATTTGATATATACTTCTTCTCTGTAAAGATGAATATTAAATATAATACATAAACTGACTTCATACTCTTCTTGTTAGAACAATCCTTTTTTCATTTGTGCCCTAACTGTGGCCAAACAATCCTTAAATATAAACATAATTAAAGGCATGAAGAGCCACGAATGCGTCAAGCTATATTTCGTTTAAAGCTATCAAAAGTAGCAAAAATTGACCAGTTGTATTCATCACTTTTGTTAAATTCCGATAATTTTTAGAGTTGAGTAAACTTTAAGATAAAGGCATTAAGCACCAACAGCCATATATCATATAATATCAAAATGTGAATGAAAAGTTGTCAGTGGGCAACATAACTCTCCAGTGGTCTTTGTCATGAAGTTAGATGTATGGTAAACGATTTCTTGATAGGGTCCATTGTCATTAGGAAGTCAAGGGTTATAAGTGGTATTGAATATGACATCATAATAACATTTTATTATTCTTTATGTCATTCTTGCAGAAATATGTCAAATGTCTTATCACAAAGAATGTACATGTGAAATCAATCGAACACCATCACCATTTTTTTTTAAAAAGAAATGGACCAGTTGTTACCATTGCCTGTAAAATATGGAAGCCTTATGCTTAATTTGTTTTAAGATATGGTCTAGGTTACAGTTTTTGGTCTATGCTATCAGCTTCTATATATCGTCCTAACACACTAGTTATTATTCGGTCATTTATTGTAAGTGCACAAGTGTAAAGGCTACAACGCCATACCGTTCGCCGTAATGACGCAAGCCGATTGTGAATCACAATCGCACTTTATCGGTTGATTTGGAATAAAAACTTCACATGTGAGTTCTTCTTAATTTATTTTTCATGCATTCAATCTAAAATTCTGTCTTAATCCATGCTTTCATCCTTTATATCCGCATTAAATTTTGTAGGCAATCTGAAAACTTTCTCGGCTGCCATTTTCTATGCCATCGTTGGAACTTTTCCAAATATGGGGAAGACCATGTAACATATACACATCAACTTTATTTAAGATAGACTGGAGTTACCTGCTCTTGATTGCTATCCCGTGCGAATAGGTAAGTGATCACTGCCATTCTGTAGAGGCTATTCCCTCTCCAGCTAGTGTTATTTATAGCACAGGCGGTGAGGGCAGGTAAGAAGCTGAACACACTGCATGTAGATATTTTAAAAATTCGTCTGCAGTAGCATACACAGCATAGGTGTGCAGTATGTAATGTAATTAATGAGAGGCTCATGATGTTTAGCCTCAAGGATTTAATTAATTTTTTCGATATTTGTTGATTCTAGGTTAAATGAATAAAACAAAATGAAATCCAGTGAGATAAAAATAACTGATAATGTGTCACTTGAACCTCGTTATGAATTAGTGGTCACCTGTCTAGATATTTCAAGATCTTTGTGACTTGCATTGCTAGTCTATATTTAGGATTCTATGAAATATATTATTTGTTCTTTTTTTAAACTGAAATTTACATCTAAATATATTATTATTATTATATTATATATATTATTACATACATTTTGAAGATCGCACGATCGGTTTCCATATCAGCGCGTATATGTCAAATTAGGCCTTGATTGCATGTGTTACAAGCGTTCTACTACCATTTCTTAAAATTAGGCAATATGTCACGTGGTCTTCCCCATATTTGGAAATATTCCCATGAAGTTCAATTGCAATTCATATTTGGCTTGCGTCATTACGGTGAATTAATATATTAACACACACAATAAGCGACAGAATAACAACAAGTGTTTTATGGCAATATATTGATAATTTAAGTTAAGCAGACCTATGTTTAAACCTATTTCTGTGCAATGAAATTTCAATAACAAGGATAACAAAGCCGGTTTTGCAAGAACTTTTACTACTTTAATGAAGGTATTACTTTGTTATGTGAATTGAGATTGGCGGCGCAGAGGAAAAATTTTTACGATCGCTAGAAGACTGTCGAGCAAATGCTCGATGCCTTAAAACGGATGAACAGTTAATTGGTGATGAGAGTGAAACTGAGTGTTTACCATGAGGAGGAGGTAACCTTTTATACAGTTAGAGTTACAAGTCTAAGTAGTTGCTAGAGTACATGTGCCTTGAATGTTTGCAGCTTGAGAAAGGGTGTATGCCATACAATGAACCAATGTCAACGGGGCTTTGTAATATAAATTTATGTGAAATATCTACCTGGACAGATAATTAAAGCAGATGTAAACAACCCAATCTCTCCATCTGTCAATTTCAGAGGATTAAACTTTTCTGCTACAGCAAAGAATTCATCAAGGAAACTTCCCATTGGCATCTCCTTTACAACATGCCTATAAAAGATGGAGTAACAGTAAATTCAGCAGTCTTATTAAAAAACAAAACAAAGCAAAAAAGACAAAAGCGAAATAAAACGAAAACCATTTGATTGCTTTTTAACATATTTATCTGACCTCTTGTCAAAGGTTCTGATGATGAACTCTAAATTATCAAAACAGCTAACATTATACAATATTTCATTACCTTTCATAATTTCTAACAGGTAGTGTAAAGTACAATTTTGTTTTTTTCTGTAGATTGTGTATCAGATCATCTAATTAAAACCAATATATTACCTAGGGCACTTGACCTTCATATTAGGGTCAAACATTTCTTCCTTTTTGATATCAATCAGGTTGCAGAATCGACAAAGCATCACCTCAAAAGATCCTTGCTTAATGAGATTAATCTGATCGTCTTGTTCAATCTCAGAGAATCCTGGAAATAAAAATCAGATCAAAAATACACTCTGCAATCTCTGAGAATGCTGGAAATCGGAGCAATCCCAATACATTCTAATTTATTATTATTTTTTTTTTATTGTTCTTTCACAATGTCATTTTAATAAAATTACTCAGACAGCAACAGGGCAGACATTTTGTTCACTTAAGACAAATGCCTATATTAAGATAATTCAAAGAAGTTCATTTGGATTGGAAAACTTGCCTTTAAGTTCATTCAAACATAAATGTGATCAGAAGCCATACATGGTTAATTTTGATTTTTGTTTTACTCACTGATTTACATTGAAAATCGTTTATAAAGAAGTGGCATTTGCATTAGTAGTACGGTTTATGTAATCTGTGAATCATGTGTCTGGTAATGTAATTTAAAATTATTTGTACTGAAATAGAACAGATGCATTCATGGCTTCATTTCAGAAAAGCAACTTTATACTAACAACAAGAATAGCACTTTCTAATGAGAAAAAACATTTTCAAAAGTGGTCAAATGTGACAAATGTCTATCTTTATCTGCAAGACTTCATCATAAACATACACACGAAGTAAATACACATAATAATCGAAATAAAAAACTTTTGTGAAATTGGAGTCAATTGTGAAAGAAGGCAAACTTCATATCAGGGACGTACATATCTAAAGGGATATGCAACTACCCCCCTGCCCTATCGTAGCCTCGTTTTAAATGTGTTGAAAAAGTTGCGCATGCGCATTTAGTTATTGTGCTATTTCGGACATTAAACAATCCAACAAAATGACAATTCACACCAGTACAATGCAATATAACGTATCTATTCTAAAATTATGCAATAAAATTTTACTTATCAATTATGTCATTTATGAGTATTTAAAATAACCACTTAAAACTATATGTTTACTTCATAAGGCGGTGTTAAATGGGACGTATAGAACTATCCCTGGTGTTAATTAATATATGACGACATTATGTAACGGCTTTGATTGGTTTGTTGTTTTAACGATAACATGTAATACCCAGGTGAATATATGGGGAAGGTATTGTTATTCCTATTGTTATATCGTAAATGACGTACGTTCATAACAGAATTATTAGTAGAGCGAGAGCATGCAAGATGTCGGATTGCCTTTACTGGTAATTATATGCCTTTTTGTTTGTTTTTTCTTTTTTTTTTTGTTTAGTTTTGGGGTTTTTTTTCACTAATTTTGGCCCCTTTACATGTATATGTAGTTTCCGACACAACAAAGCAGTATAAGCAGAAGAATAGAGAGTCTTTATAAATTCTGATTAATTTTTTAATCTCTCCCTCCCTCTTTCGTTCTTTTTATTTTTTTAACTTCTGCTTTGTTTCATCTTACTTTTCCGGGGTTCGAGTTTAGGGGCATCATTGTGAGAAACATGACCAACGATCATTGTCCCGGGAGATATTTAAAGTTTTATTTCGGTTGTCACATCCGTATGTCACATTTCCTCCATATTAACAATAATATAATCTACCATGTGATGAAATACTTTCTGATAATAAGAGTCTCCAGAACCCCTAATATATATAATCTAAGTCAAATAATAAGAAAAATTATTTTCGGAAATATTTTATTTCATAAATTTGCCTATTTAGTGAGTTAAACACTATATTTTATTGAATGTGCACTTTTGTACATAATTGGAAAATAATAAAACTTTAATGACACAATCCATGATCTACTGCCCGGAATCCACTGTCCACAGAAAACCTGCAAATATATATATAAAAAATCAGTAATATAATTATTTTTAATATTCATTTTGACACCTTATTTCATTTTAATAACTTTTTTGTTTACAATGGGACAATAATCATTAATATTGACCCCTTTTATTTGATTTAATGGACTAAACACTATATTTCCTCTGTACTTGAAATCATTACTGAGCCCGTCTTGGACGTACATATTTACGTGCCTTAATCCATTTAATGAAAATATAGATAGAAAAACCATGACCCGATCGGTGTTTAGTATGATAATATAAATCAGAAAAACATCACATGAAAAAAAGTTATCGACGCGTTAGGGAGGAGTTTCATGTAAAAGTCGGGCTATTGATACAACAACAGAAACGGGTAGACCCTTACCTTTGTTATATATTATCGTTATAGTAATCGCATGCTGCATAAGCATTTCGAAATATTATTTTTTTCTAAGTCACAATACTTTAGTTTTCATTGTGTTGTATTCACATTCACGTTTACAAGGGTTTATGTCACTTATTTTCGGTTGCCCTTATGCTGCTTATTTTTAACATGTACTCCACGACCGGCACGAGAGGCTCGCAGAGAGGTTGCTTTGAACACTAAAAACAATGGTTCATTTTAACTTTACAAGAAGTAAACAATTTCAAACATAAAACTCACCTTAATTTAAGGATACAGCATTAACGATCTCTTCTGAATATTGTCTATGAAGACAACAACTTTCTCAGGCCACGAATAAGGAAAAATATGGTGGACATTTCTTATCGCGCATGCGCAACTTTTTCAACACATTTAAAACGAGGCTATGCTAGGATAGCGGGGTAGTTGCATATCCCTTTAGATATATACGTCCCTGTTCATATGTATGATCATATGATGAACACACCAAGTTTTTCTTCAATATTTTCTCGAATGGTTGAAAAATTATCTTTATCAATTACTCTTGTAGAATATGGATATCTGCCTTAGAAGGGTGGGCCGATTCATCGCGAAATTTTAACTCACAATATTAGAATCGATTCACGCTTCCAGAAAAATATGAATTCTTTTTACTAGCAATTTAGTTCGGGTTCGCTATTTGGAGAATTGAAAGTGAAACTGTAAAACGTGTGAACGCTAGGTCAAATTGGTTTCTCCCACAAACAGTAAATCTGCCGTTTGGGAGAATTTCGGGATGACAATATATGAAGAGAATGGAACGAGATGCCAAGACAAAGATCACGTTATTTGTTTTGTTTGTTATCTTCAGGTAGAAGAACATTTATTTATTGGTTTATGTATTGCTCCTTTAATAAAAAATATCAGCTCTGCTTCAAATTGTCATTATTTAAAGTATCATGATACGTATCGTATCGCAAGGTTGGTATCGTGATACGGATCGGATCGGTCCATAGTGGTATCGGCCCACCCCTACTGTCTTAAAATTCAAACCTCACATACCAAGTTTCACTTCAATGTCTCAAAACGTATGGCCAAAACAAACTTCTGGCAAATTTTATTCAGTATTTCACACCATAACTTTCTGGAATAAAATGTTCACTGTTGAACAGTGATATTATGCAATATCCCCCGTCAAACGGCAGACATTCTGATGATTCTCTGAATTATATTTGATTGACCCCCTTTCCTTTTTAAATTTGATATGACTGCAGACTGAAATAATGAGATTTCAAAATATTGGATTCTTCATATAAAGTGACAAAGAATTCCAAGACTCATCCCCCAAACAAATATTGTGCATGTTGGGTCATTTGACCAATCCCACTTGGAGAATACAAAAAGACAGACGTTTGGTATCTAGAGAAGACTGGGTCCCATATTATGAAAAGTTTAAATTCACTGATAATGGTACAAGAAAATTTATTCCAAATACTCTGTATTTGTGAAATATGAAAGCTGTTATCCTAAAACTAGGTCAAATTCAAAGGTCAAGGTCCTAAGAATTTTAGTATCGATAGAAAGCTCATTTCAATGAATACACATGTGAAATTTGAAAGCCTTACCTCTTACAATTCAAAAGCAATAATAAATTTTTAAACTGTAGGTCAAAGGTCAAGGGCATGTGGTAAAAAATTTATTCTACTGAAGGAAAGGTGTTGTCACAAAGAATGTGCTTGTGACATATGAAAACCCCATCTTTTACAGTTGAAAAGTTATGTGGAATGTTAAAGTTTTTCTACAGACGCAGACAGGCCGAAAATCCCGTAATGAAAGATTCAGGGGGGCATAAAGATATGAACCTTTAATAGGAACCGGAAGACATGGCCCTATTTTGATAATACAGAATCTATCTCTAATGAAATCTAGACAATGTACATGTATGAGTATGTACCAAATATGAACGGAGTTGACAACGATAATCTCATGCTCTATGAATAGACATAAAATTTGTTTATAGTTAGATGCAATATCAGGCTAATTCATCATGTGGTAGTGACGTCTTTTTGGTGCTTGGCCACCTAATACACATAACATCAAAATCATGACATGACCCTTAAATTTCACAAATTGATCTGAATCGCAGACAGGGAGAAGGAAGATGGTAAATCACCTTAGATATCAAAGAAGAAAGCATTCTCACAAACCTTCATGAGTATTGATTAATGAGGTGTGTCAGAACAATTTATATCCAGTTTCATTTTGAAGCAAATTCTCACCTAATAATGCAATGTTGAGAAGAAAGACAACAAAATTCTGCTAAAGAAATAAATCTCTACAGAAGTTAGTTTATGGACTCGACATAGGGTGCCATATCAAGATTTTCAATAAATCTAAATGAACAAATGTATTGATAAATAGAGGTGCATCATTTTATAGTAGTACTTAAAGTCAGAGGAAACTGGAGCCACAGTTTCTGCAGAAACTCACAATAAGGAGATAACCAGGTGTCTGTCTTTATTGAAAATCCTGTATTTAACCCTTTCTAGTCTTAAACTATGTCAACTACAGACAATAATAATCCAAAATTTAACTATCTTGTCAAAAGCATACCTGGAATCTGTTTACAGAATTTCACTACCAATGTAATTTCTGGCACCATTGCTGATGTAAATTGCTGCCACATCATATTAGGGTGAAGAGTCAGCTTGGAGAAATCAGGCTACAAAGAGTATCATATATAATGTAATTTGTCACAATTATAATGTAATGTAATTATACATGATTTTACATATTTTTGAATGCTACTTATATCATGCACCAAGTTATTAAAAAATTTCAGCAGCCCATTGAAGGTAATCAATATTACTTGAATCAATGCCAACCCTGGAATATGCTGCCTCTATCTGGGACCCACACTCCATCGGACAGATCAACCAGATAGAGAAAGTCCAACGAAGAGCTGCACGTTTTGCCACAAGAAATTACTGGGACAGGACACCAGGCAGTGTCACCAACATGGTCAACTCGTTAGGATGGGAACCACTACAGATAAGAAGAGTAAGGATCCGCCTTCTACTGTTCTTCAAGATCCAGCACAACCTAGTGGCTATCCCAGCAGAGCAGTATCTCATCCAGACTGACATCAGAACCAAGGGAAAGCACACCATCCGAATACCAACAACAAGGAGGAATGTATACCAGTTCTCTTTCTTCCCACGCACCATCAGGGATTGGAATAAACTACCATCATCAGTAACATCATCCTGTTCTTTGGAGGAGTACCGGACAGCACTCAGCAACTTACCACCAGCTCAGTTTAGTACAGAGTGAGGAATTAAGATTTTATTGTTTTAATTGTAACACCCTGACCTTTTCACACAACTAACTGGGTCTTCTAACTAGCGCAACGCGAAAAGGGGTCCAGACCCAGAAACCTAATAAACCCGAGCACACACAAAACTTCCTACCATGTACCTCACTCATGCACCACTGTCTCTAACAGGAGCCTTTCAACTAGCGTATTGCAAAAAGGGGCTCCCCCTTTCTTCTAACATTAAAAACCTTACTATCAATACCCAACATTCTATTAACAGAGTCTTCTAACTAGCGAAACGCGAAAAGGGGCTCATCTTTTCCATCTAAAACCTTACTCTTTTTTTTTTTTGTTTTTTTGTTTTTTTTTTTTTGCCTTCTGAGGCTTTTATCTTGACTGCCACATGAAGTATGACACTCATTTATGAGTACACTTCGTAATGGAAGAAGAAGAAGAAGAAAGATATGTGCATGATGGTAACTGCATATTGCTTTGAAACAAACATCCAAAATTATTTTAATACTAAATGGAATATTTGTAAAAGCACACAACTACAGTAACTAAACACATTACCAAAATGTCCATCTGCAATGCAGTGAAAATAGGTATAAATGTAATATGATATGCTGTTAAATCGCTTTGTTGTGAGGATGTGAGGATTAAATAGACTTCTGATGACTTCTACCAAAATGTATATTAATGAAAAATAATTACCAGTAATCTCTATACAATATCTATACAAAACATATGGGTCTAAAATGTTTATCTCTACAAAACACAAATATAAACGTAATGGTCCAAAGTAGAAAACATTACCTACGGCCAATTAGGACATTAGTGTGGCCAATACTTGACAAGCTAAAAATAAACATTCTACTTACTAGTTCCCCTTTATTGACCTTCTCCTGTAGTCTCTCGTTAGCTTCAGACACATTCTGATAAGTAGGATTACAAGTAGTAAAATGTGCCTCTACAACACTCTCTGTCACTTGGTCAATCAAGGTACGACGAATATCAGAAGGAGGCAGTCTCACTTCATCCAGAATCTTCAAAGCATCAACAGAAATATAACTGTCCTCCATCTCCTCGTCTTCCTGCATTGGTGAAGAGCCTCCACCAAACATGATCATTTTGGCCATTGTGGCAGAACATGGACTGTTACTTTCAGACTCAATTCTCGAGTCAATAGGTGAGAAATTAAATTGATCCATTACGTTAGGATCAAACATTTTTTCTGTTAATTCTGTCAGAGCTTCAGCAGTCAGTTCCATACCTGGCTGAATTCCTGGCATCATAGTCGATACAACATGCATCATCTCTATAGGCAGGTTAGGCAGATTACTGTCCCCTTCAGACATACTGTCCCTCTCTCCATCCCCTGGAGAAGAGCTATGCATGGCACAATGAGAGTTCTCCAATCCGGGCTCCGGTTTTATCTTCAATGCAATCTGACTGACCTCATTGGCAATGGAATTTTTAGGTTCTGAAGGTGGAATAATTGAACTGGATGTAGAAAAGTTAATACTTTGTAGATTTTCTACCATAAGGTTACCTTTGCTGTCCACAGAATGTGGTTGATTCTGATACATGAAGTCACTAACATTTTGAGCATTCTCATTTGTACTCAGCGGTGAATGACTCTTACTACTTGCTGGGCTACTCAAACTGGAGTACCCAGACTCTAATCCATTTTGTCCTTTAACACTGATGACAGACTTTTCACCACTATTTATATGATTGTTTGTATCTACTGGACTTTTCACATTAGTTGAGTCCACTTGATTCTGTGCTCCTGCTTGATTTGAACTTCCATGATTCCTTTGGTGTTCACGAAAACTAACTTGTGCTGCTTGAAGAAAAGCTTGCATCAAATCAGCCTTGAAATTCCCATTTTGCTGAACCATTCTTTGTAATTCTGCCATTTTCATTTTCTATAATAATTAAAAATAGCACGCTTTTCAACTATATGAATTGAAATTTTAATACATATACATGAAAATATATTTTAGTTTTTTAACTGATAAAATTGCAAACGCTTGAGAAATCTCTGAATTAATACGAAAGACCCAGAAAATTCCTTTTAAACCTGAAACATTTGTAATATACCTTGGCAGATGATCTAAGTTTTAGAGTGCATCAACCAATGGTTTATAGTAAACTAAAATAAACTTGTATCATAATTAGGGAGGTCCAAACTCTTTCCTTTAAAATACATGAGATACACGTTTTAGATTCTTATAAATAATTTATTTGTATCACAATATAACAAAGAATAAGTAAGTTACAAAGCATGTTTTATAATCAACAAACTCCGAAAATTTCACCAGGTTATCTCGAGTACTTTACAAGATATGAGGATTTGAAAATGGACAATATTGCATTCTCACACCTTTTTCAAGCAAATGAAAATGCACAACCTCGCAATTTTATGAGTGTATAACTTAATCAGTTATGCATAAAATTTTTGATTTATTTATATTAATCTAATTTATGTACTACAGGTATTACAAAAAAAGATAAAAACATTGGTTGTAAGTCTTTATTATCTCAAGTAAAATCTCTTAAACTTGATGAAGAATGGTTTTTTTAACTTGATGAAAATGACGAAGTCCAAATGTCCAAGGTCATTTTTCTAAAAACTTATACAAGGATTCATAATAATGTAAAAACTTATTCAAAATGGTTACTTATCAGGATATTTGAAGGAATTCAGACTGTATGACAAAAAATAAGCTCTGTATAAGCAAAAACGGGTAACTCTTTATAAAGATGTGAAAAATATCACATACCTTTTAATTTATCATAGTATAACTTAATTTTTTTATATTAATCTACTATATGTATTATATTCATTATTTTAAAAACATAAAAACTTATTAAAAGTGTTATAATCTCAAATATAAACTCTTCATAAATACAAAATGTCATAAAATTTGGTTGATTTCAATTCCTGTTCTTTATGTCTCCTTCATGATAATCCTTCACAATAAACAGGAAACCTGATAATTAGTCCTTGTCTTTCATTAATATGAATAACCAGTTTATTAAGATCGCTAATTAATATCTTGTAAGCTGTTAAAATGTACGAAATGAAGGTTGATATTTGCTGGGTCAAACAGCCGGTTGTGGTGATATTACGTAATAGTTTAGCCGCACAGGTGATAGTCCTAGACGACGTTACCCTAATATACCCTCGATATATTGAAAATATTGCAACTTGATTAGGAAGTCAACTATTAAAGATATTATAGAATTCGTCTTGCGACTGGCCATCTGATTGCACATGACATTGATGAAGAGTCAACGCTCTCGCTTTAGATCTACAAACCTACCAACTATGACATAAGTACCCTTTAGGGTATGAAAGAAACCAAGCTAAACGCAAGATGTTGATGCTGTACGAACAGACAGACGGACGGACAGACGGTTTTCACCAATTCATAGACCGGAATTGCTTTGCAATCAGGTAAAAAATGGTATCAAATGAATCGGGGAAAACATACTTATCGCATAATATGGGCCGGTAGAAATAAATTAAAAACTGAAAAATACATATTCAAAAAACTTATGTGTGCCCGCATCGCCCATCGTTTTCGCTTCTGCGATCAGCTGTTTACAGGTAATGGACATATCTACCTAAACAAGAGGCCCAAGTGGGCCTATATCGCTCACCTGAGTACCTATATTATCAGTCATGCATGAAGGAAAAATTCATTTATTTTTGCATTAATGTGACCAAGTCAACACAGATGTTGAAAATATGTCAAATTTTATTTCAGGCTAGAATAAAAAACAACACTTATTTGCACATCCATTCAGGTGATTTTGATATTAAGCATTTCCTTTGTCTCTGCAAGAAGTCATTCAGGGCAACAAGTTAGTCATTTTCTTTAGGTGGGGCCTTTTGTTGACTGATTTCAAGTCTGGGTCATGAACAACAATTGTTTCAAATATTGTCCAGATCTAACTTAAAATTGCCTAATTTCATATGTTGAGTGTTGAGAAACATCTAAAAACTTATTTAGATGTGTAAAGAAATGAAAAAAAAAAATTGACCACAGCTGGATTTGAACCGCTACTCTCCATATTTCAATTACCAAGTGGTATATGTACTATTGTGAGAACTGCTTTTTAGACATGGTGGCATTATCTGTTAACCAATTTGGATGAAATTTACCAAATTGATAGAGGACTTTTAGTACTTCATGTATTCCATGTTTCATTAAAATCTTTCATGTGGTATAACAGCAGAAGTGAAAAATGTGATTGAATTGTTCCTATACACCCTCATTTGGAAGTCTTAAAAAATTCATAGAAAATCCAAAAATTGCGATATTGACAAAATTCTTTCAAAGTAACAATCCTTACCATAATTATGATCACAATAGTCCATAAGAAATCATCATTATCAATTAACTAGGAAATAAGACACTTTTTTCTGCATTGAATCACCAAGTCCAAAGAAATGTCGAAAAAAATTCTAAAATTTGATTTTGGAAGGGAACCAAAATGACAATACATCTTCACTCATCCCTCTAGATCATTTCTATGCATTCTGTTTGTCTCTGTATACAGCCCGTATGAAAAAGAATATTGTTAAACGAGGGAACTCTTTTGTGACCTACTCTTGACTATGGTGGCGCCACCTGTAAAGAGGTCTGGACGAAAACAACAGAATTTGAAGAGGATCATAAGTGACTTATTTCTACCAAGATTTATTAAAATCCTTCAAACAGTTTTGTAGAAAAAGTTGAAAATGTGAAAAATGGCCAACCCAACCCCCCCCCCCCCCCTCCCCCCCCTTTTTTTTTTTGGAAGTCTTAAACGTAAAATTCCTAATTTCATATGTTGAGTGTTGAGAAACATCTAAAAACTTATTTAGATGTGTAAAAAAAAAAAAAAAATTTTTTGACCACAGCTGGATTTGAACCGCTACTCTCCATATTTCAATTACCTAGTGGTATATGTACCATTGTGAGACCTACTTTTAGACATGGTGGCATTATCTGTTAACCAATTTGGATGATCCGCAGAAAAAAAAAACCTTTGAAAAGGACTATGAGTACTTGCATCCTACCCAGTTTTATCACAATCCTTCAAGTTGTTCTGTAGATCAAGTTGAAGATATGAAAAATTGTCCCCCCCCCTTTTCTTGGAAGTCTTAAAAAATTCATAAAAAATTCAAAAATCGAGATATTGAAAAAATTCCTTCACACCAGCATTCCTTACCATAGAAATGATTAAATGAAACCAAATGAATGCATCAATGTTTACTAAAAGAAAATAATAACTCTTTATTGCATTAAAATAACAAAGTCCAAAATAAAAATGAAAAAACGTCAAAAATTTGATTTCGGAATGGAACCAAAAATAACAACACTTCTTCACACATCCCTCTAGATCATTCCTATGCATTCGGTTAGTCTCTGTATGCCCCCGGTCTGAAGAAGAAGTTTGTCAAAGTAGGGTACCCTCTTTGACCTACTTTTGCCTGTGGTGGCGCCACCTATTGATGGATCCTGACAAAGATGACCACATTTGTCGGGGACCTTGAGTACTTGATGCATGCCAAGTTTCATTGAATTCCAGCAAGTGGTTCTGAAGAAAAAGTTCAAACTGTGAAATGTTTACACCAATTGTCCCACCCCCCTTTTTCTTGAAAGTCTTAGAAAATTCATAAAAAATCCAAAAAATGAAATATTGAAAAAATTTCTTCGCAGTAGTATTTCTCATCATAAAAATGATCAAATTAAACCAAATTAATGCATCAATGTTTACTAAAAGACAAAAATACTTCTTTTCTGCATTAAAATTACAAAGTCCAAAAAAACGTAAACAAGAGGCCCAAGTGGGCCTATATCGCTCACCTGAGTACCTAGATTATCAGTCATGCATGAAGGAGAATTCATTTATTTTTGCATTAATGTGACTAAGTCAACACAGATGTTGAAAATGTCAAATTTTATTTCAGGCTAGAATAAAAAACAACACTTTTTTGCACATCCATTCAGGTGATTTTGATATTAAGCATTTCCTTTGTCTCTGCAAGAAGTCATTCAGGGCAACAAGTTAGTCATTTTCTTTAGGTGGGGCCTTTTGTTGACTGATTTCAAGTCTGGGTCATGAACAACAATTGTTTCAAATATTGTCCAGATCTAACTTAAAATTGCCTAATTTCATATGTTGAGTGTTGAGAAACATCTAAAAACTTATTTAGATGTGTAAAGAAATGAAAAAAAAATTTTGACCACAGCTGGATTTGAACCGCTACTCTCCATATTTCAATTACCAAGTGGTATATGTACCATTGTGAGAACTGCTTTTTAGACATGGTGGCATTATCTGTTAACCAATTTGGATGAAATTTACCAAATTGATAGAGGACTTTTAGTACTTCATGTATTCCATGTTTCATTAAAATCTTTCATGTGGTATAAAAGCAGAAGTGAAAAATGTGATTGAATTGTTCCTATACACCCTCATTTGGAAGTCTTAAAAAATTCATAGAAAATCCAAAAATTGAGATATTGACAAAATTCTTTCAAAGTAACAATCCTTACCATAATTATGATCACAATAGTCCATAAGAAATCATCATTATCAATTAACTAGGAAATATGACACTTTTTTCTGCATTGAATCACCAAGTCCAAAGAAATGTCGAAAAAAATTCTAAAATTTGATTTTGGAAGGGAACCAAAATGACAATACATCTTCACTCATCCCTCTAGATCATTTCTATGCATTCTGTTTGTCTCTGTATACAGCCCGTATGAAAAAGAATATTGTTAAACGAGGGAACTCTTTTGAGACCTACTCTTGACTATGGTGGCGCCACCTGTAAAGAGGTCTGGACGAAAACAACAGAATTTGAAGAGGATCATAAGTGACTTATTTCTACCAAGATTTATTAAAATCCCTCAAACAGTTTTGTAGAAAAAGTTGAAAATGTGAAAAATGGCCAAAACACCCCCCCCCCTTTTTTTTTTTTTGGAAGTCTTAAACGTAAAATTCCTAATTTCATATGTTGAGTGTTGAGAAACATCTAAAAACTTATTTAGATGTGTAAAAAAAAAAAAAAATTTTTTTGACCACAGCTGGATTTGAACCGCTACTCTCCATATTTCAATTACCAAGTGGTATATGTACCATTGTGAGACCTACTTTTAGACATGGTGGCATTATCTGTTAACCAATTTGGATGATCCGCACAAAAAACAAAACCTTTGAAAAGGACTATGAGTACTTGCATCCTACCCAGTTTTATCACAATCCTTCAAGTTGTTCTGTAGATCAAGTTGAAGATATGAAAAATTGTCCCCCCCCCCCCCCTTTTCTTGGAAGTCTTAAAAAATTCATAAAAAATTCAAAAATCGAGACATTGAAAAAATTCCTTCGCACCAGCATTCCTTACCATAGAAATGATTAAATGAAACCAAATGAATGCATCAATGTTTACTAAAAGAAAATAATAACTCTTTAATGCATTAAAATAACAAAGTCCAAAATAAAAATGAAAAAACGTCAAAAATTTGATTTCGGAATGGAACCAAAAATATCAACACTTCTTCCCATATGCCTCTAAATCATTCCAATGCAGTCGGTTTGTCGCTGTATGCACCCGATCTGAATAAGAAGTTTGTCAAAGGAGGGTACCCTCTGTGACCTACTTTTGTCTGTGGTGGTGCCACCTGTTCATGGATCCTGACAAAAATGACCACATTTGTCGGGGACCTTGAGTATTTGATGCATGCCAAGTTTCACTGAATTCCAGCGAGTGGTTCCGAAGAAAAAGTTCAAACTGTGAAATGTTTACACCAATTATCCCACCCCCCTTTTTCTTGAAAGTCTTAAAAAATTCATAAAAAATCCAAAACATAAAATATTGAAAAATTTTCTTCGCAGTAGTATTTCTTACCATCAAAATGATCAAATTAAACCAAATTAATGCATCAATGTTTACTAAAAGAAAAAAATACCTCTTTTCTGCATTAAAACTACCAAGTACAAAAAAATGTCAAAAAAACGTCAAAAATTTGATTTCGGAACGGAACCAAAAATAACAACACTTCTTCACACATCCCTCTAGATCATTCATATGCATTCGGTTTGTCTCTGTATGCCCCCGGTCTGAAGAAGAAGTTTGTCAAAGGAGGGTACCCTCTTTGACCTACTTTTGCCTGTGGTGGCGCCACCTGTTGATGAATCCGGACGAAAAACAACAACACTTGTAGGGGACCATGAGTACTACATGCTTATCAAGTTTCATCAAATTCTGTTCAGTAGTTCTGGAGAAGAAGTCGAAAATGTGAAAAGTTAACGACGGACGACGGACGACGGACGACGGACGGACGACGGACGACGGACGACGGACGGTGATTGATCACAATAGCTCACTTGAGCCTTTGGCTCAGGTGAGCTAAAAAAAACGTCAAAAATTATTTATCGGATTTCAACGATATGAACAAACTTTAGACATACATCCTTCTAGATCACTCAGATGCCATTAGTTTTATAGTCCATACACTGGTTCTGGAGAAGAAGATTTTCAAAGAGGGGTACCCTCTGAGATCTATTTTTAGCAATGGTGGCGCCACCTATTGAGGGATTTATATGAAATGAACAAACTTGGTAGAGGACCCCTAGTTCTTCATCCACACCAAGTTTCATGCAAATCCTTTAAGCGGTTATGAAGAAGAAGTTGAAAATGTGAAAAGTTTACGGACGGACGACGGACGAAGAGTGATGCCAATAGCTCACTTGAGCCTTTGGCTCAGGTGAGCTAAAAACCTCACTTCACTGGATTCGATACCACTGTGACCCCGAACAACGCCAGTGAACATATTGCTTTTATGCTCATTGATTCTAAGCGCGCTGTCAATTATAAGGCAAAATAAACATCTCGCTGTACCGCCGCGGTAACATTAGATATTTTAATGATTTTAGCTATTTTCAAATTGCCCTAATTTCTTTATTTCTACTCCAAATGAGATGAAATTTAAGAAATGAGAAGAAAACAACATGAATATTCTAATGATATGATTTTGATTTAGATGTTAAAAATATTTCCTGATAAATTATTGATGCGAAAATTGCAAACAATGCATTTTGATTAATTTGAACTTAGTCATTTGCGATGGGCCTCAATATCATAATGCTTCACTGAAGATGTAATACTGCTGCAGGTGAAAATCTACTCAAGCTTATCTCATTTACGTGATGATTTTAAGTTTTAGGTGAGGAAGATATATTGATATGATGCAATCACTTTGTAACACTTAATCTAACAGAATGATTTGAATAAGTTTGGGACAGTAAAACCAGCACTAACTTAAGGAACACTCTTCTTTATGGACAGACCATACAAGATTTCATTCAGAAATCAAGAACTTTTCTAATTCTGCAATATAATTATATTCTAAAAACCATTAAGACTTAGAATGGGAATATTGGGTCTTTCATAACACAGAGTTATTTCTCTTTAGAGAAGTTGTGTGCCATCAACACCATTGTGACGTCTTGCTATATTTATGAAAGTGTCAATTTTGTCACTTCATTTCCCGTAATTTTACATCAGTTTCCACAGAAATTTTTTACGTCACAATAGTGTGACATCAGATACCTACTCAAATGGGAAGTAACTCTGTATAATGAAAAGACCCAATTCATCTTCCTTCTTAACATCTTACTGCTGGTGTCATGGTCATAAGAATCTCTATGACTATCTCCATGTACCTGGTGCTGGTAACACTTTCCACAAGTTATAATTACATTATCAACGTCAAATCTAATATCAGAAGATATCCTATCTCAAAGTATCGAACCCTTTTTATATACAACAGAAAATCTGAATAATACAATCACAATACATGAGAGATATTATTCTGCCAGAATTCCACAATTTGCTTTCAGATGACTGAGATGTAATCCCTTCAGACACACAATGATTAAGTAAACAGTTTATAGTAATCAAAAGAAGATATAAATAAGCCTGGGACACTGTTACACCAGTTTATTACTATTGACCGGGAACTTGAAGTTTACATTTGTGTGTGAAAAACATTGAAAGTCAACTGAAGATTTGTTCAACTAGAACACTGACAAAGTCAGATAGGCTCCGCTGATAGGCTTAAAGAAAATCGCAGTTGGATTTTTAGATGAGGAAAATGACCTGTCTTGTGTCCTGAAAGTTAAATATTTACAGAGATCTTTAATCAAATACCTTGATGTCAATAATAGGACACAGTGTAATTTTTCGGTACGTGCATCACTGGGGTGCCAAAGGGGCATGATGTTTTATCTGTACATGCAGTGCTCGGGTGCCCAGGAGGCATGATGTCTTATCTGTACATGCAGTGCTGGGGTGTCCAAAGGGGCATGATGTTTTATCTGTACATGCAGTGCTGGGTTGCCCAGGGGGCATGATGTTTTATCTGTACATGCAGTGCTGGGGTGCCAAAGGGGCATGATGTTTTATCTGTACGTGCAGTGCTCGGGTGCCCAGGGGGCATGATGTCTTATCTGTACATGCAGTGCTGGGGTGTCCAAAGGGGCATGATGTTTTATCTGTACATGCAGTGCTCGGGTGCCCAGGGGGCATGATGTCTTATCTGTACATGCAGTGCTCGGGTGCCCAGGGGGCATGATGTCTTATCTGTACATGCAGTGCTGGGGTGCCCAGGGGGCATGATGTTTTATCGATACGTGCAGTGCTGGGGTGCCCAGGGGGAATGATGTTTTACTGGTACGGGCATGATGTTTTATCAGTATGTGCAGTGCTGGGGTGCCCAGGGGGCATGATGTTTTATAAAATTTAACAGAGTAGAGTAGTTCTTCATTTATTCCATTTAAGAAATTTTCTCTCCGAATGTAAAGACACAACAGTTTCTTTAAAATGGGTGAACAAGTATTAAAAGAGGTTGGAAAAAAATAAAAAGTAATAATATTAATAATAAAAAAATTCTGACCTACCTTCCCTATTTTGGGGCAATTTAACCAGAAACACAGGTTTTTGGTTTATCTTATTATAAAAAAAATTTCTCTGAGTCCAACTCCCCCACTCCAAGTCCCATAACTCAATAACAACAAAGCCAATACGTTGAAAATAGAAAGAGGTCTTCCTTTGCCTTATCCAACTTTCATGTATTAATCTATTTAAACCTTCAAGAGGAAACTCAAGTTATTGTCTGCCATAGGAAGTGTTGACGGACAGACAGTGATTACTATAGGGCACTGACCATATGGAGGGGCCCTAATGATATGATTATAAATTTAAGCTATCATTTGCTCCAAGATGTATACATTAGGCTTTGGAACAAACCTGTAACTCCTGTGGTGATGTAGGATATGGGGCAATAGGGAGATTTGTTGTGTGCTGTCTGATCTCTGGACCTCCAGAATCCTTCAAACGCTTCGGTCTTCTTCCAAGTCTAGAAGCTGCAATCATATCAGAAACTTTTTACTAGTAAATATCATAATATATGTAACTCTTTATTAGTAAGAAGCATAACATATTCTTCAATATCAAAACCTGAAGTTAAAAAATACTAATTATCATAGAATATTAACAGTTTACACTGTCCTATTTAATTTGTTACATTTCCCCTATAAGGTGGCAGCCAATGATAGGAGGAAACGAGTGGTACCATTGACAACAAATACAATGATAGGAAAAACTAGTGGTACCACCTACAGCAAGTACAAAGATAGGAGAAAACTAGTGGTACCACTAACAACAAGTACAGTGATAGGAGCAGCAAACTAGTGGTACTACTAACAAGCACAATGATAGCAGGAAACTAGTGGTACCACTGACAGAAAATACAATGATATGGGAAAACTTGTTATACTACTGACAGCAAGTACAATGAAAGGAGGAAATTAGTGGTACCACTGACAACAAATACAATGATAGGAGGAGAAAACAGTGGTACTGACCGCAAGTAAAATGATAGGAGAAAACTAGTGGTACTACTGACAGCAAGTACAATGATAGGAGAAAACTAGTGGTACCACTGAAAGCAAGTACAATGATAGGAGGAGAAAACTAGTGGTACCACTGACAGCAAGTACAATTAGAACTGTCCTAAAGGGGACACTGCAACAAAATTCCAAGTAGGGCAAAGACCATTGTAAAAGTCAGGAGGTCAAAAATTTTGGTACCAATAGACAGGTCTTGCCACAAGGAATACACATGTGTAGTATGAAGGCCCCATTGCTTTTGGTTAAAAAATAATGGCTAAGGTTAAAGTTTTTTAAAAGTAGGTCAAATGTCAAGGTTACAAGATCAAAAATTTTGGTACCAACAGATGGGTCTTGCCATAAGGAATACACATATGTAGTATGAAGTCCCCAACTATTTTGTTTCAAAAGTTATGGCTAAGGTTAAAGTTTTTCAAAAGTAGGTCAAACGTTTAGGTCAAGGCCACGGTGTCAATAATTTTGGTACTGACAGAAAGGTCTTGTCACAAGAAATACATATGTGTAGTATGAAGACCCCATCTCATTTGATTCCAAAGTTATTGCCAAGGTTAAATAGGTCAAACATCAAGGTCATAGTCATGGGATAAAAAATTTTGGTACCAACAGAAAGGTCTTGCCACAAGGAATACGTGATTTTAATTCAAAAGTTATGGCCAAGGTTAAAGTTTGGACAGACAGATGGACTGACAGACAGACTGACAAAGTGATTCCAATATACCCCCCAACTTAGTATGCGGGGGGTTTAATGATAGGAGGAGTGGTACCATTGACAGCAAGTACAATGATATGAGAAAACTAGTTATATAAATACTAGTGACAGCAAGTACAATGATAGGAGGAAACTAGTGGTACCACTGACAACAAGTAGAATGATACGAAAAGAAAACTAGTGGTACCAATGACAGCAAGTACAATGATAGGAGAAAACTAGTGGAACCATTGACAACAAGTACAATGATACAAGGAGAAAACTAATGGTACTACTGACGGCAAGTACAATGGTAAGAGGTGAAAACTAGTGGCACCACTGACAGTAAGTACAATGGAAAAACTACTGACAGCAAACACAACGGAAGGACCATTAACTCCAGTTACAATAGAAGAACTAGTGACAGCAAGAAGAACTTTCCACTGTTTGACTACAGATTAAATCCACCAAACAAAAAGTAAAGAAATATATAGTTATTTCTGTTGAGAAATTATACAAAGCACGTATAAATTCTGTAAATATCACATCTAAAATAATATACCACTACAACAAATTTTCCATGAAATTGAAGCTTATGTCTAAGGCAATCACATCCTTTTAAAGGGTTCGAAATCAGCAGTCGTCCAGTCATCAAAAACAACCTAAAATCTCTTTGGGCAAGCTTAAATTTCAGTAAACATTATGGAGGTCATCCAAATTTTCTTTAAATTTGCTGCTCCAAATTTTTTTGTCAATTTCAAGCCCTGCTTTTATTTGAGTAGCAAGAGGAGAAAAAAATTAGAGAACCTCTTACCCTCTCGAGACATGCCAACAGCAAAGCACTTCTTCAATCTGCAATACTGGCAACTGTTACGTGTGAAAGGAGTTATTTCACATTTTTCCTCGTTAGAACATTTGTGGGTCATTCCCTGAGTTATACAGCGACGGAAAAATCCCTGAAAAAAGGAAATATCAGGTCAACTTCAACATTAGGAGGGATTTAACACTATAATGCTCAATGATACAGTGACCAAACATTCAAGATTAAAATGTATATAAAAAAAATAAGACCTGTCCGCCAAGGGGAACTAGTAAACCTACCCTCAGATTACGCCCTTTAAAAAATTATGCTAACAGCACATTGGAGTCATCTTTCTTCATAAAAGTTTACACCAAACAGCCTTCCTTTGTGCCAAGTTTGGATTATGAGGTGTTGCCATGACAAGGTCATCAATATAACAATATGGTGTTATTCATTTTCACTCTTTTATCCTATTAAATGACATAGTATGCTGTACCTGTACAAGTATTCTTCCTAGATTTCAGTGTTTATATGCAATTTGTATTTATTGGAAAAATTATCATATATTTGAAGTTTTCCTTTTCAATATGGTTCAGCTTACACAACAAGTTCCTCTGAACAGATAATTAATGAAATTTTTCAAGAAACCAAGTTTTTGAGTATTTTCTAAATTAGAATTATATAATATTACAGATGCACTAGAAATAAAACTTAATATTTGCATTCTTTTTGCTAAAGTTATTCAATGTCTGATACACATGTACTTACACAAATGTACATTTGTGTTAATTTTCTTACAAGTCATGCTCAAAGACAATCAGCATTAATGGCATCTGAAAAGTAAGCTTTCTTGAAATATTAAATCTGAACTGCACAGACTTTTAGACTTCATTCACTAACAAATAATGAGACCAAATGTTTAGTGACAATACTAAGGTAAGCCAAGACAATCTGACTATACACTTACTTTACATCCTTCACAAGAGTCTACCCCATAATGAAATCCAGAAGACTCATCACTACACACTTTACAGGTTGGTGATTTCACTGACCCTTTCAACATTGACACTCCTGACAGAGACATATTGACAGGATTTGTGGACACAGAAAGCATTGACGTTGATGCAGGATTTGTGAAAGTAGCCTGATTTGCATTCGATGTGGCTACCTCACTGCTGGAGTTCACGAACATTGATAAATCGTCAACTGTCATGGCCGCTGCGGATGGGCTGTGATTTTCAGTATCTTCACTAACGGTGTTTTGAGTCTCAGTTACCCCAGCATTGTTGGTAGTCATATCCGATCCATTACTGTCCATTACACTCTCCTGGTACCTAGTTAAAAAGTAAGTAGAAGATTCAGTACAAATCAATGATGTGCCATTTAATTTAAATAATTTCCAAGTTAATATATACAGACACAATATTCATAATTCTAATGCATTTTGTTTGTAACATGCAGTCTCATTGGACGTCCGATATAAAAACTGCAAGGTTATTCATGATATCCTGCAGATGCCCAATGTCCTCATTGCTGTGCAAAGACTGAAGGGGGATGAAAATATTTCAAAATATTCAATCAATAACTATTTTATTATAAGGCCAATTAAAATTAATTGGTAGATTTTCATCCCCGCCCGCCCCTAAAAACTCGACCCGCCCCAGAATTATTTATTTTTCAAACAAATCCGGTGCGTCTGAATTCCGGTATTTTAATTTGGGTCCGCATCCGATATACGTTTCAGTCTATATACATATCGCAATTTCTGGTAGTTGACGATGGTTTTCGCTGTCGTGAGAGTTGTTGCCGTCATAACCGATAAGAAAAGCTGGTTTGCTTTGAATTTTAACGATTCAAAGACAATATTTGAAAATAAATTATAGAAAATAAATTCCACCCACCCGCCCCTTATATTTTCACGAGGTTGGATGAAAATCTACCTATTAAGTTTATTTGGCCTAAAGGCTTAATACACAAATATTACCAAATTTAACAAACAGGATACAAATACTTATTCATCACAGTCCTCTTATAATTACCCGGTATCATACATTTAGGTTGTTTAACTTTAAAACATCGATGATATCACAAAATTTTTAATAGCTGAATCAGATAAAATCTTTAAGCAAGTAGTGGATTATCACAAAATTTTTAATAGCTTGTGGATTCTGCAAACATCTTTCAACAAGTAGTGGATAGGGTTATCATTTTATCTAAATGAAAATCATGGCAATAATGCTTAAACAGACCTGTTACTTCCATTTTCATGTGCTAGTCACATAGTTAACCTTTAATATAACCTTCTGAGCTCGTGGACCTTGTACTATACATACATACTCATGTTTAACTTCATTATCTCAAAGCATAGGCATGACTGAAAATTTTCTGTAAATCTGATATTCAACATGGGGAAATAGCTCTTGTAAAATGGGATCAACTACCAAAATCAGTTTACTCATTTGTAGGATCTCATACTATAAAATGTTGATTATCAACCCCAAATTTCACTTGTCCCCTGTATAGTATGTTGGCTACCAATCCCAATCTTCTGTATGTTGTTTATCCACCCTAGAAATCACTTATCCTCTGTATAGTATACACATCATTTATCCTTTCTGTAACATGCTGGTTATCTACCCAAAACCTCTCTCATGTTTATTCAACCCATACATCATTTATCCTCTCTGTAACATGCTGCTTATCTACCCAAAATCCTCCCCGATGTTTATCCAACCCACACATTATTTATCCTCTCTGTAACATGCTGATTATCTACCCAAAATCCTACCTGATGTTTATCCAACCCAGACGTGACATATTCAGTGGCGGATCCAGGATTTCCGAAAAGTGGGGCCCAAATGTGTATTAGGCAAACTACTCAGCCATTTAATGATTTTGGTGCAAAATCTGGATTTTTACTAGTAAATATGCGCCCTCCCCCCTCTAAATCCGCCACTGATATTGGTTATCGACCCAAATTCCTCCCTGATGTTCATCCAACCCAGACATCATTTATCCTCTCTGTAACATGCTGGTCATCTATCCAAATTCCTCCCTGATGTTCATCCAACCCAGACATCATTTATCCTCTCTGTAAAATGCTGGTTATCTACCCAAACTCCTACCTGATGTTTATCCAACCCAGACATCATTTATCTTTTCTGTAACATGTTGGTTATCCACCCCTATCTTTCTTCTTTTTATCCAACCCAGACATCATTTATCCTCTCTGTAATATGCTGGTTAACTACCCAAAATCCTCCCTGATGTTCATCCAACCAAGACATCATTTATCCTCTCTGTAACATGCTGGTTATCTACCCAAAATCCTCCCTGATGTTCATCCAACCAAGACATCATTTATCCTCTCTGTAACATGCTTGTTATCTACCCTAAATCCTTCCTGATGTTTATCCAACCCAGACATCATTTATCCTCTCTGTAACATGCTGGTTATCTACCCAAACTCCTACCTGATGTTTATCCAACCCAGACATCATTTATCCTCTCTGTAACATGCTGGTTATCTACCCAAAATCCTCCCTGATGTTCATCCAACCCAGACATCATTTATCCTTTTTGTAACATGCTGGTTATCTACCCAAAATCCTCTCTGATGTTCATCCAACCTAGACATCATTTATCCTTTTTTTAACATGCTGGTTATCTACCCAAAATCTTCCCTTTTATTTATCCAACCCAGACATCATTTCTTTTTTCTGTAACATGTTGGTTATCCACCCCTCTCTTTCCTCTTGTTTATCCAACCCAGACATCAATTACTTTCCTCTAATATGTTGGTTATCCACCACAGACAAGTTTCTACCCTTCCGATATGTTAATTACAAACAAACAACTCTTACTGTCCACTAACAGTTGCATATTCACAACTTAATGCCACCTATCTATTCTAAGTTTCATTCAAGTACCTCAGATTAACTTATCCTTGTTGTATCTCTCTTTTGCAAATTAAGACTTATCTTTTTATCATTACAGTAGTTCTGCAATACAAAATCATGAATGACCTTTGCTGAAGCACACAGCATTTGCTGAGCAGCAGCCTTTCTTTGTTTAACGCGAGATTATTATCTTCTATAATTGACTGTTTGTATTGACCAGGTGGGAAACATAATGGCATGACATCAGACGCTACTCATGATATCAGATTGCAACATCACACTTTGTGATGCAATATCACACTTTGTGTGATGATTAAAGTCTATAAATAGAGGCTGGAATACAATGCTATAATCAATATTTGTTTTCGAAACAAATCAAGCTATAATTTACACCTCACTAAAACTACAATACCATATTATACAATATGTCAGAATGGACTTGAGGAAATGAAACAAAGGCAATTGGTCTCTAGAGAACTGCTGTCTAGATTCTTAAAATACAACTAAGCCAAGACCAGACAAGACAATTTCATATATTCATCATTCTTACAATGTCAAGTCTTATTGATTTTGAGGGCCATTGTCACAAAGTCTTGACAGTGTGACCATGTAAATTTATATCATCTATTCAATGCATGCATATTATACATACTCTTCGTATGTACCAATGTACATTAAATGTACGATCAATTACCTCTCCTTTTTTATCTTAAAGTGAAAAGAATAAGATCTCTATCAGGTTTATATGCTCTTTCACACAAAAGCTTATGAAGATAGTAACTCAATGTTTTATCTTGTAGCAGCAGCTTTCCTCGATATAAATTTATAATTTCAATGGAATCTATGGGAAGGTAAAAGAGAACAAGAGCAACGCCAAGCGTGATATAATATGCCCATCGCTTAGCTTGAAGGGGATCAATTTGAATGAATATAAAGTTTTAAATCAATATCTTGAAAAATACTGCTGGAAAAAGTCCATACAATATGACGTCGCATGGATAGGAAATTGAGTACTACAGATATTTACATTACCGCAAAACAAAGGAAGATAACTCATATAACAAGGGGCATAACTCTTGCAAATCCAAAGCAATAATACCGAAATTCTAACTGGTACTGGCCCTTACTGATATAAATATATAGCCAAGTTTCAATCCAATACCTTGAAACACTGCATAAAAAAATCCGGAAAACTGAAAAATCCTTGAAAATTTCTAAGTTCAAGGGGCATAACTCTGGCAAAACAAAAGCAATCATACCCAAATGCGATTTGATAGTAACCCTCATTGATATGAAGTAATATACCAAGTTTTAATCCAATACCTTTAAAGACTGCAGAAACAATCAAATTTAGAAAATTGTGGTCCCCCGCTTTGGGGGTTCTATCAATAAGGGTGCAGTGATCTTGACATATTGTCATGATTGTGCATGTCTACAAACACATGCCAAATATGAAGACCCTACATCTTACAGTTAAAAAGTTACATTGAAATAGGTGAAAGCTCATGGTTGAGGTCACATGATAAAAATTCTAGTACCAACGGAAAGGTATTGCAATTAGGGACACACATGCCAAATATGAAGGCCCTATGTCCTACGATTAAAAAGTTATGACCAAGGTTAAAGTTTCTGTGATAGACGGACTGACGGAAGGACAGACAGATGAATGAGATTTAATGTCCCCATGCTTTTGCGAAAAGCAGGGGACAAAAAGTCTGGAAAACTGTAAAATCCTTGAAAATATCTAAGTTCAAGGGCTGTAACTCTGGTAAAACCAAAGCAATCATATCCAAATGCAAACTGGAATTGACCCTCGTTGATATAAAGTTATATACCAAGTTTCAATCCAATACCTTGAAAAACTGCATAAAGAAATCCGGAAAACTGAAAAATTAAATCCTTGAAAATTTCTAAGTTCAAGGGGCATAACTCTGGCAAAACAAAAGCAATCATACCCAAATGTGATTTGGTACTAACCCTCATTGACAGAAAGTAATATACCAAGTTTTAATCCAATACCTTTGAAGACTGCAGAAAAAAAGTCAGAAAAACATTACCTTGGATGGAAAGACAACGCCGTAACATAATACGTCCCATCTTCTGGTGGGCATATATAAACTCCTGACAATGTTGTATCTAGAGAACAACATTCCAAAAATGGCTTGATAAACGAGATGAAAATGGTAGGTGCACATCTTTATGTATTAATGAAGCTAAATCTATAATGTATTGAGAGAACATAGACCCAAAAATGGCAATTTTTAAACACTAAAAAAAGGTTAAAATGGCTTCAAAGTGATGAAAATGTGAGGTGCACACCTTTAAGCAGTTATACAGCTAAATCTAAAATTTCAATGGAATCAATGGAAAGGTAAATGAGAAATCTCTAGACAAGGATGTGTCTACCGACGTTGGATGAATACACAATCAAGGTGCTTCTTATATACCCTCCTACTTCGTTGCAGGGGTGGAGGGGGTAGGGGGTGGGGGTATAATGAAGATAATCCCCCCCCCCCAAAATGGGGCCTCAGTTTTCACCGTCTCATCAAAAAAACGGGACAAGATCACAAGCCAAACACCTCATGAACTAAGCTACATCTCTTCAAGAAGAAAACTGTTAGAAGAACCAACAAAGAAAACACTTAATGCCCCCCAGCCATGCCTAGTGGAATTCACCACCATCAACTTAAAAGTACTTAAATCACAAGCATAACAAGAGTTTTCAGAAGACAATATAGCTCTTGGGAGGGGCATTGTCAAAGGGAAAACATGTATTTTCAATGTTCTTTTAATTCAAGCGGAAATCATTATCAAAGGTAAAGGTTAACAGTTAACCACATGAAAGCTCTGGTTACAATGAATTTACACTTCAATCCCTATCTCTAATACCAGGTATTTAATAGAAAAAGCCCAGGCAGAAGTTCTGGAAACGTAGGTTAAAGTCCAAGGTCAAGGTGACACGGTCAAGTCATGGTATCAAACGAAAGATCAAGATATGAGGGACTGAGCCCAGCTTAAAGTTTTGTGCATGAGCATATCGATGCACTGAGGTATGACAATAGCACTCCAGATATTTTGTCCCCGCAAGCCAAAACAGTACGTAAATTTCAAAATTTAATAAATTCAATGCCTTAATAATGTTTATTTATATCAAATGAACTCTGCCATAAAAAGTACTTAGATAGTTTTGCTTTTATAACTTCCTATCTCAAACAGAATTTGTGGGGAAATGTTTGTGTGCATGTTAGAATGGGGGTAGGGTCTTACTAATACTTCTTCATTAATTCAGATTCTTCATTTCTGATTTCTTTAACTTTCCTGTTTTTAAATCGTAAGTTTTAATAAAAAGATATTCATTAATTTTATCAAACTGTTTATTTTCATTAGCATGGTTTTTTTTATCTCATTACTGAAAATCCCTTTCTATTTTGCCAAAGCCTTTCCAGTGTAAGATATAACAGAACCAAGTGAGTACTCTCTGTATATGTCCTTTTTATATAATGTTTTCTCCATGTTTCTTTTAATATTTCTACTCATCATCCTCTCTACATTTGCCCTCTTTTCTTCCCGCCTCTCCTGTCCTTATTGTATGTACCTATCTTTTCTGTCTGATCTTTTAATACATCTGGCTATTTAGAAAATGTCCCACATGTTGACCTGTTGCCTAGATCAAATACTGATCAACAAATATAGCAGATCACCACGACCAAGGACTTATTGTATATAAGACATTGCCACAACTTGGTCATCAAGGCGATAAATGTGATCAAAGCCGCCCTTACTAAACACTGGCTATAAATTCTAATCAATAGTCCCGCTCTTTTTCGCACGTCTATCTGGATTTATGTACATGTACAGAAGAACATAGACAACCACTACGTACATGTATGGTTCGAGCTGCAAGATTTAAAAAAATGCACTTAAGCTAACGTAGTACAGACTCTGCGTCATAGCGCCAACATAAATCCCTCTCTCTATAACCTGATCAGTATGTAAACAACATACGGAGGCCTTGTTTAAAGTACGCGACCTTGGGGAGGGCAACAACAGCATATATAGCTCTAGCAAACGTAAAACCATCTGACACAGTAGCGCGAGAAGGTTCCCGCATGAGATGACATGACCTAAATATGAATTATTCTTAAACGTTACTGTTTAATTTGTCTCGAATTTATAAAATGGTGTACTCTTCAGAATGCTGCTCTTGCTTGGGTGAACGACACTAAAACATGTCATGTTGTATGATTCATTGTAGAAGGGAGCACATTGTGATCGAATCCAGTATCGAATTCTATCAGTAAGCGATTTTCAGACAGCCGCCCTCCTAATTTATACTCGGATGAAATGTAAGTGGAAGGCAAGTAGAAGTCCTCCACCGTGTACTGCAGTGGCGGTTTTAGGGGGAGCGGAGGGGGCGCCCCTCCTGGCAGTGTCCAAAAATTTTACCAAAAAACCACCGTATTTTGACCCATTTTCGGTCAAAATCGACAAAATTTGCCCCTCGACACAGGGAGCGCTGGATCCGCCACTGTGGTTTACTGCACTACAAGTAAACTTTTCAAGGGTCCCCTGGATGCGTCATTACCATTGCAAGGAGAATCATTCCTTCTATATCACATGAATGTTTAACAATATGAATGTTTGGGAAGGTGAAGAGGCCATTAAAGGCGTAAAATGTGTATAAATGATAGATTGTAAAAATAAACAATCGACATAGGTCTAGATGACAAATGATGCACTATTACATTGTGCAGGTCTCAGGTACCTCAACGCTAATGTCACATTTGTTTGAGAGGTAAGTGACCTGTTTCATATTGACGTTAGTGTCATGAATTATTCAGCATATTGTCATTTTAAGGTATGTATAAACCTAAAATAGTTCTGAAGAAAAAATGATAATAATACGCATGCGTGTGTCAAGGACGTGAAAAAGGGAAGAGGTAAAACTTTCTACAGTGCTGGATCCAGAGTGACGACTGCCAAGGATGAGGAGCCATCCGAAGGGGGTCCTTCTCCAGAATTTTTTTGTAAAAACAGTGCAAAATCCAGCAAAATTATGACAGTCAACACTCGACAATTGTCACTGCTTTGGGGAGAGAGGGGAGTTGGGTAACCCTCCATATTCACCACTGTTTTATGTGATATTTTTATAATACAAATATGATATTAAATATAATACAGAACACAAAAACAGAGAACTTAGGAATATTTTTCAACTATGTCTAATTGAAATATTTGGTAGATCTAATCTATTCCTCTTCCTAAACTCTTTAATGAAATCTACTTACAAGTATTCTTAACCTGCCTGTATTAGGTAACACAACAGCTACATTATTTCTATTCTAATTAATACGTTTGCAGGAAAACTTGCACTGATTTACACCATGCCTTTGGTCACAGGACATATGAGTATATCATCAGTAACCCACTGGGTTACACTTCTCTTACCCAAACTATGGGTTTCAGACTGTGACTAGAGTATAATTGAAGCCCAGGTTATGAATCATAGTTTCGTTTTCGTTTGAAATCTCATGCTCTTCATTATAATGCAGAAATTTTGATATGCAATTAACTGGATGCAAACAAACAAATTCAATGATGAGAACAACAAATTTGGCATGTCCTGTGGATCCTGTACTGAACTCCTGGAGATGGGTGAATTTCACAGTTTGGTAAATGCTGTATTGCCAAAATGCACAGGAGTAAAAAGTGAACAGTTTTTCTAAAGTGCCCTTTGCTCTTCAAGCATATAGCTTATGGTCACAATGTACTAAAGTAAAAGGAAATTCATTTAATTTTCAGATTTAAAAATACATTTTAATTGGGTAGTTATATGGGCCCCAGCCTTGAGAATTTCTTAGATTTCACAAAGTATTCATAATTATCCCATCTTGGGGTCAAGTTAACCCTGATCCAAGGTCCTGTCACAATTGTATACCTCATACACAGGAGTACAAGAAAGAAGACCAAGATTTCACAGTCAAACAACATGGGTCCCATCAAAGAACCTGAACCTCGATCTCAAGCATAATGAACTAATCACATATATTAGAGTTTTTTTCTGAAAAAAAGGGTGAAAATCAAACTAAAAAACACTGTCTTTTACAGATATCACTTTTTATATGCAATCAAAACCTGAATTCAAGTCATGAGTATAGCAAACCCATCCAATATTAGGTCTTATACATAGTTCTGGATCAGTTTTTGTCAAGTATGTGATTCAAAATGATGCAAAAGATGTGGGGCCTGTATACTCCATTCCAGATGTGTCTTCTATTGTTATCTAGTTAGAAAAAGCAGTGACTTCATTTTACATAAATCTTACATAATATGCTCTATGCAGTGACATGACCCATTTATCCATATATGCATCATAAATCAGAATGCTGTCTTGGTTTATATAATCAAATTGAGGAACCAAATAATCTCAAAGGAATGTGTTCATTTTGATGTTTTTGTTATTGTTTTATGTCACTCCAAGAATACTACACTTATATGGTGGCAACAGCTGCCTACTGTATGGATTCATAATGATGTCCTATACTGCAGACCCATCTAAAGCAGTGAGGGATCTCTTACTTGACAAGGAATACCACGGTCTCAGTTTATATTATCTCATTCGAAGGTCAAATGGGAGGCAAAAGATGACAAATCATATTAGAAAAATCTGAGCTGACCGCCTGCTAAATATATACACTTTTAAGACATATAACCAAGATTAATATTTATACAGCTGTACTGTGACTTTCAAAACACTTGAAACAAAACAGAAGAGGCGTAGCATGGCCACTGCATCGCAATTCCAGTATCATGTTCCCATATATATATATGAACTGTAATTTTAGAAGATTTATTTAAACCATCTGGATATCAGATACCAACTCCAAGACTTGACTGCACAATAATAATACCAATATGAGATATATGTATTAATAACAGGTATAAACAACAGTCAGTGCAACAACAAAGATATCTGTCTGTCTGAAAGGCTAAAATCTGTAATTATAACATACCAATTAATTTCGAGCTATTCTAATAATTAGAAAATGGAAAGATGATAGTTTACCAGAAAGAATATTGAAATGTCTATATTATGAAATTATTTCAGTAAAACACAATTGAAAAATGTATCTTTGTTATATATGCATGTCAAAATAACTGTTATTTTATAGTGTGGTCTGGTGTCGTGTCAATGGCACGAACTTTATTGATTGAGCCGAGAATAATTACGCCTGAAGCTTGTTATGTCATGCTATGAAGAGGAGGCAAGTTTCCTCTCATGGAATCAAATATCATATTTTTCATCTTAAAATACATTTCGTCTTTGCAAAAAAAGTCCAGCTGTGCATAGCATATTGTGGCAGAGCTGATTAATTGATATCCATGTAAAATACTCCCTATAATTTACTTTTTTTTTCTTAGACAAACATTAAAATTTAACATAGTATACATTTCTTTAAAAATCTGAATGTCAAAGTCAGTATGGTTAGCTATCTGTACACATTTGCTTCTATAAATGCAAGACTAAAGATCAAAACATATTACAAAATACACATCTGAATTAATAAACATATGACGGTATGTGTATTTCAAGACTACTGGTAGTACATGTACATGTAGAGACCTTTTCAACAAATGATCATTTTAACAGTTGTTTGTTCCCACATTATTAATGAATGAATGGCAAAGCAACATCTGGCTCACCCTTTGCAGTAATGACAAACTGTCAGATCAATAGAAGACTTTCCAGAGATGGAATCAGATTTTACATCAATTCTGTTTAATGTAATAAGAGTAAATCTATTGTTATATTGTAATTGATTACATTAAATGCAACAGCTCATCTACACGATGGTGGAAGTTCGAGTTCAACTTTCTTTTGAATATCACTTTCATCTTGTCTGTTACGTGAATTACAAATGAAAAACAGAGCATCTTCTTTGTGACATTTGTATTAATCAAATGATACTTTATACCATATTGGGCATTTTTTCAGTCACAATGTGAATTTTATACTCTGGCAACTAGAATAGAAACACATATAGACTATAGTGGATGCAATGCAGAAAAGGCTTCATCAGCTATTTAATGACAGCAATACACTTTTGATATACAAGAAACCAATACATAAGACTACAATCCTTGAGTTTGTAAACCTGGAGAGAGTGTTTGAAATTTTGTATACAGATATTCAGTCTGTATAGGTTCCATAAACTATAGAAAGTATATACTGCAGTGACACCAATGCACAAATGTATATTGTTTATGAGGAGAATTTTATCAACAATGTTTAGCATGTGACCTTGAAAAACAAATGGAGTTAACCTTTTTAATAAAGGAGTATTTGTAGGTTTATGGTCCAAGCTCCAATGGCTCTGTCTGTATCTTGTTAACTGCACTACTGTATACTTTCCATCAACTATAGTGTAAGAGCACTGTGCATTGTATAGGCAACAATGTTTGGCCTATGAATATGACCTTACACCTTGAAAAACAAGAGGTACTGTCCTTTTGTCATAAGGAGTATCACTACCCAAATTGACTGTCGTAGCTGGAGGTGGATGGGAACATACAATGAGGAAGCCAGCTTCCAGCACTACAAGGTGAGCTCTGACATGGTATCCACAAGGAAACAAAAGAAAGGCCAAGCAACATCTGGCAACAGGATCTAGATGTCAATTCAAAGAGGATGGGGCTGGCTTGGGGACAGCTTGAGCAGCTAGCCCAGGATCTAAATGCCTGGAGAGAACTTGTTGGAGGCCTATGTCTTGCCAAAAAGCACAGCTAGAAGTGAAGTTAAGACCAAGGGCTTTGGTCTGTATCTTGTTTAAAAGGTATATAAATAATGTTTAGTGTATGACCTCAACCTATGACCTTGAAAAATAATGGATGTCTTCCCTTCAGCATTAGTAGTATGTGTACTTGGTTTTATGGTCCTAGTTCAGTTTGGTCTGTAAAATGTTTACAAGCTTAAATACATTGATGTGATTTGCCTTTTTGCTTCTCAATTTTGACAACCTGCATACAGTATCTGCATTTAGCAGAAGACCTACTGACAAAATCTACACTAAATTCTCTTGAATATATCAAAGAGACCAGTGGTTTATACCAACTTTCAATGGGAAAGACAGATTTGTCTACTCTATGCCGTTTTTTATGTTTAACTATAATTTTGAATAATGAAAGATATTCTGCGCACGAGTGTACACACCAACTGTAACACCAACACAATGCACAAAATACACCACTTTTATTTTCCATGTTTACAAAATTCATGCTTGTTTTTTCAATACACGTTCAAACAACCAAGGTCAAGGGTAAAAAGTTTTTGTCAGGTCTATGCAACTTGATATTGGTGCAGATCCAGTGTTTATGCCATCTCTGTGTCCAAATTCTAATACTGTATAACTTATTGTTCAGATACATTTTATTTTGTTGGAACATTTCAATTATTTTCTCAAAATTTTAGAACACTGAATGTCAACATGCAATTCTTGAACTGGTTTGTATGCACGAAACTCCTTGATACTTTTCCACATAAGAATTATTCAGGTTTCTGATACATAACTTATCCTTGGGCAGAGTTCATAAACATAAACAACAGCAACCTAATGTTGTTATTTGAGAAAAAATAAAAAAAAAAAATGAAAGGACTTGAAAGTCCTCAAGGTCGGAATTGCATGGTCAAGTACATCAAAGGTAATAAAGTCGTGATCCACCAAGAGATCACACACCAAGCGTGTAATGTTTAGGATCAGTATTGACAAAAACACGGTCTGCGCACAGGTGCTCGTTTTCGTATAAAAAAACGGCTCCGCCACTGTACACCCATGTACGTGTCCGTCTCCTACTATATAGTTATCTCATTCTCTCTTATCACTTTTGATCTTGACAGTAGTGTGAAAATAGCAATCTGGATAGTCTCCCGCTGTACATGTGCATTTGGGGGAAAACCACGTTTACACATGGAGATCTATAAATAACTGGCTTTTTTTAGTAGCATTACACATCAACAACTACCAAGATGTTTGTTTATCGTTGTGACGAGAAGATTGTAGAGTACTTTGAATTTCACTGCTATAAAAAGAAGCGATATTCTTAAGTTTTATTAATTATAATACAACAGATACTAGTACGGAATAGGTACTTTTTCAGGACTTTCCGTCGAGTATTCGGAAAGACTGCATGTCCTCCAGCGCATGAATATAACTCGTCTAAATCGATGGAATAACTGCACATCTATTTTCTCATTTGATCTTGTATTGATTCGTACAATATGAATTATAAGTACTAAAAGTAAATCTAATCACGCTTTTTCTAAATATCGACGCACTATTTATACACGAGGAGGTATTTTCTGCGTTCCACGCGTTCCGCACAGCATATTGTAACGACTAGGGTCTGGAATTGCTATGCAATTCCGACCAAAAACAGTTTGTCAATGATTACCTACTAACCCTGTTTATGATGTTCACAAAAATGATAGCGATGAAAAACATCACCTAATCAGGAAGAATGACAATTTACAAGGAATGCACTGAACCTATCTCATTGAAACCATATTTTTATTCTGATTCTCTATTTATCCCATTGCGGATGAAGATCTGGCAAAACATCGTAAGGGGTCATGTCCTGGTAAACTCGGATGAGGTTCCAGTCACCGAAACAGTTTTTTCCCATAGCCAATCAATGACTCCGCTAGGCAAGTAACGCAATATGTGACAACACCTACCTTGTAGGTCACGTATGCTGGGGATATTAATTTTATTCCTAAGAATTGGTTGGTTGGTTGATTGGTGTTTTACGTTGCTTTCAACAATATTTCAGTTATATCGCGACATGGAAGCAGGAGGTTACCAACCACTAAAACATAGTGACGCAACCCGGGAATCGAACCCGGTTCGTCGGCACCGCAGGCCAAGCGCTTAACCACTACACCAAGCCTGCCCCCTAAGAATTTGTAACCGATTCACCGATTGGCTGAAAATCAGAGTTCACCTAGAACATGACTCTTTCGGGGTTTCGCCAGATCTTTATCAGCAATGGGACAAATAGAGAAGCAGAATAAAGATATAGCTTTAATCAGATTGGAGCTGAACAATAGCATATACTCCCTAAAATCAGATTAAACACACAAAATCAAAGCATTACAAGTAATATACTAAGAGAACATTTAAGAAACTAGGATTGTTCCCTCCCCAATGGGTATAAAGAGATTTCAGTTCTGTTTCAAAAATTGTGATCACACAAACAGATCAAAAGATGGACATGGTGATTCCTATAGTCCCCAAAAACTTTGTTAAAAGAGGGAATGATGACCTGAAAATGTGCAAAAATGACAAAATCTAAAAAGATTTAAAAAAAAAAACATCAAACATTTGACTTTGGACTCAAAAACAACTCTTCCTCTTATTAATCATAGTAATGAATTTGATTTGTTGATCTATTTAGTCAGTCTGAAAAAGTATGTCAAAGAAAGATATACATGTGCTTTGGGACTTTTCTATCCCCTCCCTGGATCCACGCTTTGATGGATCTGACCAAAAAGCAAAGACACCTCTGGGTTCCTTGAGTGCTTTATTCCAATCAAGTTCCATCAAAATCCCTCCAGTGGTTCTAAAGAAGTGTTAAATTTATGCTAATGCCCTCAGCTCAAGTGAGCTGAACTTGGTATTTAAATTTCTACAGTCCACTATCACTTGGAGGAATAATCCTAGTTCAAGATTATTTCACATCCTTAAACCTTACACATTACTCTGTCTAGTTTGATATGTACATATTAGTGATAACTCTTGGATGTAAAAAGTATTTCTCACATCTTTCGTCACTTGCAAACCTTACCTGTGATGGTCTATATAAGTGGAGAGCTTCATATGGTTGCTACATTTTGTTCTGGAACTGAAAAAATTAAACAAATTTATTTAATCACAACATCAATCAATCAGTGTCATGGGTACTTAAATTGACAGAATGATGGTAAAGTACAATCTGAAATGTCAAACATGAGCAAGCTTTATGCTTAGATTTGAGACTCTGACATTTCGGACTAGGTATAAAAAATCTGGTAAAAATTGATTCAGTCTGGTAAAACTTTCACCATTTTCTCACTGAAATATAAAACCCTAAGTAAATTTGTAAACACTGTTTTTATATTACATGCAGTACATAATCAATATTAATAAGATCAGAGTCTTTAAGTCTAATTTTTCTTTTCATTTATTATTACAATATTATTATTTTATTATATGTACTGTATAATTCTTAGCATTTATTTCACTGCAAATTTTTAAAATGAAAACCAACAGTCTTAAGGGGCAGAATTGCAGGTACAAATGCATATACAATGCATTAAACCAGGGCCCTGTATAATTCCTAGCCTAGTATTTCCCTATCTAGAATCAAACATGACTCACATAATTTTAAAACCTCCCTATCCCCCAGTCTCACTGAAAATCTCACCTATTATTTGGGTGCAAACGATATGCAGGAATCTAGAAAGTGTAAAACAACAAGAGGCGACATGCCCATGGGCCACATAGCTCACCTGAGCATCTAACTTCACAAAAGAGGTATCTATAAATGTCTTTGATCTTTCAATATGAATAAATATTCATGCAGAGGATGAAAGATGTGTGATGAGTTTTTTGTTTGGAATTCTAGGGTGGGCATCTCAATACTTTTAAAGATATCAGATCATTTATAAAAGGTGGAGTCAGACATGACCCCCCTGGTCCTCTGCATATGTCTAAATGAACATTTCTTGACACAAGGAACAAAAAATGAAAGGACTTGAAAGTTCTCAAGGTCGGAATTGCATGGTCAAGTAAATCAAAGGTAATAAAGTCGTGATCCACCAAGAGATCACACACCAAGCGTGTAGTGTTTAGGATCAGTATTGACAAAAACACGGTCTGCGCACAGGTGCTCATTTTCATATAAACAACGCCTCCGCCCCTGTACGTCTCCGTCTCGTACTATATAGTTATCTCATTCTCTCATCACTTTTGATATTGACAGTAGTGTGAAATTAACAATCTGGACAGTCTCCCGCTGTACATGTACATTTGGGGAAAACCACGTTTACACGTGGAGATCTATAAATAACTGGCTATTTTTAGTAGCATTACATATCAACAACTATCGAGACGTTTGTTTATCGTTGTGACGAGAAGATTGTAGAGTACTTCGAATTCCACTGCTATAAAAAGAAGCGATAGTTTTATTAATTATAATACAACGGATACTAGTACGGACTAGTAGTGAACTTCTTAAATTACGGCACATCTACACAATAATGTCAATCATACTTTTCGGGGCTTTCCGTCGAATATTCGGAAAGACTGCATGTCCTCCAGCACATGAATATAACTCGTCTAAATCGATGGAATAACAGCACATCTATTTTCTCACCTGATCAAACTTATCTTGCATTGACTCGTACAATATGAATTATAAGTACTAAAAGTAAATCTAATCACGCTTTTTCTAAATATCGACGCACTATTTATACATGACGAGGTATTTTCTGCGTTCCACACATTCTCCACAGCATATTGTAACGACTAGGGTCTGGAATTGCTACGCAATTCCGACCAATTACCTGGTTTGAGGGTAGACACTTCAGCTGTTTCTAAAATAATTGGCCATTTTGAAGAAAAGAGGCTTAGCTGGACCTATACAGCTCATGCGAGACATAGAAAATATTGCATATAAAACATACTCCCCACTCTCAAGCCCTGTTGGTTTGTTGATTGGTGCTTTACGTTGCTTTCAACAATATTTCAGTTATATCGCGACATGGAAGCAGGAGGTTACCAACCTCTTAAACATAGTGGCGCTACCCGGGAATCGAACCTGGATCGTCGGCACCGCAAGCCAAGCGCTTAACCACTACACCAAGCCTACCCCCTCCTCCCTATTGATTCAAAAGATATAGTTTAAAAAAAAAAATAAGTACATGTATATCAAAGTCCAAGGTCAATGTCACTTGGTCAATAGTCATGACATAATCTGAAAACTCTGGTCATAAAGAACCTATTTGTGAAGTACAGTTGAACTTCTATAACTCGAACGTCGAAAACTTGAAAACCCCCTGAAACTCAAAGTCACCTTATGGTCTTGAGAACATTTAAAATATTATAATGTTTTTTGCCTTCTCAAACTCAAACTACTGAAACTCGAATACTTGTAGTAATTTTCAAGTTGCAATGAAAAATTTGTACTAAATTTCCCCTACCAAATCTCAAAGCATTTTACCATCAGAAACTCGAAGCAAATAACAGGATAGAAAGTAGTTGGTATGTTTACACAGCGATTATCAAAGGACTCGAAAGTCCTGAGAGTCGGCTTTGCTGATTTTAAGTATGTAATCATTTTCCCATTTTAGTGGCGGATTCAGGATTTCAGGAAAATGGGGTGGGGGGGTTAAAAAATTAGGTCTTTGTTGCAACTACATCGTTATTATACCTATGTACAAAAAGCTAATACAATTTGCTCTCTTCATACTATCTTACGGCAAAGAGTTTGCAATTGCTTGTATCCGAAATTAACGTGCAATCGACAACTTCATGGCAAACAAGTTTTACTGCATTGTTGTCACGAGTCGAAGCTGAGCCAAAGAACGACATTCCTTCAAGTGGGACATTAAATAACCATCTTATTCACGATTCTCATAATGTTTTAACATCATTTATATTTAGAAACATACAACATTTACCTAAATATTTATATTGCATTTTCATTATCAGAGGAAATATGGGAAGATCGATCTTTAAATTTGTCATATACGTGAAAAAGAACTAAAGTTCCAGAACATGTTGGGGAAAACTTTAATTGAAATATCTCGATAAAAACAAGCGATACAAGATCAAGACAAATGCTTTGTCCGGAGAATTACACAATCGAGTACATCCGACGGTGTCGGTGGTAAACACATCGTAAAGTAGTCACAACTACATATTATTACGCGAAATTTGAAAACACTATTGCAACTCCTTTTTCGAGTTATTGAAACTAATTTATGTTTAGCTTTAAAAATTAACTGAGCTAAAGGTACATTGTGCTGATCAAGAATTTTTAAGACAACATCAGTAATTTTTCGGCACTTTATTTTTCAGCGGCGTAGTAAGCTCTATATCGGTAGTGAAAGTTATAACCCCTGAAAAGAAAGTGATTGCAATGAGTGCGGCTTCACCGAAGCCGACTCAAAAATTACACAGTTATGTGCTTCCAAGCTTAACGGATTAGCGGACTTGTTGTCTTTGGGATCGTACATTACACGTTTGATCCACATTAGTAATTAAACAATCAGGGTATCATCGTTATTATCTACAGATGAGTCAATTTAATGTTAACGGCCGTAATTATGAAAGAATGTTATTAAAAACTGCTAAATGGTGAAAATTGAAATTAGTAAGTCTGAATCAAATGGTTAAAATCCATGAACAGGTGAATGTTTTTGGTACTTCTGTGTTTTGATCTTTCTTTGTGTTTCCATCTTTTTTTTTACACTGATATTTTCTTACTTTCACTTTTGCGTTCAAATCAAGATTAGTAATTAGTAAAGCTGTAGGCTAGCACATCACTTTGTACAATAATGTGGTGCTACGTAAGCTGGGTTCAGAATCCATTAAAAAGAAAGCAACACTTGAACAGGGGGAGTACAGGGGACATAAAAATTAGTATTCATGAAATATATAGCAGATAGTGAAAGAAACAATCTCCACCTTTCCTTATACAATGTCAGTCCTTTTCCCGTACGATGGATATTTCAAACTATAGCAGCATTTTTATTCAGATATAATGTGAAGATGGAAAGTTACATTTAATCATTCTAATCCATTATAATTTTGGGTTTTTTTTATAAAACTGATAAACTCTAGTTCACACACATATTTTTTTCCTGGACTGGCTGATTTTCATCTGGAATGACAGATCTATGCTAAGTGCCAGTCTGAATGTCCTATTACCGAAGAAAAAAAAAAGTAACATGCCTGGGTTGCTAATGTAAAGATGATGGATAAATCCAAACCACAAGTCCAAAAATCATGAAACCATAGGACATACAAAATCAGTGAAAATGAAAAACAAATGGAAAATAACAAAATATGTCTACTTGAAAAGCATATGTGAACCCCTGTGATGGAGTGAGATCAGGTGCCCGGGGAGAGTGAGCATCTCCTGCTTGCTAGCAACACCCGTCACATATACCCCATAGAAAGAGTCAAATCGTGTGAATTCCATATGTATTTATATATGGAGAAGTCAAAGTAGGTAACCTTCTAGTATAGAAGGTGTCAAATCTGTGTAAAGTGGTCGGAATCGGTCTCAGTCCAGAATATCATTTAAAAGTCTGGATAACGAGATATCATATGGAGTAATAAGAGTCTCGTAACGACCGTAGAACTTCCTCAGTGACGATGCTAGTCTAGCACATATATAACCCTGGTTGAGCAGCTTAACTGAAAGTCGCCTAGCCCTCAGAACAAAGTCATTGTAATTTGAACATGCTGTGGAATAACGTATTAACTCAGATATGAATACGCCGTATGCGGGCGATGATGGAATGTTGCTACTTATGAAAGGAAAGTTTGTGATAGCGAAATTGAAATCGTCACGTTTTTTTTATTTTTTTAAAAAATCAATTCCGTTATAAGGACTCTTCCCAATGGAAATTTCATTGATTTTTTCCAAAATTTGTCTAAATTTTTCCAAAATATTGATCTTTTATCATTATGCAAATGGGACAACAAAAAAAAAAATAAAAAAAATAAAAAAAATAAAAAAAAAAAAAAAAAAAAACTAGAGAAAATTTCAGGTCATCAACTGATTGATTTAAATTTTAGAATGCCCATAAATATATTAGGCTGTTAATTTGATTCTACTATTCAATCTAAACTTGATGCTTTCTCATAATCAGAAATCAGAATTAATTTCATTAGCACTGACCTCACAGTGGTTTTTTTTTCTTCAAATCAATTCCGTTATAAGGACTCTTCCCAATGGAAATTTCATTGATTTTTTCCAAAATTTGTCTAAATTTTTCCAAAATATTGATCTTTTATCATTATGCAAATGGGACAAAAAAAAAATTCCAAATGAAATGGTGCACACACCTTTGAAAAAATGAAAAAAAAAAGACTGCTTCTCATAAATTCTGGGAAATTATTAGACTTCACTTAAAAACAAGAGGCCCAAGTGGGCCTATATCACTCACCTGAGTACCTATATTATCAGTCAGTCAGGAAGAATTCATTTATTTTTGCATTAATGTGACTAAGTCAACACAGATGTTGAAAATATGTCAAATTTTATTTCAGGCTAGAATAAAAAACAACACTTTTTTGCACATCCATTCAGGTGATTTTGATATTAAGCATTTCCTTTGTCTCTGCAAGAAGTCATTCAGGGCAACAAGTTAGTCATTTTCTTTAGGTGGGGCCTTTTGTTGACTGATTTCAAGTCTGGGTCATGAACAACAATTGTTTCAAATATTGTCCAGATCTAACTTAAAATTGCCTAATTTCATATGTTGAGTGTTGAGAAACATCTAAAAACTTATTTAGATGTGTAAAGAAATGAAAAAAAAATTTTGACCACAGCTGGATTTGAACCGCTACTCTCCATATTTCAATTACCAAGTGGTATATGTACTATTGTGAGAACTGCTTTTTAGACATGGTGGCATTATCTGTTAACCAATTTGGATGAAATTTACCAAATTGATAGAGGACTTTTAGTACTTCATGTATTCCATGTTTCATTAAAATCTTTCATGTGGTATAACAGCAGAAGTGAAAAATGTGATTGAATTGTTCCTATACACCCTCATTTGGAAGTCTTAAAAAATTCATAGAAAATCCAAAAATTGAGATATTGACAAAATTCTTTCAAAGTAACAATCCTTACCATAATTATGATCACAATAGTCCATAAGAAATCATCATTATCAATTAACTAGGAAATATGACACTTTTTTCTGCATTGAATCACCAAGTCCAAAGAAATGTCGAAAAAAATTCTAAAATTTGATCTTGGAAGGGAACCAAAATGACAATACATCTTCACTCATCCCTCTAGATCATTTCTATGCATTCTGTTTGTCTCTGTATACAGCCCGTATGAAAAAGAATATTGTTAAACGAGGGAACTCTTTTGTGACCTACTCTTGACTATGGTGGCTCCACCTGTAAAGAGGTCTGGACGAAAACAACAGAATTTGAAGAGGATCATAAGTGACTTATTTCTACCAAGATTTATTAAAATCCTTCAAACAGTTTTGTAGAAAAAGTTGAAAATGTGAAAAATGGCCAACCCCCCCTTTTTTTTTTGGAAGTCTTAAACGTAAAATTCCTAATTTCATATGTTGAGTGTTGAGAAACATCTAAAAACTTATTTAGATGTGTAAAAAAAAAAAAAATTTTTTTTGACCACAGCTGGATTTGAACCGCTACTCTCCATATTTCAATTACCTAGTGGTATATGTACCATTGTGAGACCTACTTTTAGACATGGTGGCATTATCTGTTAACCAATTTGGATGATTCGTACAAAAAACAAAACCTTTGAAAAGGACTATGAGTACTTGCATCCTACCCAGTTTTATCACAATCCTTCAAGTTGTTCTGTAGATCAAGTTGAAGATATGAAAAATTGTCCCCCCCCCCCTTTTCTTGGAAGTCTTAAAAAATTCATAAAAAATTCAAAAATCGAGATATTGAAAAAATTCCTTCACACCAGCATTCCTTACCATAGAAATGATTAAATGAAACCAAATGAATGCATCAATGTTTACTAAAAGAAAATAATAACTCTTTAATGCATTAAAATAACAAAGTCCAAAATAAAAATGAAAAAAACGTCAAAAATTTGATTTCGGAATGGAACCAAAAATATCAACACTTCTTCCCATATGCCTCTATCTCATTCCTATGCAGTCGATTTGTCGCTGTATGCACCCGATCTGAATAAGAAGTTTGTCAAAGGAGGGTACCCTCTGTGACCTACTTTTGTCGGTGGTGGTGCCACCTCTTCATGGATCCTGACAAAGATGACCACATTTGTCGGGGGAACTTGAGTATTTGATGCATGCCAAGTTTCATTGAATTCCAGCAAGTGGTTCCGAAGAAAAAGTTCAAACTGTGAAATGTTTACACCAAGTTTCATCAAATTCTGTTCAGTGGTTCTGGAGAAGAAGTCGAAAATGTGAAAAGTTAACGACGGACGACGGACGACAGACGACGGACGGACGACGGACGGTGATTGATCACAATAGCTCACTTGAGCCTTTGGCTCAGGTGAGCTAAAAAGCAATAAAAAATCAGATTACCTGGGTATCTAATTAGAGAAATATAGATGGTAATGATGACACAATGACTTCTGGAATGATGAATACAGGTAGTATTGTGTATACAGTCTTCGTAAAAAACCTCATTAGCTCAATGCCAAAGGCTACCAGATTTTCAAAATACGCATAAGCATTGCCAAAACACAGGAATTGTTCTTAGTTTGGAGAAATTACCTACATCAGGGCACCCACACCCTTTTGGGGGTCTGGTCCTCGTATCCTATGAAGGGGGAATTTGATGCAGCGTTTTCAGGTTGAAGGAGAATTTTTATTAATTTAAGGTTTTCATAGTAAATACAATAAATAAGCAAATGACATCTAATTTAACACATTTTCTTTTATTAACCAATCCAATACATCAAACATTAAAGATAGATGAAGATTTTCTTTGGTCAGGCAATGGTACACATTTAGTTTTTGAATTTTGATTCATCGTGATGTGATTCATCATCTGATTCGATCGTTTTTATCAAGGTCTTCAACATCATCTAACTGTGTATTAGATTTAGACTGAGAGCCCCCCTCCCCCATCTCAGCTTTGTCTAATTGAGACTCAGAGTAAGATTCAGACTCACAGTTTTCTTCTTTTTTTTAAACATCTAGGCATGGGGCATGTATCTCTGCACTATCAAGTTTTTGATGTTTAAATAGTAGGTCAATCTTTTTACAGTCAGTACTACTTCTTTCAGTAATTTTTTTTTTGATAACTGTGACTATTATGTGACATGATTTAGAAAATGGAAACTTACAGTATACAAATTTAGGGTATGAACTGAAACCAGAAGCAAGTTTCTGTGATCACATAAACACTTGTCTACTAAATTTAGTAAGAGAAAAAACTTTTGTATGTGAAAATCAAGTGAAAAGATAGTTTTATTATAGGTATTTTATTAATAGTGGAAAATTTTAAAGACTCACAAAGGAGAATTTTAGGTTGTTTAATGGGGGAAAATGTATCTTATTAAGGGGGGAATGGAGTCCAAATCTGGCACCATTTTAGGACAATTGGGTGCCCTGACCTATATAATTTGGTTGATTTATGAACAAATATTCAGTTCTATACCTCAAAGATGACGGACAACTTATCACAAGGGAAATAACTCCAATAAAATTCTATGCTAATGAAACTTACCTACTGCTGGGCTAGTAAAAGTTCCCTAACGAAGTAATAAGTATGCAATAAGCTAGTAAAATTTGTCTGCGGGCCAGTGGTTAAAAAAAGTTCATGAAAACTAATGCTTACATGTAATATGATGGGGTGGGAAATTAATTATAGGTTATGATCAGCTGTTGTTGTTGACATTGAAATTCCTCCACTCCTTGGAGAGCCAAACAATTTTTGTGGGTATGCAGCTACTAATTTGACATGGTTTGAGAGGGTGTATAGCCAAAACGACCCAAAGATAAAACGGCCCACACCAAAACGACCCAAATCCACTAACAAAACAGCCCAAATTTTTTTCACTATATATATGATAGATAAATCGGCCCAACTTTTTATTCACTATATATATATGATAGATAAAACGGCCCAACTTTTTATTTTCATTATAAATATGATGGATAAAACTTCTTTTAAAGGTTTTCATAGATAAGTTTTATACTGTGATTGCTGCATTATGGAGTTTGAATTGATTATGTCATCTTTGTAAAAATGATATATTATGACAATAAAATTCATTTTTATATTATTTCAATTGCTTGTAGTTGTTTATTTTCATGTGAATATGTCAAAAATCAGGAATATAATAACATGCAAATTAGATATAAACTGGGTGGAGTCAAGAAGACCGTAAAATATTACAGAATTAAGTATTTTTTAAAAGCCATAACATTACACAAATTGATATGGTCGTTTATAATTGTAGTTCAGATTAAGTTTTGCTATTTATGGTAATTGCAGCAATTCTCAGAAAGTTATAAAACAATTTATATATATATATGCCTTTGACGTGTTTTATCCTATAGTTAATCGTGTGGAAGCCATGCAATATGTATATCTCTAGATATTTCTAGCTGTTTTTAGACTTTTAAGGTACTTAAGAAAACAGTTCAATAGAGTGTATTAAAACAACAAAGATATGAGAATTTATGGAGGCGTAAGCATTGCGAAATCCAACGATTTGATAGGTTACATCTACATCTACATTGTAAGACGTTCCATCAAAATTGAAGATTTTACGTCAGCGCAGCGTGAACCGATCGCTTTGAAAAATTAAGCGCTAATAAATGAAATATAACAGTGCTAATAAAAATGATTATTTACAACCTGATGAGAACTTTAAGGATTGGTGCTTTGGACCAGAATTTTGAACTGGTCCAAAGTGGTAGCTGATATGACTGAATGGGGGAGGGCGTTCCAAAGAGTAACTGTATGTGGAAAGAAGCTATATTTGTAATAATCTGTCCGTGTACTGAAGGCTTGGAAGTGTGGTGGGCTTGTATGACGGGTGTGAACAGAAGTTTGTGGAACAAGATATAGATTTGAGTTTATGGCTACAAGATTGTGTGTGACTTTATAAAACATTGAATGAAAGCCTGCTTAAATTTTGACGTTGTTCTAGGGATGGCCAGTTTAAATGATGCAACATGTCTGAAACACTACTGGTATTGTGAAATCTGTGAGTTACATAGCGTGCTGCCCTGCGCTGTACGTTTTCTAATTTGTTTTTGAGTTTTTTTGTATGTGGTGCCCACACAGTAAAACAGTATTCCAAATATGACCTGACCATTGATTTATATGCCAAAGATTTAGTGTTTTCCTGCTTAATTTGTAGGTTCCCCTTCAAAAATCAAAAAATTTTGTTAGCTTTTGTTGTAACATTATTTATATGGTGCTCCCAAGACATGTTATTAGACAGAGTAATGCCCAAGTATTTTGCTGTTTCTACTGATTCCAGAGTATGGCCTTTTAGTGAGTATGTATGTTTGAAGGGTGAGCGAGATTTGGTGATGCTGAGTGAGTTGCATTTTTGTGGATGAAACTGCATACCCCAAGTAGTTTCCCAATGTGCCAAATAGTTAAGGTCGCTTTGTAATATTTTACAGTCAGTTTCATTTGTGATGAGCCTATACAGTATGCAGTCATCAGCAAAAAGACGTGTTTTAGAAGATACAGATGCTGGAAGGTCATTAATAAATACAAGAAATAGAAGGGGCCCCAGCACTGACCCCTGGGGTACCTCACTGACCACAGGCATTTGACTGGACACCTCACCATCAAGCACCACCTGTTGCATTCTATTGCTAAGAAAAGAAGAGACCCACTTCCAGGTGTTGCCCCTTATGCTGTAGTTGTCTAGCTTACTCAATAGTTTGTGGTGAGGTACTTTGTCAAATGCCTTCAATGTCTTCAATGTCTGTGTTTAATGCCTTCTTCCCGTGAGAGCCCGTCAACAGGCAATCGCTTGTGACGATTGCTCATCATGGACCCACCGTACTTGTGGTACTGGTAAGTAATTTAGTTAAGTTTCAGAAATAAAATAACGACGCATACTCAAATTTCATTATAAAGTCATTGAAAGTAATCAATATCTTGTGTAAAAAAATATATGTTTTAATGTGCAATGTCAATATAAACAAATTTTGCGTTAATAGTTGAGTATGCTTTCCGTTCGTCTTTGCTAGAGTTAAATAAAAAGCGAAAATAGTGCTTTCATAAATATTCATTCAATTCATAATAGGAAATACCATTTGATTCAAAATAGTGCATTTTTAATCATCATCTGTGAGTGTGAAATAACGTCCGATTCAAATATATTGCTTTCTTAATTTTTCTAAATTCATGATGGGAAATACCATCTGATTTGAAATAGTGCGTTTTGATCATCATGTGTGAGTGTGAAATACCGCCGGTCCGATTCTAAAAATACCGTCCAATTCAAATATAGTGCTTTCTAAATTCTTCAAAATTCATAATAGGAAATACAATCTGATTCGAAATAGTGCTTTTCTAAATCATCATTTATGAGTGTCAAATACCATCCTACTCCAATATAGTGGTTTTTTATTTATTCAAAGTTCAAACTGCCATATCATCAATTCTGATTATTTTATTATTATTATTATTCACATCAATTTCACGGATAAATAAATTCATATCTAAAAGATTTTCAGTCATAAGGTATGTCGATTATACTTTTCCCAATTCCACTTTATTTCCCATTTTTGTAATATTAATTTCAAATGTTAAAGAAACATTAAATTTTTTTTTACGCTAAAGGCAGTTCAACAATTTTTATTTATTAAAAAGAATATTTCTATCTATAACTTATAAGGACAATGTAATCTAACTTAAGATAAACATATATATTTTTTTCAATTATTTCAATTTCTTAGTATGAAAAATTCCAAATTTTTGACTCTATGCTGAGGTGGCATCCACGTGGCAAGAGCGGGAAACACTAAGTTCTAAGTGGCTAACAACCTCAGTTTAATATTCAATAATTATTTAATAAGTGATTTCCAAAATTTCAACAAATAAATCCGTTTAAAAAAGAAATTTAAAAGTTGTGCCGTTTTGGTAAAAAATGTTGGGCCGTTTTGGTGTAGGCCGTTTTGTTTTTGGGCCATTTTGGTGTGGGCCGTTTTGTTTTTGGGCCGTTTTGACTATAATTCATTTGAGAGCACATTACTTACAGAGGAGCATCAAGAGTAAGTAAAAGAAAGAGCATTATTTAAAATATTAAATCTAGGATATATAGTAGATCTACATGTACATTGTATTACTTGTAAACGATAAAATATACAGGTTGTGTATAGGTTCAAATCGGGGTATATATCCCGAGCGAGGTAAAATACCATGATCCAGGTATCAAAATTCTTATCAAAAGTATGATTACTTCTAAATTTCATAATGTAACTACAGGTCGCATCCCATAACTAAAAGTGGAAGAACTTTTACACGAACTTCCATTCTAATCTTTACCAGATCTGAGAAACAGAATGTAATACCACAAGAAATTTTTGACAGTCATTTTCTCAGACCTAGTAAGGATTAAAAAAGGAGGCCTTATAAAAAAGTTCTCCAATTTTAGTGATGTGACTTGTAATTAATTATTTATTCAAATTTTGAAGTAATCATACCTTTGATAAAAATTTTGATACCCCAATCAGGGTATTTTACCTTGATCGGGTATATACCATTATTTGAACCTATACCCAACCTGATATATGCTACTACTAGTATATTGCAGGTTGAATGTTTGACAATAAATGTAAATGTACTCAGTTTCATGTGAAAAATTATCATCTTTATAATTTCCTCAATAAGCTGTTACTGGAGAAAATTTCATAAAACCTGGATACCTGGTCTTTTGGCTTTGACAGTAGTTTACATGCAATATGAATGCCATATCCTGCATAGCTCTAATACTACAACTCCAAAGCAGCACGAGATTATTGAGAAACTACGTTAATATAATGTAAAAAATAGTAAAATCGATACATGTAAATCCCTCTTATACCACATTAATGCCATCAAACTGACTGTCATCAAGGAAAAATAATATGGTTTCATTTATCAAAGTGATCCCGAAGTCTGCCATGTTGAAAGCACCTAAATTCTGAACAGCTCCGTTAGAAACGATGTAATATTGTGCAATATTACATAGAAATTCCCCTCCAAAGTGTTTTCAATAGATGCACGCATATCACTGTTATAGTATCAAGCAGTTATGATGTCTCAAAATTAACATTAAATTACATTAAACCTTGTAATATTTACTTACTTGAGGTATAACTTTTTTTCAATCCGGGCACTCGTTATGTTATGACCCAAATCCAAAAGGTCATGGTCGTTATGCATTCTTAATCTAAGATAGATAACTCGTACATGTATCGATGTCTGTGTAGGTCTTGTTATCACGACTACTTCGGATGGTAATCCAAACAAACTTTCGTGATTTTAATGTCCTATATCCGTGGTGACCTAACATGTTAGATCGTTATCTAAAATAACACTGATGTTTCAGTCAATCGAGGAAGACAAAAAACCCGACCAACAACATCAACAATGTTCAACAAAAACGCATACCAACGAAAACAAAAACACACGCAAATACGTACAAAACAAGGGGGAAGAGGAAAGAAAGTACCATACATTATCATTAATAATAATAATAATAATAATAATAATAATAATAATAATAATAATAATAATAATAATGAAAACAACAACAACAACAACAACAACAATAATAATAAATAAATGAATGAATAATTTAATAGATAAATGAAAGAAAACTAATTTGAAGAACTTAAACCAAAACCAAACCAGGAAGAGAAACATATATATTCATTTCTGATTGAAGTACCCAAAGCAGTAAAAATTAAAGTATAGACCTTTGCATTATATACCCTATCACTGCTACCGCTGGACTTACTGCGGTTTTGGTTGGTAAATGAAATAGAAGATTGTCACTGGCGTTATTTTGCGGGATCAGTTATAATTTTGCCAACCAAAGTGTCAGTCCCTCAGTAATGGTAGTGAAAGGGTCTTTCGAAATAACAAAACTGTTAGACATTACTATTTTAAAGGGAAAAATCGTTGATGTAATTGAGGTAAAAGTTGTTTTTGTGTGTTGTATAATAAAGACCCGTAGGAACCAGGGGGGGGGGGGGGGGGGGGTTATTTATTTCTTTTTATTTCTATTCTTATTAATTAATTAATCTATTTATTTATTTATTTACTTATTTATTATTGTCGTTGTTGTTGTTGTTGTTGTTGTTTTTGCCGTCGTCGTCGTTGTTATTATTATTATTATTATTATTTGCTTCATGTACCGGTAGCCTTGCACTCAACATCAGCCCAGCAGAGGACAGAAGACCACCAGACTTTTATATACATGTATATACATATATTGTGTATATAAATAGTTGGTTTTTTCTTTTGTAATTGCATCTTAATCACAGAAACACGGAAGTTTTGAAAAAAGTTTGATGTTTTTTTTTATCAGGAATTTTCTCTCAACTGATGAACGCAAGTAAAAAAAAATGTGTTATTTAGTCCCAATATTGCAGTCATGGCGGTCATCTTGACAATTTTAGAATTTGATTTCTCTTCCGTTTTTGTATTTTGTTTTTTGTTTGTTTTGTTGTGTGCTTGTGTGTGTGTGTGTGTGTGTGTGTGTGTGTGTGTGTGTGTGTGTGTGTGTGGTTTGCTGAAATGAAAAGGTAGATCTAATATCTGATATAAAAAGTCAAATATGGCTAACATGGAGGACTTTCCTAATTCTCTCATTTTTTTTTTTCTCCTTTTTGTAGCAAGATTGAAACTGTACAAGAATAATCTGCTCAAGATACACTGCAATGTGTACGTGTGAACATAAAATGGTTTTATACAACCCAATATAGCCATCACACTAGTCATGTTTAAAATTTTAGAGCTGGATTTTCACTCTCATTGTCACGACAAATCTTAAACAAATGACTTACTGCTGCTATATGAAAGTGATAACAAGGTATAGGTAAATGGCTTTAATTTCAAACTTTTGATACTCTTGATCAAAAGTGAGTCATGTGATCAGGAGTATCAAGTTTTCAAATGACATATATATATATTAGATAGTATTAAGGTTGACAGGGTTCGGCACAAAGCGAGATGAGTTTTTGAGTTTTTAAAGGTGCGATGTAAAACACCGTCGTAGGGTTGAGGACAGCCGGGCACGTTTACTTTAAAAATTGTGGGAGATAGGGGGGGGGGTGTAGGTTTGTAACACACTCCTTCCCACTTCTCGTATTTTTTTATATTCAACTTTTATCCTGCAGTTTTTAAAAGGATGTTAAACAGTTTTGTCTTCTGTCTTTTTTGTTTTACTTTCAAAGTCAATCAGAATAGTGTTAGATCTGCCTTGAACACTAGAAAACAGGCAGCCATTCATATTTATAGCCTAGTGGAAATTGTAAATTCTGTCCGTTTCAGACATGAGTGGTTGATATGCAGTGAATTAAGAAAAAAAAAAAAAAACCCCAAAACGACCCTTACAAAGTGTTTATAATTAGTTCTACAGATGTTAAGCCGATTATATTTTACATAATCATTAACGTATTGAGATATTACATCTAAGCAAAGTTATGGTATATCGACACACATTGTCAAAAGGCACATTTTTCTTTTTATACATTTCATGATATGCTTTTCTTACTACAGTGAAAACATTCATCATAGACATATAACACCTGAAAATCATCACAGCAAACATACATAGTATCATGTCAAATTTTGTAAACGAAAGAATTTCGCATCGTGTGAAACTCATGGGTTGCTCGTAGGTCAAACTGTAGGGCATGAGCAACCCGCGGGTTCAATACGACGAACTTTTTGTGAAAAAGAAAGAAAAACAACCCCTCCCCAAAACAACGCCGAACGTAACATAATACGCCGGTTGCTTAATTTGAAGAGTGGTAATGTGAATGTATGAAGAAATCCCCTCCCCCTCTTTATCTAGGGCCTCAAAATTGCCCCCCCCCCCTAATACTCTACTCAATATCATCAAAGAGGCTAAACTCGTGTAAGATAATGCTAATCATGAAATTTAACCTTGGCTCAAAGTCATGACACACGTTTGGACCTGTGAAAAGAATTCTGTGAAGTATTATTCAAATCAATGCATGCAATGGAAAGTTGAGGCCCGGATAAGGATTTACACGACATAAGTAATGTGGCCTTCACCTTGTAGATATGACTTTGGTTCAAGGTAATCACACATCCTTGCGTCCTTAGCAACAATTCTGTAAATATTCAAATTTATGCAGGCAGTAAAAAGTTATGGCTCGGACAAGGATTTCCCTTACATAGACACTGTGACCGTGATAGCACTGACCAAATCCATGCAATGGGTAAAAAGTTTGACCAGTCATATGCGCTGTGACAATGACCTTGCAGATGTAACCTGGGTTCAGTGTCATAATACACCACTGGGTACCGGGCAACAATTTGTGAAATATTATTCAAATCCATGCAAGGGGTAAAAGTTATGGCCGGACACACTATAGCTGACTGACGCCGGAGGGATACCATAACATAGTACGCCCCGTCTGAAGACTGGCGTATAAAACTATAACATAATCCCCCCCCCCCTCCCCCCCCCCCCCCCCCCCCCCCCTCCCCCCCCCCCCCCCCCCAAAAAATCTCCGACTGATGTTTCATAAAAAAAAAACCACATTCAAAAGTTAGAGTGTTATATATGCAAATTTTGCAATATTGTTTACCTACGGCAACCCATTGATTAAAGACAACTAGAATGTACCAGAAAACAACGTGTGCTGTTTGTCTATTTAGAATACTTTGGAGGGGGGGGGGGTTGCTTTTTTCTTGTTTAGGTGGATGGTATATGGAAGAATTTCAGTATTTTGCTGTTAACATAAAACGAATCTGATGAACTGAGAATGAAATGTTTAATTCCTTGTCAAAATGATTTGTTGCCGTAGCTAAGGCAGACAAAGTTTAAAGAGTTGTACACATTTAAGCGGTTTTGTATTTTCATATATCCGTTGCCATGACCCCCATAGTAACTTATAAACGATTATCGTACACTGTATGTTTGGAATCCTCCATAAAAAAGTTTCTTGACAATTTTTTTTAGAAAGCTCGCCGAATGCTTTCAAGGTATGACCAAAAGGGCACTTAAATCTAAGCAAAAAATATTCACTTGCAGGTAGTAGATGGGGTTTAATTATTGCAGGACTGGAGCTTTGTTCACGAAGCATTCAAATTTTTCGCATGCGAAAAGCTTCTCCGGATCGTTTACACAATTCGGAGTATCTCAACTACTAAAATCCGTCACGGTTTGCATTAAGTCACCTACCAAATCCATTGTTCTCGATGTGGGCATTTTTATGTGGGCAACTTACGTCATAATCGTATGACATCATAACAATCACAAAGTGGGCGTGTATGTTGACGTTATTTTAGTTGCGGTATTTCGTATTGATGCCGTAACGTTTCCGTAGTATTCATGAAGCGTCTGTTAACGTTACGGATTCATTCCGTAATGATTCTGCAATCTTATCGATAAAACACAGTTTTTGATTGGTTGATTAAAACGCAGATGCCCGTTTTATGTTATATATTCATGTTAATTGATGTACCCTATATTTTTTTCTCAAAAAGTATACTGTTGTTATGAATGATTACAAACTAGGCATCTTCCTGTCCTTGGGAGGTTTATGGCCATAAAATGAGAATTTTAACTAAGAGTTATTAGATGACGTCATAGTTACGTTTTATTGCTCTTGACGTCATTTTAAAGGAAAACGTTTTATTTCTTGTTTTTAAAATAAAACTGCAGCAAACTCTATTATTGCTCCATCCACACAGCCTATTGTCCCTGGTATGTCAAACAACTTGTAAAACCCGGCTACAGAAATCCGTGGTTGGGAGAGACCAACAGAATCTCCAATTACCTGTTGAAACGACCTTGTTCCAAAATAACGCAATGCTGCAAAAACTTGGAACTTTGACTTCGTCGGGTGGGGTGAGAGTTATGTCACCAAACCTCAGATTAATTGAATCTAAAATTGATTCTTTAGACATTATAAACCTGCATAGAATTTCATCATTATTGTATTTGTCTAGAGGATATTCCTCGTCTCTAAGTACTTGTTTTCCTCTTTGATTGCCTCCGGGCTGCTTCATCAATGAATAAATATGTGGCCATCGCAAACCTTCAAGAACTTACGTTAAAACTTCGACGTCATAGTTACGACTAGACCGAAAATTTTAGACCCAAGCATAAATCTTATGCTTGGGCCTGACTTTTCGGACTAAATTATGACGTGATCAAGATATATTGAAACCAACGTAGAAATGCATGAAACGAAGTGATAAAATTGACGCTTCGATAGACATTGCTTGACTTCACAATGTTTTTGACGTCGGATGCCTCCACAAAAGAGAAACACCTCAGTAAAACGAATAGAAGAAAAGACCATCAGAATAAAGTCAAGAACCGTGTATAAATCAAACGCATACTTGAAAAGATGGGTATGTCCCTGATGAATATGGACTTATTAAGAAGAATTTCAATCACCAAGCACAAATCACACAACGAGCTGGGTATTGTATCGAATTTTCGCTACGTTACAATAAATTATAATCTTCGAAAAAACAATCACACGCAACCAATAGTATTACAATGACCACTAGCGAGACAAAAAACGTGCGTTGTGCTCGTAGGAATACTCATGTGAAATATGAAAGTTCTTTCATTTACTACTCAAAAGTTATGGCCAAGGTTAAAGTTTTGTAAAATTAGGTCAAACGCGAAGTTCAAGGTCACGAGGTCAAAATGTTGGTACCAGTAAAAGGTACTGACACAAAGAATACACATGTGAAATATGAAATCCATATCACTTACCGTTGGAAAGCTCTGACCAAGGTTTAAGTCTTTAAAAAGTATGTCAGATATGCCCCAGTCAGAGTCACAAGGTAAAAATGGTTGATATCAGTGGCAAGGTGTTGCTACAAGGAATGCACATGATGAACACCCTATCACTTACAAATCAAAAGTTATAAACAAGGTGTAAGTTTTTCAAAGGAAGACGATGTTCAAATATACCAAATGGAAAGCTCTTATTACAAGGATTCCTCGTATGAAACATGGAAGCTATGTCACATACCATTCAAAAGTTATGGGTAAGGTCCAAGTTTTGCGGACAAACAGACATACAAACTAACGGACAGGACAAAACTAGATATCCCCAACCTTTGATTACTGGCGCATAATACTGAATGTTACATGTATGTAAGAAAGGCCTGTATGTTTTATATATGTGGGTGTGCAGCATCGTATGATCCTTATACAAATACTGAAAATACCTTCCCAAGATAAAAACATATTCTCGTTTTTATATCTGCATTTGCTCGACATGTAGGTGATAATGTGTCCTAACGAGGAATCCGCAATTCATATTTGATCCTCATCTAGGACCAGCTAGAATAAAGAGATATCTTTAATTTGCAAAATAAATCACGTGCCCTCATGCGTGGAAATCAGATTTTTCAAAATTTCAGTTTCAAATTGGCAATGTGCCAATATTCAAAGAGATTTTGTCAAATAAACATGGTAACATATTTTGCATATTTAGTTTATATTCGAACCAAACTGGATTGTATCTCTAAAGGGGGAAAAGTGTATACTGATCTCAGGGGGAGAAACTGTATTGGGTCGTTTTATCCGTGGGGATAATCTATGCTGGGTCGGTTTTACCGTCTAAAGGGTGGGGGCTATGCGGGGGAAAGTCTTTGCTACCGGTACAACACCGGTAGTATTACCCAGCGCTGGGCCATGGCCCTTTGGAGAACATTGCATTTTTTGTTTATGTGTTTGTGTTTGTTTTTGGTTTTTTTTAACTTAACATATATGCATTTTAACAGAGCATCTGGTTTTTAGACAAACCTTGCACAGACGCGCACACTGCTTAGAACACTCAAGTATGAGGAAATAACAGAATATATAGACAGACAGATAGATCTAGAATAATTCGAAAGAAAAAAAAAAGATGTTACCACAAAACTTTATCCCGGTACGCATTTTCTTCGAAATTATATATGCGACTCTGCGATTTTTTATAGATCAGTTAAACGTTTAAATGAATAGTCTACATGTCGGTGTCGTCCAGAAACACTTTAACCAAGAGTAGTTGCTGAGAAACCCCCGACGCACCGAGTAAAGCAATAAATATGATTTTTAATTGAATCAGTATGTTAAGACCAATGTGACACCTAATATTTAATTATTAATATTCAGCTCCTGACGTTTGTTGGAGTGAAAAGGGCTTAAAGGTAATGCAAGACATTTTTGATATGAAATTGTATGGCGGAATTGCGGAAGATTACCTGACTCGTACATTGGCAATGTCATTGCTGTAGAGCCGAGACTTTCCATCTCTCCTTTAATTTCGGTTTTATCATTTGGTATTTGTTCCCAACAGTTACAGATACATCATTTATTCAGAGTTTTTGGTCTGAATGCAAAACGTGGTTCTATTTTCCCGATATGCTCTCGGTATAGCCTCCTGTATAAATGTTAGTGATTTGCTTCACCATAGACACACTGACATTGTGGTAATTATTGAAATGGTTCAGCTTCACCTGAGCCAAACCATTTCAGTAGAAATTATTCATGTGGCTGCATGGATTTCCCGTTGTAGACACACTAAAACAACAGGATGTCTAACTTAATTCCCAATTGAAAAGTGATACCAACATCATTTTTTCAACAAGACATGACCCTACATTTTTAAATAATTTTGCTGTAGGTAAATTAGGTCACTTTGGTTTGTGAGACTTAGTGCATACTACTACCTACATCAAACAGAGTAAAAGCCCTGCATATGTAAACACTAGGCAAACAGTTGGCAAAAAAACTTGAGCCATATTTGACAAAAGAATATGCTACACAGATTTTTCTACTAGTCAGTCAAATTTGCTGGTTTGTTTACAATGAGAAGACAACTGATCTGAATGAACTGGAAAGGTGGTAGGGGTTTATAGAAATGTCAGAGTGCAAAGTGATTCTAATTAGAAACAGAGTACCCTGGAGTGCACCAGAATACACTGGTGTATGCAAGGCTTTATTTTTGACAATATTTATTAATATTTCTTGGTTATGTATCATAAATGCATTAAAATAAGATTCTCATTCTAAAGCAAAATTTCTTACTCCGTAAGAATTGATAAAAGTGGAATTCAACTGTGTAATCGCTGACATAGACACTTTAAATACAAACGGTATAATTGACAGTGATAGTTATAATATATTTTAAAGTACAATTGGGTTTCTTTATAGGAATAATTTAAAAATGATATTAATACATGTATTAGGAAAAAAAACTTTATAAAGTTTAACTACCGGTATATGCCATTTCAACACACCATTCTTTTCTGTCCTTTCATTAAATTAATCATATTGGTTAAGACAAAGATAACAGGGTCAGAGATTAGCAGTTGTCTGGACTTAAAAAATAATGTAAGATCTTTTCAGGCAACCTCAAGTTACAGTAGATATCTTTTAGGTCCAGATTTCTTTAAAAATTGCTCATTTGATGACCTTAAATTTTCATTAATATTGAACCCCAAGTTAATGATAAACAGGAATTGTTCATGATTAAATGCTGTAAGTAAAATTAAGTATTGTTCTGGTGTAAATGCAATTATTAAGTGTGAGGGATGAGATGAAACATAAATGCCATATTACTTTAAATACATCTAGGAGAAAGCAAGATGTTAGAAATATCAGAATTATACAAGGTGTCCCACTCCAAGAGAGTGCAGGAGATGGAGAAAGAGTTAGGCGTGGAACTTGAGGATCTCAAAAAAGATATTGAGGACAATCTGGTGGACCATATCCCTGTCAAGATGATCAGGTCTGTGTGTCATCTTAATTTTTATGCATTGTTTGATATTACTGCTAGGGCCAAAAGATAAAAATATGCATGTTTCCTGTAACCTGACTGGTCCTAATTTTTAATCTTGACCCTAACAGTTTTTATTGCACTTTCAGTACAAATTATTCCAGTATTAAAAGTTTGCCTTAAAATATGTAGTTCTTGATATCCAGGGGACATTTGTTTGGACAAAAATAAGTAATTGTCACTTGTGAGTGGTCTAAATGCATTCTAGTTCATGCCATCAAACATTGTTTCAGTAACAAATAAAATTTCCAAAAAAAAAGTGTTACAGGAAACATGCATATTTCTTGTTGGCCTTGGTGAAATTTCATTTTACTTTGTTGATAATGCTATATTCAATAAGTTCAGAGATTATTTGTTAAGTTGGTAATTCTAAGCTGTGTACTGTCAATGCAATTTACCAACCCAAGCAGTGGGGTTTCCTTATTCACATGCAGATATAGACAGTGACTAATTATACACTGTAATGTAAATTGTTTTGTCTTCTTTTGAATTAAACTATATTTAGATGAACCTTACCAGTTTCTATACCCGCAGTATTGTAGACCAAGGGTATATAGCATTTGAGTTGTCCTTCTGTCTTTCTGTCTGTTTGTAATTCCATCTGTTCCATCCCTCTTTCAATAAAAAAGCTATAATCATAAATGTAAGTGATAGGGCTTTCATATTTGTTTATTTATTGTGGGAAGACATTTGTTTTTGTACATTAATATTTGACCTTCTGACCTTGACCTTGGAATTTGACCTATATTTTATGCTATAACTTATGAGTGCTAAGTGATAGAGCTTTAATATTTCACATGTGCATATCTTCAAATATTATGATCAAAGAATTTTCCAAAATTTCAGCTCAGTGCCATTACCGAAGAGTGTATCATTCTTCAAGAAAGAGAGGAAGCTAGTTATTGATAGACTTTTACAGGTAGATAGTACTCCATCTGTATATAATAAACAATACATATTTGTTACAATATTAGATTGTCAATTCATATTTGTTAGCATTATGGTGCATGTTCTACTAAAGAAGTATATATGATAGTGGCATGGTTAGCTTTAAAACATGTTTATTCAAGATCAAGACTGGCATGTGATCTGGGGAAGCAGGGCCATTTATACTTACCGGGGTAGATAGTGATATCTTTGTTATTTATAATATGGACCTATTGATCTTATTTACAATAAATTGTTTGTACATGTAGTAAAGTGTAGTGATGTGTATTAAAGGATGCTTAGAATGCAACTGTGTGCTGTTTAAAGTCCTATTAGAATGCTGGGGATTTTGCATTTTCTAACTGAATTATTATATTCATAGATATTATCACTTCCTCTGCTTCAGTATTTCTCTGTGAGATATCTAAAAATACTCACTTGCCCAGTTTTTCATGACTTCTGGTTCAACTTGTTGGACAAGTTGTTGTTCAACCTTTGACTTCATTTTACTGTGATTTCACAATTCAAACATTAACATCATAATAAAAAGCAAGTGAAGATTAAGTAGCATTTGCACAACTTCTGATGTCACAGTTTACAGAGATTAATGACTGAAAAAATCCATCAAGTTGTTCATTGGATTGTTGTATATATCTTGTGATCGGAGTCAATCAGAAGCATAATGTTTTGTCAGGGACTCATGTATGTAGATACATACATTATATAGAAAAATTGTGAACATTCTGATAGCACTTTAACACTAGATATATGTGTAATTTTAGTTTTATTAGATTCGGATGCTAAATTTATGTGCAGGACTTAATATTCTCGTGTTATGAAGTCATCTGCATATCAAACCCTTGTTTTGTTTTTGTAAGAAGAGTTAGTTCCGTTTAAAACCTGGCTTTGTGATCTATAGTAATTGATGGTAACTGAAATTACATGACAAGGTGTCAAAAGATGAAGATATTTTTAAAGATGGTGGGCAAAAAACATACATTCTTGAGTATGAATCAATTGTTGTCAGTAAGAGCATAGAGCAGTATGAAATTTCTCACCTAAATTCATTGAATAAAAGTGTGTTGTGCCATTTTTAAATGGATTTTAGATAAGGTGAATCATCCAATGCTCTGTCTTTATTTCGCATATTATCATAAGGTCTTTCATGCACAAGGACTTGTGTTGAAGTAATTAATCAATTAGCGCTTAATTGCAAATAAAAAGTGATTTATAGCACACAATTCAACTCTTCTTTATAAATCACAGTACGTAATAAATTACAAAAATCAATATACTGGTAATATGAAAAAGAAAACCCCGTTTTTGATACATCAATCGTTTCCATTTACATATCAGGTATATGATATTTTGCTGCAGAAATTTGCAACATTTTATTTTGTGTCACATTTTAAAAAATTGATAGCGTAAAGAAAATTAGGGTTACTCTGAGATTATGCCCCTTAAAAGCTTGCACCAAGTATAATTGGAAAAGATCTTTGCGTTAAGAAAATTAAAAGAAAAAATTTCATATTAATGTAAAATACAAAGTCACTGGTGCAGGGTCACTGTGGCGCTATAACAACAATTTATACAGTGCACATTTGTGTACCTCTGGAACCCACAGGTAAGACAAGTGCCCAGGAGGAGTTAGCATCTCCTGTCTGACTAACCACACCTGCCATTTGATGAAAATGGACAAGATTGTATAGTAAGTGTCACAGCCATACAATATCAGGACAAAGGTATAATGATACTATACAGATAGTGTTACAGCCACATATAGAAAGTGACACAACCATACAGCATTAGGACAAGGGTATAATGGCACTATATAGAAAGTGTCAAAGCCATACAGCATCAGGACAAGGGTATAATGGCACTATATAGAAAGTGTCAAAGCCATACAGCATCAGGACAAGGGTATAATGACACTATATAGAAAGTGTCACAGTCATACAGCATCAGGACAAGGGTATAATGACACTATATAGAAAGTGTCACAGCCACATATAGAAAGTGTCACAGCCATACAGCATCAGGACAAGGGTACATTGACACTATATAGAAAGTGTCTCAGTCATATAAACCAGGACAAGGGTATAGTGACACTATACAGAAAGTGTCACAGCCACATATGAAAGTGACACAACCATACAGCATCAGGACAAGGGTAAAATGACCTTATATATAAAGTGACACAGCCATATAAATCAGGACAAGCTTATAATGACACTATATAGAAAGTGTCACACACAGCCATATAAATCAGGAAAAGGGTAAAATGACCTTTTATATAAAGTGACACAGCCATATAAATCAGGACAAGGGTGTAATGACACTATATAGAAAGTGTCACACACAGCCATATAAATCAGGACAAGGGTAAAATGACCTTATATATAAAGTGATACAGCCATATAAATCAGGACAAGGGTATAATGACACTATATAGAAAGTGTCACACACAGCCATATAAATCAGGACAAGGGTAAAATGACCTTTTATATAAAGTGACACAGCCATATAAATCAGGACAAGGGTATAATGACACTATATGGAAAGTGTCACACACAGCCATATAAATCAGGACAAGGGTAAAATGACCTTTTATATAAAGTGACACAGCCATATAAATCAGGACAAGGGTATAATGACACTATATAGAAAGTGTCACACACAGCCATATAAATCAGGACAAGGGTATAATGACACTATATAGACAGTGACACAGCCATACATAGAAAGTGTCACAGCAACAACATCAGGACAAGGGTATAATTACACTTAAGTAAAACCATGAAAACAAATAAAATTTTCCTCTATGCAACTTTGTTATTGCTTTAGAATAGTATTGTATGTTTGACATATGTAAATGTTATTATTTGAAATAGTTATGTGGTACTTTTTGTTGTTCTATTTGTTTACAGGTCAGTGAAGCTCAGCCTTTGAAGATGCAGGCAGAGTTGATGAAGGAAGAAATGATGTCAGCTGAAGATCATGAGTACACTGTGAAGAGCATTCCACTGCTTTTACATCAGGTTTGTCATTGTATAGACATTGTACAGTGAAAGTGACTTGAAAAAGGAATGAAAATCAACAAAACAATATCTTGATGTTTAAACAGATCATTGAAAATAAAGTCAAAGAATTATTTAAATCATGGTGGTTTATAAGAGTGGAGCTATTACCTGGTATGTAGAAAAGGAGTAATTTGCTTTGCTTTTCAGTATTTCACAGATAGAATACAGGAACTTGTGCAGTGCAAACACCTCCATATGCTACGCTGGAAGAGATTTTGTGAACACACTGGAACAATAGAGGCTCTCTATCCATTATACACAAAAAGACTCAAGTAATTGTTACATTTTATTATAAAATGATGTCAGACTCATTAAGAAAGCTGTGATAATTAACAAAACAACTTGAATTTACTGATGTTTGCTGTATTCACATGTTAGATTTCCAGGCTGTCACAATATTTTGATGTACAGAAAAACATTAACAAATGTATGTATAAATCGTTAAAGATATGAAAAATAAACTTTTGAAAATAAGTTAACTGCACCAGTTGTAAACAAGTTAACTATACCAGTTAACCCTACCAGTTTTAAACCAATTAACCATACCAGTTTTAAAACAATTAAATATACTAGTTGTAAACTAGTTAACCATACCAGTTATAGCCGAGTTAGCCACACCAGTTGTAAACCATTTAACTACACAAGTTCATAGTATGTTTGACTGTTCAAAGTTGTGCCGTGAAAGGTGATTGTTGTATTATCAAACATTTTTCTACTATTTGGTATACTGTTGTCGTCTTTATTTTCTTTTACTTAATCTGGGATGAATACATTCATGCTGTCAAGTCACGTCTCTAAAATCTTCTCTTCCATGCTGCTTTTGGCAAGGAAGACATGAAATTAAAATTTAAATACAGATAGACGTCTAGCTTAAAACAATTCCAGATTGTGACATATATTCTCCCATGAATCTGCAGCATATAGAACAACTCTCTTAAATGTTATTCTTATGAAAGATCATGCGGCCTTGATATATCAATTTGCATAATTCCTTATGACGAGACTCTTACCTCAATACTGAACATATTTATCGTGAAGTTCCTGGAATTGAAGATTGATGTAGCAGGTGATGTGTCTAAGAAGATGTTTATTTAATCATATAAAACATCCAGATGTTTCAACACCCATCTCAATATATTTTTTGTAGTCATGTGATGAAGGAGTATGATGACTGTGTACAACGGGCCAGTCGTTTGAGTGCAACCCGTGAGGATTTACTGTGCAACACTGACACAGCCATGATGAATATTAAAATAGACGATCTGCTGATTTATTTAAGATGGGTTGTGTGCCATATGCACAGTGTCAAGAGAATTAACCATTATCTAAGGGTAAAAGAATATGTTATGTTGAAAGTTAATGACTTGTTTTAATGTCAAATGTATGTATGTATTGGTATGAAGGAAGAGGAGATATATGTATGTGTGTTATAGCCCTAAGTTTAAATGGAACATGAATAACATATATGTTGTGTATATACAAATGTGTATGTATATTGAACATTACACTAGGTGAAAAATAGACTTACTGGTTAATGTATTTGTTGTCAAGACAAATAGATAAAAGATGCTTATTTATTTATGTAATTTACCATCAAAACTTAAGGAAAATAACATTAGATTTTTTTATTTATTTTATATTTGAAGTATTTTATGTTATTACATATTGTAAAGTACTTACATTTGTTATTATTTTTTATCCTATGTGTAATTTTGTTTTTAAATCAACATTATTCTTTTTCAAATGTTACAGGTTATTAAATGGCTTCCTTTGACACACAAGGATGATACAGCACCTCCTACCAAAGAAACTGAAGATTTTGTAAGTAATCTATATGCATACATCATTATCGTTTGTTAAACACTGTGTAACTATTGTGTGTATGAATTATGAAAAATGTGCATAAATTTTATGGAAGATCTGGTACAGTCCAACCTGCCTTAGCACCTCAATGAATTAAGCAACTTTCTGTCACACATACAACCGAAATAAAACCCTCCCAATGTATTTTCCTATATAAATTACCTGATTTTAGCGACTCACTGCCTTATGTGACTAATGGCCAGAAGATCTGGTAATTATTTGTGATTCATCTACTGAAAACAATTTCTTCTTTTTTTTATTGAAATTTTATGCTACACTGTAGACTTAATTAACAACAGCAACATCTGAGAGTATTGAAACAGCTCTACTGTCTGTATCTTCATTTATTTGCATGTGTGTGAAACTTTTGTGTGTCATATGGTGATGTTCTTTCTTCATAGTATTTTTATTTTACAGGAGGAAACTACAAGTGCCTCCAAGATTGCTTCTCGTTACCAGGATGACAACTTGGGTATATTCCAGCGGCCTAAGTCTGGAGTGTCTCGTCCTAGTTCTGCCTCCTCTGTCCAGGCCTCTACACCTATACCCTCTGCACCTCCAATTAATCCTACCCTTCTTTCCACTACACCACTGCCATCCTCTGCCTTCACATTTGCTGCAGCTGCCTCTGGTAAACATTTCACATGTGTAATAATTCATTGAGCATTTTAAAAGAGACTTAAGTGAAATTTGATATCTGTTGATTTAAGGGTTAGTAGATCAAAGATCAAAATTAATTTTTCTCCTTCGAAAATCTCCTTATAGTTTTGCAGACTTTGGCTTTGGCGCATAAATAAAGGATTAAGGAAAACAATTTTTTTAAGTCATGGGATCAAGGTTGTTTTAAAAAACATACTTTGAATGCTTTCACATTCTTTAAATGACAAACTCCATATGAAATAAATATAAAGAGGAAGATTAATAAAAATTCATTTTTAAAATTGTAGAATCAGATGTCAAGTTCACAGATAAAATAATGGAAATTATTTTCTAGATACTAAGCTAATTTCACACATTCTTATCCGGAATAAGAGCTTTGTTTTTCTTGAATAATACAATTTAATCTTCATAAGTCGGAGTTTTTAAGGTCCCAGCAAAATATAGTTTGAAAAATCAGGAGTTTGGATAAAACATTTAATAGACTGATCTCCAGTATGGATGATATTAAAATGATATGTTGTAGGTGGAGGGCTTGCTACAGATGAAGAAACCCTTGGTCTACCTCTCAATGTTTTAGACTTTCACTCACTAAAACCACACCTTAGCTATCTGCTGAATATCTATGGAATTAATTATGTAAGTAATATATGGATAAGGCAGTTTTTAATAAATGCTACATTATATGATTAATTCTTATACTACCTCATTAAATATATGGAGATAAAGGGATCTGTATGTCAGACTGTCAGTCCATCTGCTTATAATGAAAACTCAATCTGATTAAAACCATATCTTTATTCCGCTTCTCTATTTGTTCCATTGCGTATAAAGATCTGGTGAAACCCTGTAAGGGTTCACGTTCTGGTGACCTCTGATTTTCAGCCAATGAGTGGATCGGCTACAAAATCTTAGGGATGGAATTATCATTCACAGCGTGCGTGACCCACAAGGTAGTTTTTGAACGGTGCTCGTTACATATTGCATCACTATCACGTGCCTAGCCGAGTCACTGATTGGCTATGGGAAATAATGGTTTCAGTGACTGAGATGTCATCAAAGGTCACCAGAACGTGAACCCTTACGGGGTTTCACCAGATCTTTATACGCAGTGGAACAAATAGAGAAGCGGAATAAAGATATGGTTTTAATCAGATTGAATGAAAACTTAGAAACTACATTTTCATATGAATACAACTGCTATATATTATAAAAATTCGCTTCATGTTTCACACAGTTGTTACTCATGATAAAAGGTGTGTCTTGACTTTGATTCAAGGTCGTACCTTTAAATTCAAGGTCACAGTGAGCCAATAACCAAATGTATTGTACCACATTGCTATCACAGAGACATTTGTCCCATTAGGTTGTTGTAGTTCACAAACATAACCAAAACCAATCGGTAGTCTCTCATACGTCATAAAAACTTGATATGTAAATAGTCTGCTATATGCTTTATTGACAGGATTTGGAATCTGTCTCAAATTCTGCTGATGAAATGGAAATGTATGCTGCGGTGAACAGGAAATTTAAGAGCTTGTTTAATCGTCAAGAGCATATGAGGACCTTTAAGACATATGATAGAATTGAGGTATGATAGTCAGTATAGTCTATAGAACACATGATCACACTGAGGTATGTGAGAGTTTGTATGTTCAGACACAAGAACTGGAGCAATATGATAAAATTTAAGACATATGATCACATTCAAATGTATTAGTCAATATCAGTGCTGTTTTGCACATAGATTTGTATACATCACATTGATACAAACATACAATTTAGTTTAATTAGATTCAATTACAATGATAGAAAATACAGATTTAATTTGAGTATCTGTTCAAAATTTACAAAATGAAAGTCTTGAAGAGATGAAATCAAAGTATACATAAGCATAATATGTGACAAGTAAAGAACTGTCACTGCCGTCCACATAAGTGCACCAACCTCGACCATTTTTGTTGGATATGCTGTTGTGTTATACAAAGCACAAATGACATAACAAGCTTCTTTTCTTATGAAATAGTAAACAGTATGCAGTTAGTGGACATTGACATAGACAATGAATCTTATGCCAGTGTACTACAATTGTATTTTGAAAAATAATTGAATTATTACATGTACCAGCATATGTCAAAAACAAATTTATTCTTATAAGCTTTTTTTGATTTTTAGGAGGGTCTGCAGAATTGGGGATCAGATTCCTATATCCATGCTCTTAAGCAAGAATCAAATTGGCTGCCATTTGTACAATTGAAAACTAAACGAGATCCAATCCAGGAGAAGAAATGGACAGAATTACGTCATGTGGGGAATAATGATGAAATTCTCAAATATATGTCAAAGTTCTTACATGTGTCTGACCCAGAGGTTAGTAAACAAAGAACTGCAAAATCAATGAAAGGGTGGAAAATTAACAAAAGTATGGCAACATCAAGAAAGTTTTTTAAAAGCACTAAAAGTATGACAAAATCTATAAAAGAATGACTAAATCAATAAAAAATAGAACAAAATCAATAAAAGTAACTTCGAAGGCAACCTGAAATTTTATAACACTCATTTTTTCTATGAAAATTTGTGCTAGATTGTTTTTCAATTTCAAAAGGTTTTTTTTCTTTGTAGCTTTTTTCTGTAAACATTTAAATATTCTTAAATATATTTTGATAAATGTTATGATTAATATTTGACAATGTATGAGAGATGTGGGAATGGTTCTCATGATGTTCATACCATAGTGAAAAAAACCCCTGAAAGACATTGTGAACAGTGGCATTTTAAAGCAAAATGAACTGTATTTTGTATAGATTTTAAACAGTTTATCCCAGTTAAAATCCTCTCTATGTTCAAGAGGTTGGTAACATTCTGCTTCCATGTAGAAGTCTGATTGAAAAATTGTTGAAATGACATAAAACCCCAGTCCACAACAGACATTGAATATTGTTGTTATGGTAGCTTTCAAGAAAATCTTGTAAACTGTTACTTGGTAAATCCAATTAATATGGGACTTGCTTTATGATAGAGCTGTAGTTCATTTTATAATGAAAATCGGGCAGTCAAAATAATGTTCATAAAAGCTATCTTAAAAAAATTCACTTCCTGCAGCACAGCGGCATCCATTTGCAACCAATTCTAGGTGATGCTGTGATACAAACACAATGTGAATTTTGTTTTGATATCAAATATATTGACTGCATCTGGTACATGTAGTATAAGTGTCAGTCTTGGGAAATTATTGACACAATTTGATACTGGTAATAGCAAAATGGTCACTTCATTAAAATACACATGAAAGAGAAAACAAAAGACATCTGCCAAAGCTGTATGACACAAATCACCAAGGACATAAACACAAAAAATGAGTCACAAGTTTGTTATGCAAGCATTGTTGTCAGAAGCTGCTGAACCACTGTTCTTTGGTGATAATGGAAAATATAATATTTTTAAATGATATCTCTCAGAACAAAGCACACACAGTGACAGTAAAAAAGGCTATATTTGAGGCAGAGAATCTCGGACTCCTTGCACCCTTACTTCATCCTGTACATCTATATGTACTTGCATTGATCTACCTGGATTGCTCTCATCTGAAACAGGAGATAGCGAGACAGAACGTTTGAGTCTTTGTGTTTCAATATCATGATATTTATTAAAGTGGAGTGTGTTATAATGATAATGATAGCAATGCGATATGTCGGTAAAGAGTTAGTCTTGAGAACTTTGAACAAATAATTCTCAAAAACATGCATTAATGAATTGAACAAATGGTAATTCAGACTGGACCAGTACTTTTCTTAAGCACTTGCTTGCTTGACCAATGGTTTTACTAGTTTTGCTGCAGCTCTTAATATTTCTGTCTTGCTATTTATACATTTTCTGAATGTTTCTCCTAAGTGATGCGAGACCTTCATACTATATCTAAAATCAAATTATTCGTATTTTTTGTAGAAAGTACAGGATACTTTGAGAGATCATGCAGCCATTGTAAGGAATCCACCACAGCCACAAGCTGCCTATGTAGCATCTCACAAAGTAGCCAATTCCTATGACACCAAGGCAATGTGGAGGAAGATATACTCAAACCCAGATCTATATGCAGAGTAAACTTTCCTTTATTGATTTATATCACGTCTGATATATCGTTCAGATGGTATCTGTGCAGGATTCACTTGGATCTATGTTTTGAAATAGTAATGTAATGTAATGTAATTCATACATCAACAACCTTTTTATCATTAATGTCAACAAAGTGGTAACGTTATCTTCGATCATAGCTCCATTTTTCATGTTTTTGAGTAGTGTGCAATGTCTGTTTGCTCATTCTTCATGTGTATGTGAAATGTGCAAATGAATGTTGCAGAAAATTTGTCATAGAGTTGGTTTTCACAATTTCTTTCATATATCGCAGTCATATGCAAATGTGTTTAAAAATACATGTCAAGAGTGTCTCGTAAAACCCATCAACCCATTATTTGAAGGTGCAAAACATAACTTGCAGTATCTAGAGACTGAACATTAATTGTTCTGGGTAATCATTCAAATGAAAAATTTAAAAGCAAAGTATTTGTAATTTGTATGTCTATGTTGGAGTTGCCATTTATTCTGGGTTCTTTTATTACTATAGAAATGAAGATGATGGCCTTGGTCTACAGGATATGGATGATGATGCAGCAGGAAATAAGTCACGTGCCACTAGTGCTCGAAGGAGAAAAGACAGCTACGACTTTGTGAACACTGTACAAATGTTTGGTAAGAGTTACCACTTAAATTGTTAATTATTTTATAATAAACTATTGCACTAATAGGTTTTAAATCAGAAATCAGGAATGGCTAATGGGACAAAATTTTGCTTGAAGAGCTGAAAAAACTATCATTCTATGTTCTTGATAGCAGATCTCACCAAAGCATTTTTCTAACAAGATAAGTGTTGCATTCTACAACTGTTCCATTAATAAGACAGGGACCACTAGGATAATACTGAATAAATGACTTGTTAAAATGTTTTGTGCCAAATACATGTGGTACTTTTGTGTTGAAAGCTATGTGAAAAAAGGGGTGGAGTGTTAGTTATCCGATATATGATCATTAACTCATGTACATATCACTAGTTACAGTATATAACAACAAAAGAAGAATCTATCAGTCATTCAACCTGAATTACAGACCCAGTTTTCAGTTCTTTTGATTTATACTAATGCTAGTAGGTGTAGAACAATGTTATACATTGTATTTATCTATTGTTCTGAATGTCTATAGAAATAGCTTTCTTATTTCACACATTTCTTTCTTGTACACTCATTCTGCAGTTTTCTCGTATCAATATCTATTCCATCAACAGATGACAAAACAAAGGAAGGTGAAGGTTAGATATGAATATATATGCTAGAGTATGAATGAAATGTACCATTGTGCTATACAACAGCATAAGTTTTGTTGTATGTTATGTTAATTGTATTCTGTAAAAAACAAAATCCAGACTGTAGTTGTCATAGTGTTTTGTTCAGTTATTGGCTGTCAGTGACGAGGCTCTCTGACCAGATACAAGATCTTATATTGTCTCGTGTCAATAAACATGTATTATACTACAACAAGATATTTAAGTTCAGTTGAACTACATTGTGTATAGTAGTGTATCACCTCTGCATGGATGCAAGTTTAAAATATGTTGTTATTTCTTTGATGGCATGTTTAAAGAATTATTTTATCATTACATTCAGCTTGAAAATCTGAAAACTGGAATATCATTTTAGAGCAGTTTTGATGTAACTGTACAGGAATTAGCCACTCATATTGTCCAATTGAAGTATTATAAAAAAGATATATCTGTTGTTTGAAACTCTTTATTCAACATTGAATAAAGAGCTTCGACCAACACATAATTCAAGTCATTCCCTATGGAATGCTTTGACAGTAATGAAAAAGATAGTTTAACTAAATGCAGTTTTAACTAAATGCAATCTATATGGTTTCATCTTTGATTACATTTGATTTCTGGAACCTGCATCTTCCCCTTTATAATTGTTCCACTGATGCCAAATAAACAGATTTAAAAAAGGGTCATGTAATCCAATTTGGTTTTCATGATGGCCATCTTTAAGTTTTTAGTACTAGATTTTCTTCTTCTTCAAGAGAAAGTTGATGAAACTTTATAAAAATGATGTACTCGTGTCAAGATACCTAACAAACACATAGAAAATTGTGTTAAGTTAATTTACTATAACTTTGATAAACTTTACCATCCCTAAAAAGGAAGTAACTACCCCTGAAACAAGACATTTATGATAGAAATTATATATGCAGATTCAACCTGCAAGACTTTTTGTCCTTTTATTCTATTAACATAGATAAGTGCAAACTCTCATTATTTAAAGGTAAAAAGAAGAACCAGTTTACTTCCAGTAAAAAAGTTGCAAAGTAATTCATTAAAAAGATTTTTTTATACTGTCTCTTCCATTTACTGCTAGTCTAAATATAGAACTTCATTTCCACAGTCTCTTGTTTATTTATATTTTGCATCTATAGAGGAAATGTGGAATATTATTTAAAACTATCATCTTATGTCATCTCTTCTTCAGACATTTGGTACTGTTTTCATTTTAATTGACAAAAGCTCACAATTTTTGACATTTTTAGACAATTCAAATCATATTGTAAAATATGTTTTTCAAAATGGTTCAAAATAGAGTAAGAAGCATGTTATGTCATTCACATAGCAATTTAGGAATATATCGTTTGATGTCCAGCTTCATGCCTTGTGCTTCTGTGTAAATTGGCTAATTATAGCTTCACTTATAAGACGAGTAGTAAAAATTATGATACATCTGTCAATCATAAGTCCAGTACATTGTTGATTTTCTATGCAAAACCCATATTGATAAGCATTACTACACTGTAGTAGTAGTCGTGTGAGCCTTTATGACAAAGGAAGGGTTTATGTTGGGAAACTTAGTTTCCTTGAACATGAATGAATGAGATGTTGTCAACTGAATTAAAATTTGATCTGTAAGCTAGCTGTCGTACGAGTATACTCTAAGAACAGAATAAATAACCACCTGTAAGGGTTCATGTCAACATGACATTTTCAATTCACCAATCAGAGTACATGTATGATCTATAGTACATGTGTATTTTGGATTTTAAATGTATGCACTGTGATGCTTTTCTCTTCTATTTCTTTTAGCATATTCATGAGGTCAGTAAAATGTTATTCATGATGATATGAACCCATATGGAATGTTTTTAGAAATGATTACCATAGATCTTCATAATTACAGGTCTAATTTCAATCATACAGTGAAATGTTGTGATTTGATATCTGAATGATATAGGCATCTAGATTGATTTTAAAAAAGCTTTGCAATTGTGTAGCAATTAATTGTAAAATTCAGTTACTATTTGTTCTGGTCAGTGGTATTCATTTTCAAAATCAGATATATAAGTGTTTTTATTAGTGACTTTTAGAAGATATTAGTCTTTGCTTAGAAATTGATAATTAATGATCTTTAATTAATGCTGAAAAGCCAAACATTGTATTACACACAGTGTCTTATGATTAATCAGATTTTCCTCCAACAATCTCAGCCAGACTTCTCTGGATCTTCATAGTTGATATAGTCTGTGAAGTCATGCTGGCATTGAGAACAGCAATCTCTATATAAAAAAAATTTAGTTTCGCTAAATTCATATTCATTTGAATACTCTTTTCATCTTATGGAATAGAAATTCTATGTGATAATGATGAATTACCAAAGTACATATTGTTATTTTTGACATACTGGTGTTCTCTAATTTTCATATCAGATGAGATATAGGGGAATGTTTGGATTTAACTTTTGATTAAGACAATACATAAAACACCTTAACCTCTGGCAGTGACACTCAACTAAGTAGCAGTCTCAGTTGATGTTAAAGTTGGAGTTATCTTATGGTCTACATGATGATCTGATTCTAAAAATAGCAGCAACAGTGACCAACCAAGATCCTAACGATGGCATAGTGTTCGACAGACATAACTTGTTGTTTTCACCAAGCTTTCAGTATGAATATTACAAAACAAAACAAGAAATAATTGCTGTGCATCATTATGTATGTACCGGTATTTTCAGTTAGATAAATGTATATGAAATTATACTGTATCAATATAAGAATTTTGTATAGTCTTTAAGTTCTTTTCAGGATATCGTTTTCTTGATTCCTTTTTCATTGTTGATACAGTCGTTTAGAGTATTTTGTTAAGATAACAGTGTATTTTGTCAGAGGTTACTCGGTATATTTTGTTTCTGATTAGGACTAGATGAGGGAGAACAAGACAGACAAGATCCAGCTACCGTACAAGGTGCTTATCTCTCCTTCCTTCATCTCAGACATCTTCGCCTCAGGGACCTCAGTCGAACTGTAAGTATACTGGGCATTGTGCAAAACAAGAAAAGGGGTGAGGTTAGTAGTGTGGTTTAGGTTGTTCCCTGTTTTTCTAACCCTTCTGAAACAAACAATCAGGTTTATAATAATCCATAGTAATGCGTTAATGTGTTAAGTCCATCCATTTGATCACATCCAACTGAACTTGTAACTATTGTAGAGAACAAATTTTGAAACATATGTTCATCATACTTACTACACTTGTTATCTGTTATGTGAGGGATGTCACTCTATTACACCTCATCAGTACTCTGATTACTTATCTTGTATCTAATTTAGAAAGCCGGCGTGGCCAAGTGGTATCGCGTTGGACTCCTGATCGGGAGGCCAGGGTTCGTGTCCCGCTCTGGTTATGCCGGTGTCCTGTCTTTCGGATGAGACAGTAAAAACCGAGGCCCCGTGTCGTGGTATGCATGGCACGTTAAAGATCCCTCACTGCTTCGGGTGGGTCCATTGCAAAGGTCAAAATTTGTATGCCCCGCATCAGGCAGATGCCATCACCATATACGTGAAATATTCGTGGTGTGACGTAAAACAAAAATCAATCAATCATGTATCTAATTTAGAAGCCGGCATGGCCTAGTGGTATCGCGTCAGACTCCTGTTCGGGACGCCGGGAATCGAGTCCCGCTCTGGTCATGCTGGTGTCATGTCTTTCGGATGAGACAGTAAAAACCGAGGCCCCGTGTCATGGTATGCATGGCATGTTAAAGATTCCTCACTGCTTCAGGTGGGTCCGTTGCAAAGGTCGAAATTTGTATGCTCCTCATCAGGCAGATGCCGTCACCATATACGTGAAATATTGGTGGTGTGACGTAAAACAAAAATCAATCAATCAATCAATGTATCTAATTTAGTGTCATGTAATGTATGAACTTTAAGTTTACAAGCAGTCTGCCAAATTTTGTTAACTTTAATAGGTATATTTTTATTTTGGTATTATAAGATACAGAAAGAGTCACACTCAATATTATGGAATTTTATTTGTAACGATTGTTTACAAAAATTGCTTGGTAGCTGCTCAAAGATGTAGAGTTTGCTTGTGCCATTTCTTTATAACAAATTAGCTTTACTTTGCACTTTATACATCCCAAGGTGCCTCTACCATTTATACTGGATTTGATGCTGGGTTTGATTTGATGCTTTGATTTTATGCTAGATATGATATACATTGTTAATTAAGTCACAATGCCCTTAATTACCCAAGCAGATTTCTGTTTAATATGAATAGGAATGTTTCTTGTCTTGCTTAATAAGGCTCTGCACTTTTGCTCATCAACTTTTTACTGGTGTTAGAATGTTTTGTGTCCTCTTCAGGGTAATACAACATATAGAGATAACTCTGTCTGTCTTTGTGGCTGTAGAATTTAAGCCTTTCTTGTCATATGTTTTCAACCACAATTGATGGGATTTTAAAATTTCACAAGACCTTTGCTCTGGTATAGAACATTTTGACTAATTGATTGTTACCTTTAACCTACATGTTTAAAAAATAATGGTTAATAAATACTTTTTTATTTGCTTGTATTTCTTTCATTTATCACAGTTGTATTTCTTGTGACCATTTTGCTGGCATCACATTTGACCTTTACATAACATTTGGATTACATTGTTGCTTTCATAGGTCATAGATCATGGGTTATATTTCTTTATGATTGTAACTGAAATTTTCCTATACATGTAATCAAAAACCATTCCTGATCTTTATATCTTCACTGAAAATTAGAAAACAGCCAGTGACGCATGTTTTCCATCAAACATTCTCATTCCTGTTCTACTGACATACATATTAATCATTGATAGTTGTTTTTGTAGGCCTTGAGTATCTATAATTATTTCCGGTCCATTGAGAGAATGCTGACCATCAATGATAGTGGACTGTCACAGGAATCTGCTACTTTCAAAAAGACAAGGTGTGTAGAAATAAGTTCATGTCAAGTTCATGAGAGGTGAAGTAAAAAGTTGATTCATTTTAAATGAAAGTAGTTTACATCTTTTTCTAGAATAGAAGTCACAGAAACAATACATCTCTAAAAAACACATATCTATTTAAAAATCTCTTTCACACTTTTTAGTTTCAAGAAAAGTTTACCTTTAATATGGAGCAAATGTTGATACCACTACCAGTATTAATTAATGATTATACTGATTCTAGAAGACTATAAGACCTTGAAGGGTAAAAGATATTTAAGCTATCAATCTTCTTCCTTCAGTATACATGCATGTCTGTCTGCAGCATAGGTCATTTAGTTCCTGTCTAATATATATATATATATATAGTAATTGCTATTTTTCACTATCAGACACAGAGCAATGTTTGCTTAATTTGGTATATGGAATTATTTTACTGTATTTCTAGTCAACAAAACCATCGTAGAGGCACGGAGCATGATGGGACTGTAGGAGGAGGAGGGGGACTTGGTTACCATGGATATGTGCACAACACTCCAGCAGACTTCAAGTAATTGATAACGTATTTCTTATTGGTTTTGAACAGAACACTATGTAATGTCACTGTATAGATCATCTTATAAAATAAGTAGATTTTTTAATTTTTCAAATTACAATGAAATGTTTCAGTAAGTGGAAAAGGATGAAATTTTTCTATTTTTCCTTTCTCTCACATACAATATGTTTATTCATTCAGTTTTAATAAATTTTCATTTATAAAATTCTTGCTATTATTTTACATTATTTGTCATGTATCAATAAACTATATATGATCATAAATTTCTTTTTGATAAATTAATGCAGCTCAATGCTAATTAATCCCTTATAGGATAAATGAAGCAGAATTCATGGAATTTGCTGATGTGGAAAATCATGATGATTTTTACTCGTATGAAGAAGGTAGAGTGCATGTTCAGGATTCTCGAGGATATTACATTATCTATGATGCGGCAGAGAAAGATTTAGGGTAAAATAATTATTCCTTAGATAGTAGATTGATACTAATTATTGATAAATCATAATTCCCATCATTCCTAATAAAATGAGACAGGATGTAAGACAAAAAGTCATATCTCTGAGATAAAATTTTCAAGAAAAATTAATAGCTTATAGACAAAATTTATCCCAGGATAAGATCATTACTTTAACATGTCTAGCTCACCATGACAAAGTGGAGAAGAGCTTATGCCGTGTCACAGTGGTCTGTGTTTTAGATGAAGTACAATGTCTATATGGACCAAGTTTGCTGTATAAATGCTTTCCACAAGAATTAGTTAATAGTATGCACAGGTGCTATATTTCACCAAGATGTTCTACTTAGAAGACATGTTTCAGAAGTGTGGACTTGTTCAGATTTTGAAAAATATTTGGTTTCATAGATCAAACTTGTACCTTAGATGCATTTTGAGACAAATAATTAATTGCATTACTTCAAACACCAAATAATACAAGCACTGATTGTTAGTAGTAATTATCATAAACAAAGTTTTAGAGGGTATTTAGGAATCATCCTGTCTGTCTGTCCAACCAGTTAAGAAGTTTTGAAAATAAATTTCTCTTACAGTATAAGGGATAGGGGTTTTATATTTCACACACACATTCACCATAATAAATAGTACATTTTGATACCAAGACATTGACCTAATGACTTTGACTTTGCACTTTGGCCTTGTAATTATACTTTGATTAAAAAGTTCTGTAAGCAGATTTCTCTTATAGTATAAGAAATAGGGCTTTCACACATTTTGATACTAAGACATTTGACCTAGTGACCTTGACCTTGACCTTTGGTCTCGTAGTTATACTTTGGTTAAGAAGTTCTGAAAATAAATTTCTCTTACAGTACAAGGGATAGGGCTTTCATATTTCACACACTTTCTCCATAACAAGTATTACACCTGAATACCAAGACATTTGACCTAGTACTTTGATCTTTAACTTTGGCCTCGTTATAATGCTTTGGTTAATAAGTTCTGTAAGCAGAATTCTCTGATAGTAAAAGTGATAGGGTTTTCATATTTCACACACACATTCACCATAACAAGTACTATATTTTGATACCAAGACATTTGACCAAGTGACCTTGAACTTTGATCTTGTATTATTAATTTGGTTAATAGTTCTGGAAGCAGATTTTTTATATGGTAGAAGGGATTGGAATTTCATATTTCACACACATTCACCATAACAAGTTTTACATTTTGATACGAAGTCATTTGACCTAGTAACCTTGACCTTGAACTTTGACATTGTGATAATAATTTGATTAAGAGAGCAGATTTCTCTTACAATGTATGAGACAAGGGTTTCATATTTTTTCATTGACTATACCTCTTAAACAGTAAGAATTAGGGATTTAATATATGACATATTAATACTTTGACCCAGAGTCACTGTTAGTCTATGAACAAATTTGTTGTCATTCAACTTTGCTGTTGCTAGGGATATTCATCCCAATAGGACACCTCTTGTTTACAGATAGCATACTCAACAGGGTCTGAATGTCCTTGCTGATATGAGCTATTAATTTCATTAAATATTATATGTCTTTATTTAAGATAAATGAATATACATGTATAAAAATTCATCAAACATAAATCTTTATAGTGAAACATATTAACCATAATGTTTAATCTCATAACTGAGTGGAAATGGAAATATTTTGAGAGTCAATCCAGAAGGAATATATATTTTGATCACTTTTATTTGTATCAAGAACTGAAATATTTGTCTTATGCATAATGATTAGATTTCTCGATGAAACTCCAAAGCTTTCATTTTCATCTAGCTACTGTTAACAATGGTCGCATAGAACCTTGAATCTGTATTTCTGTTAACCTGTAACAAGTATGTAATTTTGAAATCTTGTATCTGACCAATTAAGCCTCTCAACTAAATACTTTAAGTATGGTTTATTTGAGATTGTATATTCAATTTAATCAGAGCATTGGAAAAGGACCTCTTGCTGATTGCTACACACTTCATACAGAAGGACAAAGATTTACGATCTAAGTCTAAGATTCAGAAGCCAACAGAATCAGCCAGAAGAAGACAGGTATCTTATTGTGTCATATTGTACTTTGGTGATCAAAGCATATGTAAATATTACAGCAGGGTACAAGACTTTAATGTCCAAATTAGTATTAAATTTCAAATAACAATACTCCTGCCCCAATTTGCCTTTATATGAGCACTAATGTATCAATTACAATTAATAATTGATATTTTGTACAATGTGCCTAATACAATGTTAATTACAACCCACCCAAGGAATGTAGCTTTCATATATACATGTCTTCAGAGCTAAATAGTGAATGTCTTTTGTCAAAACTTGTATAATTATACTTAAGTAAGTAGTGGATAACAAGTGTACATATATCTTTACCTTTCGCTGTCTTTTATAGTTGAAAAATGAGTGCATATTAAGCAAAATAAACAAAACAAATACTATATTCTAGCATCAAACAGCAGGACCAGGTGATTTTGATATAGGAAAGTATGCACATCAGGAAGTGGACAGATTTGGACTGCTTTTAGATTTATGGAATAATATGACTACATTTTTAGAGTGCAAAAGAGAGGTAAAATATTAAAAATTTAAGTTTTATTAATTAGTTCTCATAAACTGGAGTATTTAGATGTGGGTCAGCATTTGCATGCTTAGTTTTGTAATTTTTTTTCTGACGATTTTGACTTATGATTAATTTTCTTTAATTATAGATAAACTTCTTTATTGTGCATTGTTGTTGAATTTGGTAAAGTCTGAAAATTTGCTAGCTGGAACATAAGGTTGGAATCCACGTCTGGATAGAAATGACATGTTAATGTTGATTTATAGGTTGTGAAGGTGCCTTGAAGGATATTTAAACAATATTTCTTTTAAAGGAGTATAAAGGAAAGAAAAATAAATCAATTCTTCATTCACTATTATATATATATAAAAATCTTTTCTCTCATGTAGCAGTCTCCAAGAGACTGGCAAAAAATAATAATATGAATTGCCTACATATTTGTAAATTAACTTTTAGTGTCTGTAGTTATACCATCTTTCTGTTTGTTAAAAAAGATTTACCATAATTAGAGTGGAGTGCTGTTATATGATGCTTGCATTGACTTTCTATGGTCTGCTAGCCTTACCCTTATTATTTAATGCACATCAATATTACAGGAGCAATGATCTGTTTGTGAATAGCAATTATTTACAAAAACAGTGAGACTAAAAAGGCTCCTTGTCTGCTCCCAATCATAACTGATTTAATTCTTGATATTTAGAAATGACTTGAAGACATTATTAGGCTTATATTGGAATTTGCAGTTGATAGATTGCTACTTGGAAGCGTATCTTCATGTGTTCAACCGAGAAGAGAAAAGAGCTTTGGCCCAAGTGATTGTGAATATTATGTATCGCCAGCCACGTTTTGACTTTGAATCTGTGTATTTCATCAAGACACTGAGAGCAGAATGTGTAATCATGAGGCAGATGACACTACTGGTAAAGAATGTCATGGACAAACAGGTAACAATTGTATAATGAACATTGTGTGAACACTTATTATGATATATTACAATTAAACCATTGAATTAGTTTTAGTTTAACATTAACCTTATTCTGATGCTTAGGTTCACAGTCATTTATTGTGAGTTAACTGGTTTCCGTTGTAAGTTTATGATGTACAGACAGGTGCCGTTTTGACATAACATAAATGTCCATGTGGAATGGTTTTGCTGGGTTGACATGTAGAACAATTAATGATGTACAGACAGGTGCAGTTCTGATATAACATTAATGTCAGTGTGGAATGAAATTGCTGGGTAGACATGTCGGTTGATTGATTGATTGATTGATGTTTTATGTCACTCCACGATTATTCCATGTATATGTTGATGGCATCTGCCTGATGCATTGCACAGAAATTTTTACCTTTGCAACGGACTCACCCGAAGCAGTGATCTTTTACATGCTACTGTGACACAGGACCTCAGTTTTAACTATCTCATCCGAAAGACAACATGTGTGCCCATGACAGGAATTGAACCTGGGACCTCTTGGTCATAAGACCAGCACCTCATTCACTCGGCCACACTGGCTTAGGTAGACATGTAGAAAAGTATTCTATATAGCTCCCTTTTTAAACTATTTCATTATTATCATTTTTAATGAATGATTTTATTTCTAGTTTTATTTATTATTGTTATAAAATAAATTGCAAGTCCAGCGTATCTGATATTTGACAATGTATCTTCCTCTGATTTAACATAATGTAAGGGACCAAATGCCTGACAATGCACTTTTGCCAGGATTTCCATTCTAAAATTAATGCTTCTATTGTGATTTCAGAGTCATTTGACACAAATTTGAGCATCAAAAGATCACATGTTGGGTATTGTCCCTTACTTCATGTAAATTTTGCAGATTGTCTATTGAATCCAATATTCTTTAAGTCTATTTCTCAACATGCAAGGACTTGATTCATTTCTAAATATTTTATCATCTTTATTATTATTCCAGGTATGCAGGTATAAGGTGTTTTTTACATGTACTTATACATGTACATATATAAGTTTAAGCTATAGGCAAGTGAGCGTGGCTGTTTTGAAATCAAGTTAATACAGCTTATCACAAAATTATGTTTGGTAGTCATGAGAAACCGGTGTGGCCTAGTGGTATTGCGTCAGACTCCTGATGGGGAGGCCGGGGTTCGAGTCCCGCTCTGGTGATGCTGATGTCATGTGTTTCGGATGAGACAGTAAAAACCGAGGCCTGTGTTGTGGTAAGCATGGCACGTTAAAGATCCCTCACTGCTTCGGATGGGTCCATTGCAAGGGTCAAAATTTGTATGCCCAGCATCAGGCAGATACCGTCACTATATACGTGAAATATTGGTGGTGTGACGTAAAACAAAAATCAATCAATTAATCAGTTGGTAGTAATGAGTGTATGAGAATAGCAAAATCCATAATAACACAATGTTAACATAATGTTATGATAGGACAGACCCCAAATGTGTGTTATGTTGATAAGAGATTTGAAATAAAGATTATATATTCAGATCGAAGAGCAAAGAGAGTATGTACAAAAAGTATGCAGGGAAGGAGAGGAATTTGGTTTACCTTTATCTGTCATACCAAAACAACCAGTATCTATTAATTTAAGCAGGTAGGAAACAGATATTTTTCTGGTGTATGTATGTATATGAAAGGTATGAAAATAAAATGCTTGTTTCAGGAGAAAAGAATTTTTGTACTGCATAAATATGAATTTTTGAAATTTTATCTTTCAACATTGATATCTCTTATTTTCTTTACATGTATAATTGGAAAATTGTTTGTAAGAACATATATACCGGTTCAGTGTTGCATCATATACATATTTTGACCACTTCCATCTCTTCATTGATGCTTAAGACTAAAATCTGATGGTAGAGCTAAGCAAGAGGAAGATGATCCTTAGTTTTGAAGTAATTTACCACAGCCAAATTTGAAGTATATATTTTAGGCCTGTATAGAAGCTCTGAAGATTGGACTGGTGATGCCAACTGGAAAACTATATTTTGAGGAAGGTTATTTTGTTTTGTTATGACATTGTTTGGAAAGATTTGTTGTAAGTACTCTTTTTGGCATTGTAGACCTGCTCTGAGGAATATTTACATGTTGGAATTCCACCCTTCTCTGTCTTTAGCCAGCAGGATACCAGATGCCATCGACTATGCTTTACAGGTAGACATCTGCTTATGTATTTTTAAAAATATAGAAAACTGGTCTATGAATGTAAATCTAATGAAAACTACTTTTAACCTGGTGACCAGGAGTTGTATATATAGTTGACGTTAATACATGGATGACTTTATAAATAGTGGACCTTTACGGATGATTAAAAAGACAGGTGACCTTTATAGATGGATAACGCTTTAGATAGTTGACCTTTATAGATGAATAACGCTTTAGATAGTTGACCTTTATAGATGAATAACGCTTTAGATAGTTGACCTTTATAGATGGATAACACTTTAGATAGTTGACCTTTATAGATGGATAACACTTTAGATAGTTGACCTTTATAGGTGGATAATGCTATAGATAGTTGACCTTTATAGATGTATAACGCTTTAGATAGTTGACCTTTATAGGTGGATAATGCTTTAGATAGTTGACCTTTACAGATAGGTTATTTTACATATAACTGATCCTTACAAATGACAGACTTAGTAGATAATTTATCATGACATTGTAGATAATTGACTTTTAATACAGATGATGTTATAGATTGTTGATCTCTATAGATAGTTGATCTTCATGTTTCTAGATCTTAGGCAGGGCAATACATAGGTAAATCCTATGTGGGATATGTAACAAAAACTTGCATTTCATTTGATGTGTTATAGTTTTTCTGTGTAGGTTCTGAATGGTTTTAGTTTTATAAAGGGTGCTTTATAGGCATCCTCTTGAAGCTGGTATAGCTAAGTCTGTAGTGTGGTTGGCTCAAGGTTAAGAGGTACTAGGTTCAATCACCACTGTGACTCATGGATATCCTGTCTTTTTGATGTGATGGTAGTAAAGCCTGGCTCTTGTGACATAGTAGAATATGGTGTTGCTTTATATGGGTCCATTGTGTAGGTCAAGACATTGCTCAGGTGCCCATACTGTATAAATAAAATAATTTTATTGCAATGTAAAACAACAGGCAATGAAAAAACAAAGAATGCTCTTATGTGGAATTAAATTTTTCTTGTGTTTTAATGATGTTTTTGTGACTTTTATAGACAAGATATATGTGTTTAAGTACTATTTTATTTATTGTTGCCTTTAAATACTGTGTTTTTATATATTAAAATCCATATCATTTAAGGTAATTAATCCATAACATGCACTAATTAGATCTCAATAACTATGACTTGTACCTTTAAAATGAATATATCATTTTGAATCAACAAAATAAGACCTTTTGCCGATAGGATTTTTTGAAAATAATGTTATTCGGTCCAATAGGGATAATTACAATTTGTATTGAACCTTATTGGAATTACTATATTTTGTTCATATTTTTTCACAAAGGACAAAATTTTGGAAAAACTCAAGGTTAAAAGTTCCATAATATTGTAATCTATCAATATTAATAAACCAAACTGAAGTTTGACATTTGACATTTTTTATATTTATAACTAGGGGAGATAACTCCTTTGAGGGAATTCATATTGTACAATTCCAGACTTTACAGTCACAAACATCAAGATCATCTAAGGTGACATGCATTTTGCTTTAACAAATAACCATAATAATAAGTATTATTTTTGATGTCTTATTTTATCATTTGAGGCTTGTTATGGATTCATTATCCTTAAGTCAGATTGGACTAAGCTGGAGCATACTTAGAATGTTTTATCTGCATTTATGTACAAATAGCACACTAAACAATTTTCTAAAATAAAACTTCAATGTATAGAGGACCTCATTTGCATATTCAAGTTGATGCAGTTTTATTTAAGTTGCATATTAATTTACTAACTTTATTTTGAGGGAAAATGATCACTTCTACAATAATTATTGTAAAATTTGCATAATCATTGCTACACATTTGCATAATATAAACCATGTTATTGTTATAAATTGTATTGTGTAAACACACTTCCAGGAGCTCCTGCATGTCCACAAACCCTCATCAGTTTATGATTGTATCTTAGTGGAAAAGAAGCTGGTAGAGGTTGCCACTAAAGAATGGAATAAATTCGATAAACTGGATGATATGTTTACACAAACCGTTCAGAAAGATGTAAGATTTATTTCCATCTCTTGTCAATGCTCAGTTGTACTGGCTGATTAGCTGAAACACAAAAAGTATGGATGAAAATCACATGTCATTTGATTAATCTAATTATGTAATTGATTTTCAATTGATTTTGATTTTCAAAATCTAATATTGGGTCAAGTGTAGTCTGGCTGAATTCTTATCATGATAGAATGAGGTGGCAGCGGAATACATTGATACCTTACACTATACTGAATGAAGATGGTTGTTGGTAGACTAATGTCAGGATTGTATAACATGTGTCTGCACTTTGGACTTTGAAAGCACTGAATATTAAGTCAATGACAGGCATATAATTTACATTCTGATTCTCTTTGTAATTCAAATAAATTGATATGATTAAGCACATTTTTATATAGACTATTCAGTTGTAAAACAACAAACAATGGGAAAAACAAGGAATACAACAAACAATGAAAAAACAAGGAAAATTCTTATATGTAATTATTTTTTTTCTGTGTTTTAGTAGTGTTTTTGTGACTTTTATAGACAAGATGTATCTGTTGAAGTACTATTTTCATTTGTTGTAATTTACCTTTGTAAGTACATCCATATCAATCCATATTCATTCATATTCAGTAGTTACTACATGTAAATACTTTAATTTGTTTCACTTTACAGTTGTTTGGAGAAGTGTTTGTTGAGGATCCTTTGTTTATGTGTGAAATCGCTAAAAACCTTGTAGAAAAGAGAGAGGATGATGGCACTCGCAAATCTGCCAAGGACAGACAACTAAGCATGATATCCTCAGTGAACAGATTACTAGAGGTAAACAGTCAATAAAATTTGCGGTGAAGTGGTTTTAAGAAAGGACCAAGTTATGTGAATTTACACAAATTGGTACTCAACTTAATTAACCACTGTGAGAAAAAACTTAAGAATGTTGGTGTTTTGAAATTTAGTTATTCAGTAGGAAAAGAAGTTGTTTTTTACTATTACTAGCAGCATGACTACTAGCTATATATAAAAATTTGAATTCTAGTACAGTTTTAAACTGGCTTTTTGTATGGATTGTATCATTGCTTTCCATAATCTTTAATTATATAGTGCAATCAAGGAACCCATGTCCTAACCATAGTGACATAATTTTATATTAAGGCTATATAAAGCTCACTATAATTCTATGTTGAAAAGCAATATCAAACTCGAGATATCAGGCAATGTTTTTATTTATTGATGTGTCATTTTCTATATAGATTTTTGCTGTTTCTATCATTATCATTTACTTGTACTCATGATACTTTTTACCAATTTCTAGACGCTGACAGTTCGGTTTCGACTCATGGACACAGCTCTGGAAACAACAATTTTGACCAAGGTCTGAAATTGAACAGTAAAATATATTAATTTGTAAATGGATCAGATGATTATTATAACTTTATTTGATTTTATAATCATACTGTGTGACATCTCCGTGTTTTCATTTTCATTTCTATTGATATCATAATCAGAAACATAGGAAAATACTCAAAGACTCTTGAATCATTTTATAGATTTATAAACTACAAGCTATAGAAATGGGATTTAGTGACTTTCATATGTACATCAGAGCAGTGCAGTTTGAAGCTGCCACAATGAAAGATGATGCTGGAAAACCTCCCCCTATCAGCATGTCAGATATAATGGATGACGATTCTGCAGTATACAAGTAAGTCATTCACAAATCATCATCCATATTGAATAATGACCTATTCATTGGGGACTCATGGAATAAATGGTCATAACTGCTGCTCTGTAACTATCTGATTTTACCTCTGTTATATAAGTGCAATCCCACGTGTGAATATGTGGTCAATGTCTGCTAGTGTACCTACCTAACATTGATAGCTTTCCATGGTATTCCATTTGGTCCCTCCCACTTTACATATTGACAGCTACTTAAAATAGGTTTAATATATCCAGGTGTGGCAAATACAAATAAATCAGTTCTAGAGAAAACATTAGCATTAGGATCATATGTAGACTTTAATAGTGAATTCTTGTTTTATGAGAGGAGGTGGGTAGATGTGGTGGGGGATGCTATTCATCAAAACATTTTAGTGAAGTACCAGATCATAAGAGAAAGCCATATCTATGGTGTTCTCCTTCAGTATTGGCCAGTTTTGAGCTTATGTAAGCTGTGCACTTATTTTACATTTTGAAGTTTCTATATGCTGTTTTTACAGACTGAATGTTCCTAACCAGCAGTCGTTGGCTATCAATGAGTTAGATGAAGGACAAATAGGTCGCTTCAGCTTCAGAACAAGGGAAAGAATGATGAAGGTTTGGATATTTATTTTCATGTTACATTTGGAAGAAAATATTTCTACCATAAATGAATGTTATTGTACTTTAAGACATCAGTTACCCAGGTTATACGTCCATAATATGGACAGGTTAGCTGCTGACCATTACCACATTTCCCTGACCTATTCTTTCAGATAAACAGTGTTAAAACTGTTTATTGAAGGATTGTGAAACAAAGATACTAAAATTGTTGGATGATGAAAAAAAGAAAAAGGAAACACACCCACCCCTCAAAAACCATTATGATGTGAGATTTTGATTATGAATCCTTGAAATAATCTAAGGAAAGGTTCATTTTTGTACATGTTTTATACATGTACTTTGCATTCATGTAATTTTTACATAAAATGATATACAAAGTAAATAAGCTGATTTTCAGTTTAGTATGTAATGTGGTGATGGGAAATAACAAAATACTATTAAAATTATTGAAATAAAAGAAAGGTTCAGGTGAGACTGCTTGAATGATTGCAGCCTTTCCTTTTACCCAAAGCTATGATATAAATTAATAATGGTGTAAATCTATTTCCTGGAAAATAATTTATGAATGTTAATTAACAGATACTGGATCCTGGAGGTTTGGAAAATCTTCAAGTTATACTTAAAGTGCAAATAGTTCATAAGAATGCCATTACAAGTGCTGTGTTACAAGCTAATGTTTGTTTCCCAATTGAGGAACCGGACATCAAGAGAAGGTTAGTTCATGAAATCAGGTCAGGATATATTTATTGAAGAACCAGACTTTAAGAGAAGGTAGTTCATCAGATTGGGTCAGGATATATTGATTTAGGAACCAGATATCAAGAGAATATTAGTTCATGAGATCTTGTCAGGATATATTTATTGAGGAACTGGACATCAAGAGAAGGTTAGTTTATCAGATCAGTTCAAGATATATTGATTTAAGAACAAGACATAAAGAGAAGCATAGTTCATCAGATCAGGTCAGGATATATTTATTGAGGAACTGGACATCAAGAGAAGGTTAGTTCATCAGCTCAGGTCAGGATATATTGATTAAAGAACCAGATATCAAGAGAAGGTTAGTTCATAGGAACAGGTCAGGATATATTGATTGAGGTACCAGATATCAAGAGAAGGTTAGATCATCAGATCAGGTCAAGATATATTGATTTAAGAACCAGACATCAAGAGTAGGTTAGTTCATCAGATCAGGTCAGGATATATTGATTTAAGAACCAGACATCTAGAGAAGGTCAGTTCATCAGATCAGGTCAGGATATATTTATTGAGGAACTGGACATCAAGAGAAGGTTAGTTCATCAGATCAGGTCAAGATATATTGATTTAAGAACCAGACATCAAGAGAAGGTTAGTTCATCAGATCAGGTCAGGATATATTGATTTAAGAACCAGACATCTAGAGAAGGTCAGTTCATCAGATCAGGTCAGGATATATTGATTTAAGAACCAGACATCAAGAGAAGGTTAGTTCATCAGATCAGGTCAGGATTTACTGATTTAGATCAGGATATATTTATTGAGGAACTAGACATCAAGAGTATTTAGTACTTATGTTGTAGGTGGTTATACTTTTGCACAATTAGAATATTCCATTGCTTTCATGGGATATATAATGGTAATGCATTTCTCATTCATCCATCTTTTTCTGTTGTGTAATTATCTGGGTCATTGAATTCAGTTTCAAGAAAATAAAGTATATTCAACTTTTGATCATGGTTATAAAACATGATGATGTTGGTGAAGTTGCTCTAAACAAAATAACAGATGCTCTATTTTGGGATAGAAAACCTCTTTTATTCATTCACTTTTAAAATTGAGTTCATCAGATACTGACGATATAAGAACTTCAGCATTCTTCGAGAGATTGTTATATGATATATCTTTCAAAACGAGCATACTAAAAATCTTTTGATATTCCTTTACAACTATTTATGAGGCAGTTGAATTTTGCTGATGGATGATGTTTATTTCACCTAAATTTCTCATTGTGACTTTTTCAATGTCAGCAATGATTTACTGGTCCAGGAAACCACAATATGTTATTCTTCTACAGTAATTTTAACTCCAACTTTAGGTTATAAGATAATGGCATTAAAAAATCTTTTACTGCTAAAAAACTAGGGATTTTTACTTATGTGCAGATTAAGTACATTCACGTCTAGGAAATCTTGCCTTTTATGTTAATAACACAAAACATTACATTTTACAACTTCTTAGCTGGTAAAACCAGAGTACAGGGGACTATAAGTTTTCACTCTATATTACTGTGTAATTGTCTGTATTGGATATGTTCTCCAGGCTTTTCTTAATTTAGAGCTTCAGAGTGTAAAATAACTAGTCATACTGAATTACTTTTGTCATTATTGACTTACTTTTAGCAGAGTAATGTTTTCCTTTGCAGACAGTAATTTTTCCATACTTTTTTCTGATATCCTCAAGATATCTGACAAGTTGCAGATCAATTTATTTTCTGGTTGACCAACATTTAGTAGAGATACTGATCTCTGTAGTGGATGCATAGAACATCGGTAGAAACCAATGGAGGACTTGCACAGTGACCTCAGCAAAATACAGAATACTCGTTATCATTGTAATAACCATTTCAGAATGACGTATGCCAGCAACTATGTTTTAATAAGTAATCCAAAAACAAATTGCATTATGTATGTTATAGTGGACGGAACAGTCCTACAGAAACCAAGAGTGAAAAGAGTTCCATGACCCAGATGACCAGTTTTTCGGGTGGAACTGGTGCTTCAGCTCTAGGTGCTAAGTTGAGTCATGATCACAGTCTGCGATATAAACGTTCTCCCGATGCTTTTGTTTCCATTCAGCTTGAAAAGGTACCGTACACATTGATAAAATATCTGGACACAAGCATATTTAATTTTTTATGGTTCACCTTATCCTAATTTGATAACATTAAACTTTTTTTCCTAAAATCTAACAAACTTGCAATGATATGAAAATGACGTTGATTTTATGAAAAAGAAAGACAGGTGCTTTCATGGTAATGATTAAATAGTGAAATGCTTATATCTTCAATTAAATCAAATAGAACATACTTGATATCTACAATTAAAACTTTAATGTTGTAAGTAGTGTATGATTATAATATTTCTTTTTCAGATTTAAAAATAAATGTGACTTGTAATCAATATTAAATAGTTTCTATCCTTTTACTGTTATTTATATCTAATCCTACTTGGGTCAGTTGATAAAATTTTAACCATTGATTAAATTTTCACTACTTCATTAAAATGGAATAACTCTTACTTTATTCGAATTTGTAGCATATGTAGTCTGGTAGGCTTCTGGTCATGATATGCTTAACCAACTTTCAAAGAAACACTTTGATCTTGATAATCTTAAAATGATATGCATACTTAGCAGACAGTTTTTTATTGAATACATAAGTCTATGATTTTGAAAATATAATTTATGTAATTTGTATTTCTTTTAAGGAATGACTGTCTTTTTTTCTAGGTTCATGGGGAATGAATTTGGGTATAAATCATGTGAACCGCAAAGTGGTTCTCGAATGATTTGTTTGTTTCTCACCCAAGTCCATTCCCCATGAACCTAGAAAAAAAGACAGTCATTCCTTATATTTACAATGCATTTTAAAAGGTTCTTTTTTGAAAAGAAAATATCAAATTCCCCGTTATCAAACTGGCAAGGACCGAATTAATTTTTCCTGAAGTAGAAAAGTACTTCCGCTACGCAATATAGTGCGTGTTCAGAATGCTAAAAAAATACTCTATCTGTCCAGGTAATTTCTTTAATTGCTCAAAATTAACAGCTGTATTAATTCAATAATTGAACATCGGCCTTGAATTTGAGTAAGCCCTGCCTCTTTTTATATCACTACACTTGTGATTTGCCATTCGCCGGGTACAACTTCCCTGACCCAAGTTCATGGGCTGATGAACCGAGTCTGTTTAGCATGGTTCATCAATGGAATTAGACTAGCATTGTAAATATTATCATTTATTTTAAGTTCCTAAAGTGTTTAAAATTTTGAAAAGAGCTTTGCCAGAATACCTCTATTAATTTTCAATACAAGCTGTCAGAGTAATAAAAATACAATGATGTTTTGTAGACTCCAATCAGAGACATCATGTTGAATGACTTTGTAGCCAAAAGAACTAATAATATTGCAATGAGAAATCTGGATGAGCAAGAAAAAGCAAAGAGGTAAGTGGCCATGTGATAGATGAACTTTGTTTTAAAGGTAAAGTGTATGTTAACATAAAGAAATTAAACAGCTCTTCTGGCATATTTGGAGTTCAAAATTTGGTGCAAATAGTATATTGTTTAAAGTTACTGAATTTATTACCAAACAAAGCATGCCATATGAAGATTTATTAGCATATAAATTCTTAACTGTAAAACTATATTTTAATTCAAGTTAAAAATTGAAGCTTGAATTAAATAAAAATGTACTTTACATTTGTATACCTATAGGTTCAGGATTATTTCTTTCCATCATGATTCAGCACCACTGTGTTAATCCTTATGTAGACTGGTTTGTCTGTCTATGTAAATCTAGATAAATTACCTTATATGTTGTGTTATTATTTACATTACCAGAGGTCTAATATCAGAGTTCTGCTACCGATTCAATCGGCGTATGTCCCAGTATTCTCTGCGGGCTCAGCTGATTGCCTACTATAACAGCATTCTACGCCTTTTGAAGGACTTCCCAAATATCAGGTACTGACCTCATAGATTTGATACAGAATTTGACTGGATGTCTTTAGATAGTCCTTAAAGCTAAGAATCTTCCCAGAGAATAGACTATTGGCTGAAAGTTTGTTCTACAAGGCAACCTGTAACTTATGTTGAAACTATTAAAACAGGTAGATAAAAATTCTTAAAGATTGTACAGGAATATGTTTAAACAATCTCATACTAAATCATGGACAAAAACTCACATGTGCCTTTTGTCAGAATAGAAGCTTGATGAAAAAATGTTTCTCATTGCAGAGTATAGATATCATAACTTTTATCTTACGTATGTAATATAATGACTATATTTTGAGTAATCTAGTATTTGTAGCATTTCCATGGTAATCTTAGCTGTAGGCATTGTGCCTTATTCTGATGCAAATTCCATACTAACATCATGCAACATTAGTAGCCAAAATGATTAATTTATTGATCCCATGATATCTTTATCCATTACATTTCTTTATTTCTTGTGATCTTCTGTAGGAAAACCTATTTTATGATAGGAGAACCTCAGGAGAAAAAGCAGAATATTGATGGCTTGAATGCACTCCAACCAGATCCTAAGTAAGTATGACAAATTGGATGATTTATATATAATATAAAACTTTATGTTGCAGTAATATAAAAAAATTGATTGATTGATTGATTGATTATTGTTTTACATCACTCCATGATTTGGTAGCAGCATCTGCCTGATGCATCACATAGAAATTTTAACGTTTGCAACGGACCCACAGTCAGGGATCTTTTACGTGCCATGCTTACTGTGACACAGGACCTCGGTTTTTACTGTCTCATCCGAAAAGAAAAAACACAAGTGTGCCCATCGTGGTAATTGAACCCGGAACCTTTTGGTCACAAGCCAAATGCGTCAGCCACTGTGCCACATTGGCTTCAGTAATATAAAGAAAAATGCAGCTGGTATTGAAATGTTTTTCAATAACAGGTATTAGCATGTTATGATTGAAGTATTGGATCAAGTTTGACGATGTGAGTTGTCTGTCCTTGTTTCATATAACAGTCCCTGGAAGGGAATAGAAATGGTATATATTGTGCAATGATTGTTAATTCAAATGGCTTTTACTCCCTTGTATGGTCAGTTAAACATGGTTTGATTTAGTCATACCAGTAGTAATTGTATTAGATACTTTTCAGTGATATACAGATAAAAAGATAGTTCTTGTCGTTAAGGTAAACTATTCAACTTGTGCAATTTTTCTATATGTAAATGTGTGAACAATGGCAGATCCCTTCAAATTTGCTCTGGTGTTGTAAGTAGGTCACAAAACTGTTTATCCGTACCCATACAAATATGTGTTGCTGGAAAAGCTCTTTTTTTTTTTACTTGTCTTGATTTTGCATTATTTTTCTGATAAAATTATGCTGTAAAATATCATTGTAAAATGCACAACAAACAATTTTACATGATGTATTTTCAGACAAGACAAGAAGAGACCTCGACAGCTGTTGACAAACGATGGCCAGCATGTCCTGAACATCTGGTTCATTCCTCATCACACTGAGGCTCTAGTGATTTTCAAAAACTTTTCAGAAGATGAGAAAATAGTACGAGCTCTTTCGTTTTCTTTGAGTATTGTGTCATCTCTTCATGACATGCTTCAGTACCTGTGTGCTCATTCCCGACTTGGAAGTTCCCATGCACGACTGGGGTCACGAAAACTGGAATTTGTTTCAGCTGATTGGGGAGGAACTGAAGGAATAGGCAAGTACTAAATGGAGAAGAGTTAATGCAGTGTATACAATCGATTGTATTGTTTACTAGTTTGTTCATAATTGAATGGAATCTTGCTTTTTGAAGATTAGATGTGAATAGAAAAATTGTCAAAAATATCATTATTTTTAGAAATAATTTAAGATACAGTACATAAATGGTTATGTATTGCTAATGATAATTTATGAAAAAACTGTATAACAAATTAGATATCTAAATCTGAAATACAGAAATAAAACTGCTTAAAATTTCATGAGATAATTATGTATTGATAGAAGGAAATGAATTTAAGATTATTTTCATCAACCTGTCTCCTTGTTAGATTGGTGTAATTGTCTTGCCTGTATTGTATTTTGACCTAATTGCATTCATGTTGCATTGACCTAATTGTACTGACCTAGTTTTGACACATTATACTTCTTTGAATTTGAAGAGACTCTGCATGTGCTTTGTCATGATGTAATTAATATATTTTGTTTTAGCAACAGTTATAAATCAGATAAATACCTTGTTTACCTGAATGTATATTTCTTGTTTCTTCATGGTCAGGTGCTGAGTTACGTGAAATTCAGAGGCAAATAGAGAATCTGCCTCATCCTACTGACCCCCAGACCATTGCCGATTTCTTGGTGCTACGCCGTGATGTTATGTTCCTGGAATTTGATACTGCAGTCCGACATTGTATGGTGGACACATTTGTATCAACAGGCAATATTCAAGCATATCAAGTAAGTGTATGCAGTGTCTTTGATGATGAAATGATAAAACAGTGGCATAATAGTCAGCAATTTGATGGTGGCCACTTGCTGTTAGAAGTAGAAGGAATACATGTATCAAATGTATACAGCTTTTCCGTAGTCAGTTCCACATTAATTGGTTTCTTTTTGTCGTCTTTTTCTATTTCTGAAGTTAGTTCTGTATCAGTTTAATTCTATAATTTTGTACTTGGTGGGAAGCACTGATCACATGGTAAGGTTGTAGTGATGGATTGAAATCAGTTTATATGTCTGTATGTTACATACCTACTGGTAGTTCAAGGGCAGTGGTTAAGTGCTTGACTTGCAGTGCAGACAATCAGGGTTCAGTTCCTGGATTGCACCAATTCATGTTTATAAGATGGTTACCTCCTGCTTCCATCTCATGATATAACTGAGCAATTGTTGAAAGTGACATAAAACACCAGCCCACCAACATACCTAATTCTGCCATGGATATCTTAGGAAATTAGTAAAATAGATTCAAGGATAAATTTTAAATGCCCAATTTTCGCATTGTGATTTCACAATGAAAATTAGAATGTCACAATAAGAGGATGTATTTATGTTAGTATTATATAGAATCAAGCCCTGGATTATCATAGGAATATGAATTAGGTGCTCCTTCATAAATGTAGCTTTTTCAAAATAGAGTCAGTTAGTGTCTGATTCGTAGTTTATGAATGTTTTATTTTCAGTCCATTAAAAACAATATGTATCATGCTTTACCAAATCTGAGTAATGTTCAACGACCAACATTACAAGCCGCAGGATTTACTGTTCCTGAACCGTTAGAGCCAAGGGACTTTACTGCTAAAGAGTTGTTTCCGTGGCGATCATTCCTTGGAAGGTATAAACATGTTTTAATGATACATGTATATTTTGTTTTATCTTTAGATACTATTAAATCAGTAAAACTATAATATACATTACATGTAAACATTCTCTCTCTCTTCTGTTCCTACTTGCTGTATAAATCTTAACAATTTATTTGTTGTATAAATCATAAGCTCACTACATGTAGAAATTTTGATTACATAAATTTTGTGTGCTTTCTTTTTTCCTTGTGTAATGTGTTGCTGAAAAGATATATTTTTAGTAATAATATTTTGTATTTGTTTAGATATCTATTATCTTTTACATTGTTGACACTATTGAGGACTTATTTTACAATAGAAATTCATTAAACTTGGAATTCTTATTCTATGTTGTTAGAAAAAATCCTTTAGATTTTAAAGGTAAGAGGTCATTTAAAAGGATGCTCTCATTTGTATTTCTTTCATTTATTATTGGTATGATCATAATGATGATCATTTATACAATTTCATTACACTGGATTCAGTAGAGTGGAAAATATGAAAAATGAAAAAATAATTTTATGTAAAATGTCATGTGACAAGTGACTAACAAAACTAGAATGAGTTATATTATCTTTCGGTGCAGGAATGGCCCATTCCCTCTGATGTTTTGGCAATGGCATGCTATAGAACATAATATACAACTGTGTCTAGCTGGACTCAAAGATGTAGACAGGTCAGTAAAGGAGTATCATTCATAATAAATATGTATCGTCAAGATTTTTATCTTTACACTGATAATAAGCATATTATAAAGCAACAAAAATATATGAAAAAATAAAGACTTTTTGAAATGAATTGTAAGGATATTTTGTTGTAATATAAAAGCTTCGTTAGTGATATTATCCATATTCAATTGTTTGACAGGCATGTTGCCAATGGAGAGATTCTTGGTGTGACACTTTTAATGGAGGATGTGTTACAGACAGGTTACCAAGATATGACCCACCTTGGAGATAGTGATGACCTTGAGACACAGAGGTCAGAGAAAAGAGACAGCTCTGTTATGGCTTCTAGAGTTCAAAGTAGGGTTGATACCAGGATGGACACAACAACACCTAGTGCAAGTGCCTTGGCAAAATCAGGTAGGGTTGACACCATGAATGAATGTAGTTAGGTCTTTTGAAAATTACGATATGAGTTTTTTTTATCCAAAGTGTGAAATTCTAGTCATGTATAATAGTGTATAGTCACAGTATTACATGCCATATGAATACTTAATGCAGTTTTTAATCAAAATATGCACAATATGCACTAATTGATTTCAAATCTGTCTACTTCTCTAAAGGTACACCTATATTCAGAAAAAGAGAACATTGAACAGATTTTATGGCATAAAATATAGTTTTTTTTAGGATGTCAGTAATATCTTATTGAGTAATATTAGACATTATTAGTTTTGGTGTAATAAAGGCACATTTGTTGAGGTTATTCATAGCATTAGGTATCATTTTTTCTTTGTCCTTCCATTTGTCACTGTGATACCACTGTGTATAAACTATCTAGGCAGTGTGTTCCTTTCAATATTTACCTGTTTTCAATGTTTTGGATCAACCTACATCAAGAAATTAAGAAATTGCAACAATATGAAAATTGATTGTTAGTACAGCACCCTTTTTCCAAATCCTTGATAATTGAAGTGTACATTTATGTCCAATTTCAACAGAGCCACCAAAGAGTCTCTCCAGGACCAGGGAGCCTCTAGAATCATACCGTTTATTGAAATTCTTCCTCCTCTTGTGGAAAATCCTGGAGTACATCAAATATGACTGGGGAAAACGAAAACTTCAGAGGGAGCATATTGATAAGCCTTCATTGTTCAGAGAACATTGGTAAAACTATATGCATAATATATATAGATATAAATTTCATTGGTGATTTCATAAAAATGCACCTTTTTGTTTTTATTGTTTTGTTTTAATTTTTATTGATTAATTTTGTTGTATTGGCTTATTTTAATGTTAAGATTGTTCATTCAGAAATGTAGTTTGAATACTTATATTATGTTTTTGTTATGTTGCATGCTTTTGTTCTATTTTATCATGATAGTTGATTCTGTCTTAACCCAGCTTTTGGTTATATTACAGTAAATTGTACAAGACTGAAGTATTACTGCCAGTCCTTCAAAGCGTTGCTAGGAGACTAGGACAAGGTGAAATGTATGAGGGCATAGCTTTGGAGACTGATCTATTAGTTGTCCCAAAAGGAGCATCAGAAATTGAAATAAGGTCTAAACAGGTTAGTTAACCCCTTTCCCTAATGAAAGAGCATCAATAGAGGCTCTTGGGCCAGAATACTTGGTGCATAAATCACCGAGCATGGTAAATACACTTATCAAACAAACAACTAAGAACACCAAGAAGTAATGTCCTATACAGTCAGGTCGGGATATGTCAAGGTATTATTAAAGAACAATGAAACTTATGTCCACTTAAGATAAATGACCACTTACTATATAATTTTGTTCACTAAAGACACATGACCACTAATTGTGTGATTATGTTCCCTTAAGACAGATGACCACTCACCATTTAATTTTGTACAGGAAATTTCTAGTAGTGAACATAAAAAGGCTTCTGCTTAAGGCAAGGGTTTGCATAAACAAAATGTACAATCACATCAAAATGTGATGCACAATAAGGACACAGTGTATATTTACATATATCTATCAAGATATGAATTGAATTGTTATTAATAATGTACTAGATACCGTGTGATTCATCACAGAAAATTATCAACATTTTTATCTCTTAGTTAACCAAGCTGCTGGAAATCTATGAGTGTCATATGATAAGTGAAGTGAGGAAGAAGATTGCCAAGGAATCTTCATTAGCAACTGCAGAGAGAGTGAGAGAAGATTCTAATGAACCGACAGACATTTGGAAGAAGCCGGTATGTAAGATACTATTAACTCAATGTTGTTAATGAATTTCTGGTGTTTTACTATATGATGATACTGTGGTTGATATCATTGATTAATGAAGTTTATTTTATTGTTATATAAAATATATAAAATATTGAAATTTGAATTGAAATTGAAATATATAATAGAGGTTATATATACATGTATTGCCATGTTATAATAAATGAAGAGCTGGCATAGCTGATTAGATGAGGTGCTTGGCTTGTGACTTAGAGTTCTCGGGTATGAGTCCGGTGATGCTTGTTCAGGTATCCTATCTTTCGGATGAGACAGGGAAAAACAAGGTCCCATGTCATGGTAGGCAAGGCATGTAAACCATCCCTCACTGCTTTGGATTGGTGTGTTGGATAAATCTACATAATTCTATACACTGTATCAGGCAGATGTCAATCACCATGTCAGTGCAGTTATCATGATGTGATGTAAAACAAGCATTCAATAAACAAACCAGTATAATAAATGGAACATTCAGCTTTATTTAACCTTAGCTCTATACGATGAATGGTGATAGAAGAAATCTTAAACTCACTGAGAATAATGTTTGTATTTCTGACAGTCCCTCAGATATACCATGAACAAAGCTGACTGGTAACAGGTCCAGAGTTTAATCATGTATATGCTACAGACATGATTTTCATTTGAAGAATGACTGAATCTGGCATAGAAATAAATAAAAAATGATTTATAACTTTACAATAAGCTATGATTGAATATCAAACATTGAACTGAAGTTATTTTTGTTTGATTAGGTGATGAAGGAAAGCTTTACACTACATAAACCACTTCTAGCTGAGGATTTCATCACTAAACTGAAGTCGAAGTGTGATGAGAGTGAAAACGGGGAAAGCTTTCTGATATCTAAAGAAGACTTGAATGATTGTGTTAGTGAGTTGGCTCGCAATGTCATGAACAGAGAGAAAATGAACTTCAACAGGTAAGCATGGCATGAACAAAGAGAAATCAGACTTTAACAGGTAAGTATACCTTGAACAAAGAGAAAATGAACTTCATCAGGTAAGCATGGCATGAGCAAAGAGAAATCAAACTTTAACAGGTAGGTATGGCATGAACAGAGAGAAAATGAACTTCAACAGGTAGACATGATATGAACAATGAGAAATGAACTTCAATAGGTAAGCATTGTGATCAACAGAGAGAAAATGAACTTCAGAAGTTGAGCAAGGCATGTACAATGGAAAGATGAAGTTGATATTTCATGAACTTTCATGCATATTATGTAAACATTTTCTAAATTTAAAGAAAATGACCTCAGCATGTAAGAATGACATTGACAAATTTTGAAAATTTGGAATGCTTTTAAATATTTTGTCATTTTCATTTATATATGTTGAAGATCATTGATTAAAAAGAATACCTGTCATGAACTATAGAAACTGACTCTGTTACAAATGTATATCAAGTATAAATGCACATTGAAAATTAAGGTCTTAAATGAAGGGCTAACAATGTATATTTGTGATGATACATTAAAAATTGAAGTGTCTCATGACGTTTTTATTTATTTCAGTTACACAATGTACTATGAGAATCTTCTTCGAGTTCATCACCAGCTGCTCTACCAGAGAGAACAGGTCAGTGATAGAGACAATGTAAATCATTAGGAGCATACACATCACTGCATCCTATCCAGTGCCATTAGTTATGGTGTATACAGTGCCATTAGTTATGGTCTATCCAGTGCCATTGGTTATGGTCTATTCAATGCCATTAGTTATGGTGTATCCAGTGCCATTAGTTATGGTGTATCCAGTGCCATTAGTTTAGTTCAAGTTTTATCATTAACTATAAATTATCAATTTGAGTATTCATGTTAGGTAGGTCTACCCCAATAAGAGATACCTACTCCCCCCAGGCACCTGGTACAGGTGATGCTTACTCTTCCCAGGCACCTGGTACAGGTGATGCTTACTCCTCCCAGGAACCAGGTACAGGTGATGCTTACTCCTCCCAGGAACCAGGTACAGGTGATGCTTACTCCTCCCAGGCACCTGGTACACATGATGTTTACACCTCCTAAGAACCTGGTACAGGTGATGTTTACTCTTCCCAGGCACCTGGTACAGGTGATGCTTACTTCTCTTAGGCACCTCGTACAGGTGATGATTATTCCTCCCAGACACCTGGTGCAGTTGATGCTTACTTCCCAGGCACCTGGTACAGGTGATGTTTACACTTCGAAGAGACTTACTTCTCCAACACACCTGGTACAGGTGACTGTTACTCATCCCAGGCACCTGGTACAGGTGATGCTTACTCCTCCTAGGCACTTAGTACAGGTGATGTTTACTCCTCCCAGACACCTGGTACAGGTGATACTTACTTCTCCAAGACACCTGGTACAGGTGAAGTTTACTCCTCCCAGGCACCTGGTACAGATGATGTTTGCTCTTCCCAGATACCTGGTACAGGTTATGTTTACTTTTCCCAGGCATCTGGTACAGGTGATGCTTACTCCTCCCAGACACCTGGTACAGGTGAAGTTTTCTCCTCCCAGGCACCTGGTACAGGTGAAGTTTACTCCTCCCAGGCACCTGGTACAGGTGATGTTTACTCCTTCCAGACACCTGGTCCAGGTGATGCTCCCAGGCACTTGGCATAGGTGATGCTTTCTCTTCCCAGATACCTTTTACAGGTGATGCTTACTTCTCCCAGACACCTGGTACAGGTGATACTTACTTCTTCAAGACACCTGGTACAAGTGATGTTTACTCCTTCCAGACACCTGATCCAGGTGATGCTCCCAGGCACTTGGCACAGGTGATGCTTTCTCCTCCCAGATACCTTTTACAGGTGATGCTTACTTCTCCCAGACACCTGGTACAGGGTGACGTTTACTCTTTCAAGGCACCTTGTCCAGTTGATGCTTACTCCTGGACACCTGGTCCAGGTAATGCTCCCAGGCACTTGGCACAGGTGATGCTTACTCCTCCCAGGCATCTGGTACAGGAGATACTTACTTCTCCCAGACACCTAGGTCTGGCACCATAAACTGAGAATATAATTAAGTCAAAAATGCATATTCTTCTGTTCATCAATGAATTAATAACTGGGAATTGGATTTTATTTAGTTTTATTCTACTGATAGATAGAATTAAACATTCTGCATTAAAATTTATTTGAACGTTTGATAATGGAATAAATTAAAATGAAATTTTTGTCTTAAGTATATTCTCAGTTTATGGCGCCGTACCCTGGTCTTAGTTCTGATTCACTTGAGTCCATGCATGTCATCCATGCTACATTGTTGAGAATGCTACAGTGACACAGCACTGGTTATTTTCTCGTTTCACATTAGAAATTTAAAAAGTTTGCATTGTAATAAATCTGATTTTAGATAATGACATGTACATGTATATGTTCCAAGTATGTAGCATGTTATACTATAAACTGTATTTGTAGGAGGTGAAGCAGCTGAAGGATCAGCTGAAGACAGGACAACATGATACAATGGTGGATGTACAGTGTTTAATGGCCACACAAGCTCATGACCTTCTGATGGGTAATACTGAAAAGTCTCATTATTGATTTTTGCTTCAAGAAGTTATGATTTTGACCCGAAGTTAAGAAACTTTTAAATTAAATTCTTTGTATGTCTTATAAATTACTTTATCAAATCTCTGTCATTTATAAAATATTCGATAATCTGTTGATAACATTTGAAGTCAAAATGGATATATGATGATTAAGAAATATTGTTAATCATTGTAATAATTTTAATATGATCAACAGTATTTTGTTGAAATTTATACTAGTTACTTTAAATTCACAATACTTACTTTATCTCTAACTTAACACATACTTACAAAAAACCATTTATAGATTTAAAACATACTGACAGAAAACTATCTATAGATTTAACAAGAAATGTATGTATAGACAGAGTATTTGAAAATCTAAAGATTTTAGTAGAATGTTTAGAGTTATGATAACACACCAAATATACTTATTTTGTATAGAATAACAATATACATGCAGTAGATTTGTGGTATTTGTAGAGGTGACTGCTCTACGTGCTAAGAGCAATGAAATGAGAGAACAGTTAATGGATGCAGAGAGGAATTGTCGAGAAAGAATAGGGGAGGAATATGAAGAGTTGATACGAAATCTTCTTGAGGAAAAGGCTTTGCTGAGGGCAAAACTGGATGAATTCAGGTAAATGTTATTGAAAGGGAAAATAAATAATTCATGGAAACAATACTGACAGTAGGTGACACTGGGTGAATTCTGGTAAATGATACTATTAATGATACTATTTTAGGGAATTTTACTGACAGTGGATTCAAGAAAACAGAATTGAAGAAATTAAGGTTTATAAATGTATGTCTGTAGTACTGTATGATTATGGTAAAGTTTTATTTACTAAAATCATATTAATTCATGTAAACGTTACTAAAAGTAAAACTACTTTTATCAAGGAATTGTACCAATATCTTTACTGTTGAAATTTGACTTGCTCATTGTTGCAGAAATGATCTCCATGAAAATGTGTGTGAAAAGATAGAAGAGATACGAACAGAAGCTTTGCAAGAAATGGATGAGGCTAAAGAGAAAAAGGAAGATGCTGGTGAGTTTAAATCAGTGAATGTGTTTCTATGTATACATGTGTGTCTTTCATATATGCATAAACATACATTGGAGCTGTTTGTTTGGTAAAGTTGGCAAGTTATCGGAAGACAGCAAACTTTGACGTAGACTGGGAATCTGTGTCACTAATCATTTTGGCTGCTCATTGTTAGAGTTCTTAAAAATAGCTTTAATTTTGAACCTCTGTAATGACGTGCTTGTATATGCGTTATGTTATAATCATCTGATCACTGACCGCTCATCTGTGTATGACAGCTGTTTCGGCTTTAATTGAGTTGTTTACATAACAGTATCTACAAGGCACTTTCCCTTTCTCGGTTTTATGAAATAATGCTACAATGTGCATCTGAATAAAATATTTATTTTAGCCTGCATGTTTACTTTCTGCAGTTTCAAGCCAAGTCATTGGTACATTGTGTTCTGACTTGCTTACGTGTTCCCTGAAATTTTGGTGCACTACTTATTTTGGCACATTCATATCATTGGGATAAAGATGCTAAAATAAACCGTGAACTAAAATATCTCATTTTACAGTAAGTAAAAGAAAATGTGTTTTATGTTACAAATTGGTCATAGAATGTGCTGCTTATAGATGTAAAACATAGAACAAAAAATAAACAAACAAAAAGAAGTGAAATTTAATTTGGAATTTATGTATATGCTTTATCTTTTCTGTATCTTGTATATGTAATAATAAAAATAAGAAATCAAATTGGCTTTTTTCTATTGCAGATGATCTTATGCAAAGATATTTAGAGAAATCTGAAAAATTACGTGTCCATGAACATGAAAATTACAATCTTCAAAAAATCTTGACGAAGATGAAGGTGATGCACAACCTGAGACAACAAAACTACAAATCCAAAGTGGATAAAAGAGTAAGTCTAAAATGGATAAAAGAGGAAAATGTTACTATTTTATTTGGCTATATAATAGGAATAAAGAGTGCATTATAATTCATTGTAAAGTTTTGACAATGTTTAAACAATATTTTATTCCGTAGAAAATTGAAAGGATCAAACAACAGACATGGCCTATTTAAGCCCTCTCCTTAAATAGTACAATACAATAATTCATTGTCAAATGTTTTAACATTTATGAAAATAAATTTCTGTTAAAAAAATGTTTTCTTAATGTATAATTTTTCTGCATTTTAATACCAAGTTCTATCTGTTTTCTGTAAGGATAAATCCATAACACACCTCTGCTAGTCTCATTCCATACGTCATCACCTTTTCTTTATAGATACAGAACATTAAGATGATATTTCAATAATCTTGTGTGGATCTGTTTCAATTCAGAATTTTTTAAATTCAATTCCTATATACATTGCATATGTATCCACAGATAATGCAGTTGAGAAGGTCATCAGAGAAAAGTAGCAAAGATAAAACAAGAATTGAAATCTTAAACGAGCAGAACCAAAAGAATCTTGTGCAGCAACTAGATGCCATCAAAAAAGCTCTGGGTGTCGCAGAGAAGGAGTGCAATGAAATACGACAAAAACTAGATAAAGAGGTAATGATATGTACTTAATAATAAGTGATTGTATACAGACTGAAACATTTACTTTGTACCATGAAATTCATTACATATTTAGGTAACAGTGTATTTTTTACTGACATGCACCATTCAAAGAAATATATTTTAGTATCAGGAAAACTCTGGTAAAGTTTCTTTTAGCATGTGATTTGTATCATTATCATATGACATGGTTTACAATATCTATCTAATTCAAGTAAAATTAATTGGTGTCAGCATTCACTGAGTAATAATGGTTAATACAATTTCACAGAAACACAAAAAAATATTTCTGTATCCAATATAGCTTGGAATTGTAAGAAGTAAGAACAAAATTCACTACAGTACTTTATATAAGGATCCTGTAGATAATCATCTCTGTGTCCATCATAATGTGTTTTTATACAATATGTAGTGCAGGACAAATCCATTATGTAGCGACAATAAATGTTAACATAATGCTGTATTGTAAGTTTTACAAGAAATTAAATTCTGGTTAAATTAGTTGTTAGTAAGTTGTCAGTAAAGTTGTTAGTGAGTTGTTAGTAAGTTGTTAGTGAGTTGTTAGTGAATAGTTAATGAGTTGTAAGTTGTTAATGAGTTGTTAATAAGTTTTTAGTGAGTTGTAAGTTGTTAGTGAGCTGTAAGTAAAGTTGTTAGTGAGTTATTAGTAAGTTGTTAGTGAGTTGTTAGTAAATAGATAATGAGTTGTAAGTTGTTAGTAAGTTTTTAGTGAGTTGTAAGTTGTTAGTGAGTTGTGAGTAAGTTTTCGAAAGTCATAGTTTAAAATCCTAATCAGTCCCATGGGTCCAAGCTCATGTCAAATATGAGTTTCTCAAGATAAATATCCTAAGTGGTCCTTATTGATCTTGCTCAGAATCATGTCAAAGTCTGGACTATGTGCAGGTATTAATATCAAACAGAACTGGAGACATTTGTGAAATTAGTATGTAGAAAAAAAAAAGTTAAAATATAGAGATAGTTGTATAAAAGATAAAGTACCCATTTTACTGAAGGTCACTTATGACAGACTGTGAATTTTGGAAACCAGAATTTATAGAAATTTATTTGAATACTCTAGAATTAAACTTATTTTTGCAAAAGAAACCTAGCAAATATAAATGATCCTCAAGCAGAAAATCAGTCATTTCTACCAAATGTTTAGGTAAATGTGTCATCAAGTATTTCCGATTTGTTGTAAATTATTTAATGAGATGGGCCATCTTATGTTTGTAAAAAGCGGTATTGTCATGTGAGGGAACTATGGGAAGCTTTAAGTGGCAACCATATCCTTGAATGACTTGACATTGAGTCTACACCTAGCCGTAAATTGTTATAGTGTATAGCAGCAGGTGAAAGTATAATGTAAACATAATGGTGCTTCTTAAGTATTGTTGACACCTTTATACTACCCATAGTATACATCAGAACACTCAGGAACTTAAAAGAAAAATCTTTGAATGATTTACTTAGAGTAAGAATTTTAACGTTCTAGCTGAAAGAAAAATTAGAGAAGACGCATGAAGCACAACAGAGGGCTAGAAGTCAGAAACAACTTGAATTGGCCAAACAGGCCAATATAGTGAAATTGGTAAGAAATCATCTTATTCTATTAGCAATAGCAAGAAGCCAAACACAAAGGAAACTGTCCCAATAAGTCATTAAATGCTTTGCAAATGTTGACATAAGACATATGACATTGTTCTCAACTGTAATTTAAGATGTAATTTGATAAGTGAGTTCTGTCATACATAAATACAAGTAGAACTTGTCATTAAAGTAAGGTATTTTTAAGTAATAAGATTGTGTATTACACTGGTAGTAAAGTAACATAACAATAGTTATGTCTAATTTTCTAAATTTTAAAAATTTTTACAGGTTTCATGAACACAGGTTGTTACAGATCTGTTATTTTTTTTCCAAATGCTTCTTAAATTTTTGAACTAAACAAACAAAATAATGTTGACTCTTGTTAATGGTTCGTTTGGATGGATTATTTTAGATAGATGAATTGGAAGATAAAGACACACGACTAACTCTCCTAAAAGAGGAACATGAAAACAACAAGCGACGCGATATGCTCCATAAAGAGAAAATCCGAAAAGATGTGGACAGCATTAAGAAACAACTACAACACGAGAGAAATCTCAAACTAGATGCCTTCAACAGAGTTGATGATCTTCAAGGACATGTAGGTGTAATTCAGAAATAGGACAATAGATTGTATGTACAGTAAATAGATCACCTTATAAATGTATTTATTTGGCCTCAGACTAGTTTGACCCAATGGAAATGTTTGATTTTGGTCATGTGACTGACTTACAAATTCTTGTGTAGAGTCAGTTGTAAAAATTTGTACGGCAATGGCGGATAATAAGCAAAACTAGACTGAGAATCATAATATAAACCACGTTGGTGTTCTGGAACTGATCATTTGTGTGTACGGTAAACTGAAAATTTGTTGACCGTGGCCTAATGTGGACGTGAAATTAGAGTAGCGCCCCTTTGTTGATAATGCCCAGTAAGCAGGAGGGTGGTAGGAATCACTATGTCTGATGTCTGTCTGAAATGTCTGATGTCTGTCTATAATGCCTTAAAATTGTCCTGGACAAAGTAAAACAGTTATTAGGTTTGTTACTGACCTTACACGGAAATATGTCGGGTTGATAAAGCCCACAAATATGAAAAGCAATTTTAAAACCAACTTAATAAAATGTTTCATTGTCATATTTTCGAAAATTTTTCATTTCCATAATGCATTAAAATGACTTAAAGACACCTACTGACAAAGAATCATCTGTTTTATTCTACAGGTGTATGATCTGGAGAGCTGTTATGTAAGTCGTACTCATTCAGCCCTTGGTACATCACCAGCACCTACAGGTAAGCTTTCACTCTTTGTCGTCTTGTTCATTCAGCCCTTGGTACATCACCAGCACCTACAGGTAAACTGTCACCCTGGAGTCTCCTTAATTATTCAGCCCTTGGTACATCACCAGCACCTACAGGTAAGCTGTCACCCTGGAGTCTCCTTAATTATTCAGCCCTTGGTACATCACCAGCACCTACAGGTAAGCTGTCACCCTGGAGTCTCTTTAATTATTCAGACCTTAATACATTACCAGCAATTACAGGTAAGCTGTCACCCTGGAGTCTCCTTAATTATTCAGCCCTTGGTACGTCAGCAGCAATTACAGGTAAGCTGTCACCCTGGAGTCTCCTTAATTATTCAGCCCTTGGTACATCGCCAGCACCTACAGGTAAGCTGTCACCCTGGAGTCTCCTTAATTATTCAGACCTTAATACAATACCAGCACTTACAGGTAAGCTGTCACCCTGGAGTCTCCTTAATTATTCAGCCCTTGGTACATCAGCAGCACCTACAGGTAAGTTGTCACCCTGGAGTCTCCTTAATTATTCAGTCCTTGGCACATCACCAGCACCTACAGGTAAGCTGTCACCCTTTATTCTAGTTTACACATCTAATTTTAATGAAACTTGTATTTAAATCAGTAATTTTAATACATATGAAAAAATAAATGGTTATTGATGAGTGATTTTATTATCATAATTTAGGAAAATGTTTAATATTATTTTCAAAGTCATTGGCATTCTGCTTTTGATATTTCTGTGTATTTCTTTGTTTTGTTTATTGAGGATGATTTATTTCTGCTGGTTACAGGCAAGGGTCGTTCCCGTATCCAGTCAGCAACCACCAGAAACAGGAGTGTACAGTCTAGCCGTGGTACCTCTTCAGGAATGTGGCCCCCACCTGTCATGTGGCCGGCTAATCGCAGCCTCACACCAGGAGCACCGCTTCAGCATGATCCAGAGCTAAACAATATTGATGACAGATTGATGCAAAGGCCAAAAACGGTAATCATAGCTTACTACAGTGTTACTACATTTGCCAATATATGATGTCATGTTCTTTTAATGGATTTTTTTCTATGGTCAATATCTGTTAAGATCAAAACTCTGAAAAAGGCAAAATTATATACATATAATTATTTGATATATTTTTTGTACTTTTTCAATCCTCAAATTTCGACTTATAATTTGTAAGAATTTTATGTATATTTCAATGTATTACATATATTTCAAAATCAGAATACTGCATTATATCAGTAACAATACATATTGTGAGAATTGCAGTACATACTGTGAGATTTACAGTACACGATTATTGTGAGAATTATGATAAATTTTTAAATATTTAGGTGTCTGCTAGGTTGAGAGTTTATGAACAGGTACACATAAAACAATAGTGTGAATTGAATATGGTGTAATGTCAAAATGTAACTATGCATGTCATTGATGAGCTGTTTGTGTGATATTTAAGATGTATTTTACAGCTGAGTAAGGGAAAATAACTCTTGTATTTGTAGTTGATGTAACAAGAATTTGTTTCAAATATTTCCTAATTATATAATATAATTATAATTGTCATAATTATAATCATCTATACTTTTTTCTGTTATGAAATTTAAAAAGAAGACTAGTTGAATACAAATCATCATTGTATAAAAATTTAAACTATTTATTTTTATTTTTGTTCAAATATACGATTTTGTTAAAATTCTCAAGAATGAAGTAAGACTTAACTTGCACAATTGATATAATCGCCAACAAAAAATCCTGACAGATATAAGTAAAACAAAGAGAATCAACGTAAAACAAGGATTACAGGTTTATTGATTTATATGAATTTAGTCATAATAGTCATGTTTTCAAAGAGGGTAGGTTCATTGTAACGTGTGGTTTTTCTTGTGACACTAATATATTGCCAATCATATCATAACAGTTTAGAAAAAATGTTTTGCCAGCGGTAAGGGTTTGGTTTGTTGGATATGCTGCATGAACTAGCTTAAGGACTGAAAGTGTTGATAAGAAATCTGCTATTAAGACAAAGTTCTTGTGCTCTACTTATGTCTGTTGCACATATATACTTAGGGGATGTCCGCACAGTGTTTGATTGGTTTAGACAGGTAAACTGTAGTTATACTCTTCAAAACTGAGTTTTCCTGGCCATAATGTTTCCCACTGCTATAACCAATGCATATCTGTTAAAACCAATCGAATACTGATCATTCATTCTTAAACTGATATAGTTTTAATCAAATGTGGTTTACCATTTGGAATTGACTCTGATTTCCCTCTTGCTATGAAGACTGAAAATGTGTCTCCTTTGAATACCACAAAGATTGATAAAGTATTTCTAAACAAAGATAGACGATTTCAAGAAAAAAAGTAGATATTTAATAATAATATATTTATATCACATATTTAATTATCCAAGTTTAAGAATTGATTTCAACGTATATAGTCAAAGTAGAATGAAATCACAATGGGTGTAAAAACACAAGCAGCTTTTGTGAATTGGGATTGTATAATTGTGGTTATACATACCTGGCCATTTCTGTCTCAGCCACTGAAAATTTACATTGAACAAGAAGTGGTGATATACTAAGGTCCAATTCTGTCTATCCATCTATTTGGTCATCCATCTTATAGTGGTAAAGGATGTAAGATACCTGATTCCCTGTTTGTGTATGCTAAAAAGTAGTTACATGTGCACACATTTACAGGTTTATGTAGCATGTGTACTTCGTTCCATTTATTGAAAAGTAAAAGTTCAAAAAAGGGTAATAAAACGATTTTTTCAAATAAATATTTCAAAATTCACCCACATCTACAATATCCATATTTATTTTGGCCACAAAGAATTTTTTATGAAAACCAAATTTTATTGTAAAATTCAATTATTGAAAAAAAAAAAAAAGATTTTATAGTACCGTATCATGCATCAGTATTATCATTAAGCAGTTACTATACTATTTCTTTTACTTTCTTCCTTTTGTTTTGCAAAATTGTGCATAAAAGCAGGACAAGCCTTGCCCTACATTACACTTACACATTTAATGGCAGTACTATTTTAAAACTTTCACTTTAAATTTTTATGTTGTTTCTTAATTAAATATAGTAGAGAGCTAAAAAAAGAGTGCATGAAAGAAAGTGCATTTTGAAAAATGATTCTGCATTTTGAAGTACAACCAGGGCCTAGTTGTACAAAACATTACATCTAATCACACTAATCAGTGATTAATGTTTGACAAACAATAAGTCAAATTTGTAAAGTCAGTGTCTTAAATAATCAAATTACAGTAAGTTACTGATTACATATGCCAAGAATCAGAATAAAGAACAAAACTTAGTCACTTCATTTTCATGGAATAGTATGATGAAGTATAACCACTGGTTAAAGTTTTGAACAACTGGCCCCTGGTTTACGACGACTCATTAAGATATTTAACCCAGAATTTTCTCTGTTGCATGTTTGATTATATGAATATTATTTTTGAAGTGTACTTTAGTCTAATAATAGCATGCGTTTTCTAAATATCCCAGAAATGTTGGCAAATTGACATTTTATTATTTTGTTATATCCATGTCCAATTAGGCACCTGTGTACAGAAGAAATTAAGTAAATGTGAGTGATGGAGTCTAGCAGTTAATTGTATTTTATAAATGTTACCTTTTGTATGTGTTTAACAGTTAAGTTTTAATTCATTTTTTTCATTTCAGTTTTAATGTTTCATTAGTAGAAGTTAATACTAGGTCAAAACTATCTTTACAAGAAGGTTGTATGTCATGGCCTTAACTCAGGGTCATATATCCATGGTCAAGGTCACTTTCGACTAATGAGAAATCTTCTTAATTGCTACATGTTGCATTATAATGATTTCATACTTGGTAGTAAACTTCTTGTATGAGAACAGTTTGTATGTCATGACATTCTTTCAGTTCATACATCCAAAGTTAGAGGACTTGGGGAGAATTTTCTAGTACTACTCATAATTCCTAATTTTCTAGTACTACCCATAATTCCTACATGCTTTATGAGAATATTTTCATACTTTGTAGAAATATTGTGAATGAATTGTATCATGACAACCTAGATGTAAAGTCATTCTGAGGTTAAGATCATTGTCATTTTTGGGAAATCCTGTCATCCAGCTATAGCATTTTCCCTTATGGAAGAACTTTCCTTAATATGAGAAAACCATTTGTCATGATCATGATAGCTATGTTAAAAAATCAAATACATTTTACATTTAAAATCATTTTCAATATGGGTATAATTTTACAGTCATGCTTCAACATATTACCTGAAATAAGTGTGTGATGGTTATAAGAAAATCTAGAACTGGTTCATTTTTTATTATTTCGGACCTACTCCCAAAAGAGTTTTTGCCCTTTCTGAAAAGTTGCTAACCAGAAATCAAGTGATGGATGTTTTATATAAGGTATTGCAATTTTCAGGAAATTTGATTCGCTGATTTGTTTTAGGGAGAGTGGAGCTGCTCTTTCAATGTATCATTAGCTCTGATGGGAAAAAACTACACAAAACTTTATTTCTGTTCATATAATGATGTTGATACTACTGTAAAATCATACATTTTAATATCATTACCTTGATATAAAGTGCATAATTTTATGGTATACTAAAGATTAGAATTTGGTGAGTGTCCTCATTCTAGCAAGATTTTCTCAACTTTAAACTGGATAACCTGTGATAAACTGTAAAAATTTTGATACAGAAGGGTGTGACAAACATTTTGATATATGAGTTATATAAAGCCAAGAGAAAAAAATAGTTGTGTAATTCATGTTGGAATTTGAGAAATCATTTAACATTAGACACAATGTGAACAGACTTATCTCCAGATTTTGACCTTATCTGCTGAATGTTGTAGTGATAAGATAGTTATAAGTCCTTTGTCCAGTGGGAACAGAATGACCTCCAGAAATTGACCTTATCTGCTGAATGTTGTAGTGATAAGATAGTTATAAGTCCTTTGTCCAATGGGAACAGAATGACCTTGAGACATTGACCTTATCTACTGAATGTTGTAGTGATAAGATATTTATATGTCCAATGTCCAATGAGAACAGAATGACCACCACACATTGACTTTATCCGCTGAAGGTTGTAGTCATAAGATAGTTATATATCCTGTGTCCAATGGGAACAGAATGACCTCCAGGCTTTGACCTTATCTGCTGAATGTTGTAGTGATAAGATAGTTTTAAGTCCTTTGCTCAGTGGGAACAAAATGACCACCACACATTGACCTTATATGCTGAATGTTGTAGTGATAAGATATTTATATGTCCTATGTCCAATGGGAACAGAATGACCTACACACATTGACCTTATCTGCTGAATGTTGTAGTGATAAGATAGTTATAAGTCCTTTGTCCAATGGGAACAGAATGACCTTGAGACATTGACCTTATCCACTGAATGTTGTAGTGATAAGATATTTATATGTCCAATGTCCAATGAGAACAGAATGACCACCACACATTGACTTTATCCGCTGAAGGTTGTAGTCATAAGATAGTTATATATCCTGTGTCCAATGGGAACAGAATGACCTCCAGGCTTTGACCTTATCTGCTGAATGTTGTAGTGATAAGATAGTTTTAAGTCCTTTGCTCAGTGGGAACAAATTGACCACCACACATTGACCTTATATGCTGAATGTTGTAGTGATAAGATATTTATATGTCCTATGTCCAATGGGAACAGAATGACCTACACACATTGACCTTATCTGCTGAATGTTGTAGTGATAAGATAGTTATATGTCCTATGTCCAATGAGAACAGAATGACCACCACACAATAACCTTATCCGCTGAAAGTTGAAGTGATAAGATATTTATATGTCCTATGTCCAATAAGAACAGAATGACCACCACACATTGACCTTATCTGCTGAATGTTGTAGTGATAAGATAGTTATATGTCCAATGTCCAATGGGAACAGAATGACCTCCGGACATTGACCTTACCTGCTGAATGTTGTAGTGATGAGGATATGTCCTATGTCCAATGGGAACAGAATGACCTCCACACATTGACCTTATCTGCTGAATGTTGTAGTGATAAGATAGTTATATGTCCTATGTCCAATGAGAACAGAATGACCTCCGGACATTGACCTTACCTGCTGAATGTTGTAGTGATAAGGATATGTCCTATGTCCAATGGGAACAGAATGACCTCCACACATTGACCTTATCTGCTGAATGTTGTAATGATAAGATATTTATATGTTCTATGTCCAGAATGACCTCCACACACTGACCTTATCTGCTGAATGTTGTAGTGATAAGATAGTTATATGTCCTATGTCCAATGTGAACAAAATGACCTCCATTCATTGACCTTATAAGCTGAATGTTGTAGTGATAAGATAGTTATATGTCCTATGTCCATTGAGAACAGAATGACCTCCACACATTGACCTTATAAGCAGAATGTTATAGTAATAAGGATATGTCCTATGTCCAATGAGAACAGAATGACCTTCACACATTGACCTTATCCACTGAATGTTGTAGTGATAAGGATATGTCCTATGTCCAATTATTCTTAACAACAGATTGATGATCATGGTCACTCATTTTCTAGTTTCTCATTTCTAGTTTTTGTTTTAGATTACTTTTAGTAACTAATATATGGATATGTGATTAATATTTACAAAATATGTATCATAAACCCTAAGTATATCATAATGATGGATGCTATGTTCAATCATTACTTTATGATAGGTGCTACGTTCAGTCATTCCTTTCATAATGACTCTTATTTTTGATGTTGAGTTAACGATACCTTTTGCATTCTGAATGCCTTTTATCTGTTATAACCTCTGACAAAGAATAACTTTTTCTTCCGATATCTTTTAACTTGAGAATATAGGATATACCAAAATGACTCTCTAAGCATGTTTATTTCCTCTTCACTTCATGAGCTTACAGTCTATATACATGTAATGAGAATTTAAATTATAACTTTTACACAAATAATTTCTTTCTGTAGAATTTCCATGTATGATAATAAAAAGACACGATCTATTTACAAATGTTTTGCCAAATGGCCTATATGATGATGGGAGTGGCCATATCAATACAAAGAATATGTTAAAAAAATTGATTTTTTATAGTGTTTGATATTGCCATTTTTTTTACTTAATAAAGGCTGGTGGCTGAAAATTTATGAATAGATTGTCATTTTCTAATTGTCATACATGTATAAATCTAAATTTACCATTTTTGGTGGTCTTTGGACTACTTTTCACACAATTTCTGGACTTTTGCAGGTGGGAGGACGACTACGTAGTCGTATAGCAGAACAACTCCTTAATGAATTGGAACTTGACCAGCATAGAACAATTGTCCAGCTAGAGGAATTACAGTTAGAGAGTAGCAGAAAAGAGCCAAATTATTAAATTGTATTACATTATCTATATCTAATCAATACATGGACAAAGTAATCTTCTGAATTGATTGAAAATGTAAATATTTTGTTAACTACAGTACTAGTACATGTATTGAAGTTTTAGAAGAAAAAACAATTGATTGCTATTTTGGCAAACTACAAAGTATGTACTTTTTTGTCTTCTGTCTGCCTACTGTTTATTCATAGATATATTCAAGAGTTATGACTAGTACATATAATTGAATATTTATCATTTACAATTATTTTATAGTTATCATATATATACATGTATATATATTTATATATAAAATTTTCAAGATAGATCCATCCATTGAAAATCTCCTTAATGTCAACATTATAAAATAGCATATTTATGATATGTGTCATGGAAAGTCTTATAAATTTCTGTTATTTATTAATAGAATGTCTATGTGATAAATAAAAATGTGATAGTTTTAAAATAGTTTATTTTCATACATAGCTGCATGTATAGTCATAGGAACTTCTCCAGTGACCATCTTTGCATCTATCTGACTGTCGTCCATATTTTTTTATGTTTTGTTAATGGGATTTTGATGAAATGTGGTAGAAATTAAGTACTTACTGTTCCATAGAACTGTTGTTGTTTTTGACCAAATTCAGGGTGGGGTATTAAAGATATGAAGAGTATTCTTCAATAAGAAAATAATCCTTTAGACAATGATATAGAATTAAGTGTATTCTGAGAAGTGCTGTTAATTTTGGGTTCTACTTGAACATGAAACTTGTGTTGCATATTTCAGATTTACCGTAATCACATTACTTCTATTAAATGCAATTTCAACTATTATTTTAATGTATTGGTATTGTATTGGTATTGTATTGGTATTTGTATTGTCTTGTATTACCTAGGTTGATTTTAAAAATGACCATTAAATGTCAGAGGAAAAACTGTCCAATATAGATGCATGTTTGTATATTTGATGGATGCCTTGCATAGGTATATATTATAATTTCAGTAAGCCCAAAAAACTTTTTGTAAAAATTTTGTATTTGAATTTGTCAGTCTATGATGTATATGTAATGAAAATATACTCAGGAGAGTGATATAGGTCCATATGGGCCTCTTGTATACGTACATACCTGTATGTGTAAATTAATTTTGAGAACCAGTCATTTGCAGACTCAGTGCTTACAAATTGATTATAAATTATCATGGTTCTCAATCAGTACCTACAAATTCATTACATTTATGATTAATTTATAATCTCCCCACCCACCACAAAAAAAAAGTATTGAATTAACATACCTACCAACTCAGGGGGAAATGCTAAATTGCATCACAGCAAACCTGCACTTTTTATATGCCTGTCATAGACATATGTATTATGATATGGTGCTGTGTATGTATGTGTCTGTGGGTCTACGTCTGTCTGTTCACTGAGCTTGCAGACATGGTACAGACTATATCTTAGCTTGGACCATCAAGCATGATACAGAACAAACATTGTTGATAAACCCTGTAAACAAACAAACTATACCTATTGTTTTGTAAAGTCAAAGTTTAGGTCATATATGCTAAACATTATCGATACAGCTTTTAAACATGATGCAGAACAAATCATTTGGGCTAGGACTGTCAAACTAGGTACATGTACTACTGATGCTGCAAGGATGATGCCTATAATGTCTAGGTCACACTAAAAATTGATAAACTTAGCTTGTTAGTAAAATACAGACCCAGCACCTTGTGGTATATAGAACTGTCTTTGGTAGTTTTAGACTACTTTGGATATGGATGGTGGTATTTACAGTTGTGTATTTGTAAATGGTCTTCTAAATTTGTTACAAAAATAACCAAAGATAATATTGTTGCTGAACTATATACATATAGTTTATTGATTTTATATGTAAATGATAATATATGTTTGATGAGATATTTGAGTTTTTTATATATGCATAGCATAGATCATGTTTTATATATGTATAACATAGATCATATTTTAAATTGAAGTAAACAAGCATCTTATTGCTGATGATGCAATAATACTTACCAGAACTATTGTTCTATAGTAGAAGTCAATGAAATATTGATGTCAGTCTGTCATCAAAGAGTCCACCAATCAGAGACATCAGTATTTTGCCTGACCTTTTAACCTTATGATGATATTCCCAAGTAAACTTCTCATCACATCACATTTTTATACCCAACGCAGAAATTGTTATTTCTTTGATTAGTGATAATTGATAATGCTACTTACATTCACAGGCATTAATTATCAAATTATTTGTAAGATGAGATCTCTTAAATATGTCTTTATTTCTCAAGAATGGTAGACACAAATCTATAGGTCTTCTACAGTCTATGGATTGTATCTCTCTTTCTACTGCTGGTATATAATCAACACATACATGTATAATACATGTACTATGTACATGATGGCATTGTGTTACTTGTTGTTTGGTTCTAAATTAAAGTGTTTAATTATGAAATTTCACTATAAGCATTACTTACATAAAATAAATATTATGTGAGAATTCATTCACTTCTTGACAAATTATATCTTTTTTATCCATGTGTGGTGTTACTGTATGTTAGAATGTTGGAAATGTCCTTAAAATAAAGAATATTTGTAATATTTACTAGCATTTTATTTCTTATGTCTATATTTTTCATTACAGTGTTTGTTAGATTCTTGTTTTATGTCAAACATTTACTTGTATGATGATGGTATTTTCAGCATCTAGCTGGTGGGCGAGTTGAATTCATCACCTTTTGCTCTGTACAAATGTTTAATGCTTTATATCTTTGCTATAAAAGTTTGTTACCCTATCATCCCCATAAATGTACTGTAACTCTTCCATTATTGAAAAGAGACTGTTACTTTACTGTCACCTTTAGAGACGGTTACGTCATCATCAGTATAAAGGGACTGTTACTTTACTGTCACCTATAGAGACGGTTACGTCATCATCAGTATAAAGGGACTGTTACTTTACTGTCACCTATAGAGACGGTTACCTCATCATCAGTATAAAGGGACTGTTACTTTACTGTCACCTATAGAGACGGTTACCTCATCATCAGTATAAAGGGACTGTTACTTTACTGTCACCTATAGAGACGGTTACGTCGTCATCAGTATAAAGGGACTGTTACTTTTCTGTCACCTATAGAGATGGTTACCTCATCATCAATATAAAGGGACTGTTACTTTACTGTCACCTACAGAGACGGTTACGTCATCATCAATATAAAGGGACTGTTACTTGACTGTCATCTATAGAGACGGTTACCTCATCATCAGTATAAATGGGACTGTTACTTTACTGTCACCTATAGAGACGGTTACGTCATCATCAGTATAAAGGGACTGTTACTTTACTGTCATCTATAGAGACGGTTACCTCATCATCAGTATAAAGGGACTGTTACTTTACTGTCACCTATAGAGACGGTTACGTCATCATCAGTATAAAGGGACTGTTACTTTACTGTCACCTATAGAGACAGTTACGTCATCATCAGTATAAAGGGACTGTTACTTTTCTGTCACCTATAGAGACGGTTACGTCATCATCAGTATAAAGGGACTGTTACTTTTCTGTCACCTATAGAGACGGTTACCTCATCATCAGTATAAAGGGACTGTTACTTTACTGTCACCTATAGAGACGGTTACGTCATCATCAGTATAAAGGGACTGTTACTTTTCTGTCACCTATAGAGATGGTTACCTCATCATCAGTATAAAGGGACTGTTACTTTACTGTCACCTACAGAGACGGTTACGTCATCATCAATATAAAGGGACTGTTACTTGACTGTCATCTATAGAGACGGTTACCTCATCATCAGTATAAAGGGACTGTTACTTTACTGTCACCTATAGAGACGGTTACGTCATCATCAGTATAAAGGGACTGTTACTTTACTGTCACCTACAGAGACGGTTACGTCATCATCAGTATAAAGGGACTGTTACTTGACTGTCATCTATAGAGACGGTTACGTCATCATCAGTATAAAGGGACTGTAGCTTTACTGTCACCTATAGAGACGGTTACCTCATCATTAGGATAAAGGAATTGTAACTTTACTGTCACCTATAGAGACGGTTACCTCATCATCAGTATAAAAGGACTGTTACTTTACTGTCACCTATAGAGACGGTTACCTCATGATCAGTATAAAGGGACTGTTACTTTTTTGTCACCTATAGAGACGGTTACGTCATCATCAGTATAAAGGGACTGTTACTTGACTGTCATCTATAGAGACGGTTACGTCATCATCAGTATAAAGGGACTGTAACTTTACTGTCACCTATAGAGACGGTTACGTCATCATCAGTATAAAGGGACCGATACTTTATTGTCACCTATAGAGACGGTTACGTCATCATCAGTATAAGTGGACTGATACTTTACTGTCACCTATAGAGACGGTTACCTCATCATCAGTATAAAGGGACTGTTACTTTATTGTCACCTATATAGACGGTTAGCTCATCATCAGCATAAAGGGACTGTTACTTTATTGTCACTTATAGAGACGGTTACGTCATCATCAGCATAAAGGGACTGTTACCTTATTGTCACCTATAGAGACGGTTACCTCATCATCAGTATAAAGGGACTGTTACTTTACTGTCATCTATAGAGACGGTTACCTCATCATCACTATAAAGGGACTGTAACTTTACTGTCACCTATAGAGACGGTTACGTCATCATCAGTATAAAGGGACCGATACTTTATTGTCACCTATAGAGACGGTTACGTCATCATCAGTATAAGTGGACTGATACTTTACTGTCACCTATAGAGACGGTTACGTCATCATCAGTAGAAATGGACTGTTTACTTTACTGTAACCTATAGAGACGGTTACCTCATCATCAGTATAAAGGGACTGTTACTTTACTGTCACCTATAGAGACGGTTACCTCATCATCAGTATAAAGGGGCTGTTGCCTTATTGTCACCCCTCAAGAGACTGCTACTGTATCATCAATATACAACTGTCCGCGCCACTCACTCTGGAAACTGGAAAATCTGGATTTTCAGTTATTCATCTTCAGAATATTTTCAAAAAGGCAAAACCATTCGATAGATCTTGTTTAGTCGTAACTTTTGGTGTATGCTATATGTTTGTATGAAGAAGCGTTCATATTTTAAAGAAAAAAATCAACTTTAGATAGGGCGATTTCCATGTTAAATTTTGACGTGACGTCGCCATGTTTCCCATAGACTCGATGTAAACATCGGCGACGTCACGTCAAAATTAGCATAGAAAACGCCCTATCCAAAATGATTTTTTCCCTATAAAATATGATTGCTTCTTCGTAAAACGTATAACATACACCCAAAGTTACGACAAGATTTGTTGATTGATATTACTTTTGTAAAACTATTTTAATGATAAATAAGTGAAAATCCAGATTTTTCGGTTTACAAAGTGAGTGGCGCGAACAGTAGTGGATTAAAGTGCTCGGCTCCTGATCGAGAAGTCCAGGGTTCGACTTCAGCCCTGGCCACACCGGTGTTCTGTCTTCCGGATGAGACAGTAAAAATCGAGGTCCCGTGTCACGATAGGCGTTGCACGTAAAAGATCCCTCACTGCTTCTGGTGGGTCCGTTGCAAAGGTCTAAATTTGTTTGCAATGCATTAGGCAGATGCCATCATCATATATGTGAAATAATCGTGGAGTGACGTTAAACAATAATCGATCAATCAATCAATCAGTCATTTATTACTTTCATGTACTGTTTAGAGACTGCTGATTTATCTTCAGTTTGGAGGGAACTTTATTGTCAATTAAAAGGGTCTGGAAGATGAAGTAAATGTATTTTATCGATTCTTATCCCAAGCTTTATAGATACAAATTATCTGTTGAGGGTGCATTTAGTGGTCACTTGCAGTTGTGCACATGTGTAGCAAATTTGAGGTCTGGTCCCTAGAAGAGGGGTGAAAAGTCTTGTATGGTTTCTCCTTTCAAACTACGATTGATACTATATAAATGATCTGATTGTAGTGAGCGCTTACGTTCAATTTGTTTGGTCCCTGCGTGAGGAATGAATGAAAAGTCTGTTTGCGGATCTTTTCCGTTGAAACTATTCTAAGTGTAAATGATCTGATGATTGAGTATGAAGTGGTAACTTGCAGTTGAGTATCAATATGGAAATTTGGTCCGTCGGTGTAGAGCATCTTTGCCCAAATTGTGGACCATAAATCAGACCACAGAAGTTGTTGAAATGCACATACTGTGGACCAAACCAGTTTTCTGTACCTCTTTTCTTACTCAGGATATATACTTCAAATTACAGTAATAAAAATTTTGTAAATTATTCTAAAACTAGGGAGTTATTGTGTTATTCGGCTTCTACTTGTAGGATAATTTGGTAATGATTTTTGTTCTTCAGATATCTATATTTTCTTTTTTCACAATTCGGGCCTTGTGAATACTCATCTGATTTAAAGTATTTACCTAATACGGCAGTGTTGTTACTGATGATCTTAACATCATTAAAACGCCAAAGTGAGACTTTTACAAAAGGGCCCAAAATACAGAAAGCCAGGATTCTTCACCATAAAAACAAAATTTCGAGATAACGATGAATACGTGTGAGGATTGTTCCAGAAAATGAACAAGACGTACAGATGGACAATTTTCAGAATAAATTAATTTCGTGGAAAGTTTGTTTAAATCAAAACCCTATATAGTTACAAAGCTTTTGACACCAGGTTCAAATCTGTTTTCAAAGATCCAAAGGTGATAAAGGAAATTGCCTTTTTCATAAAACATTATATCATTATACCACAATACATTACACCTACACTAATTATACGTTTATAGGACAGCCTAGTGAAATAATTATGAAATCATATTTATACCCCGAGATAATAGCAAAGATCATAGGACTTGTATTGGGCCCCTCTAAAGCCTAATACAGATTTGTACTTGAGAGGTGCATGCTGACTAACAGGAAGATGGGGACTGCATAAAGGGCTTTGTTCAAAACTTTTCAGAGGAGACAAGGCCCTAAGCCTCGTCGTCTCTGTTAGTCGGCTCTCCTATAGATCAAGTATCAGGTCACGGTTTACGTTTACGTTTCGTGTGGAAATTATTATGACCTCTCGTCTTGAGAAACCTGTTGATCTTTGTTCTCTGTATGGAGGATTATTTATAAACTTTTATATGTGTTGTCCTTTGATTGTGCTGCTTTAGCAGTGGGTGGAAAGGTGGGTGCCAGTAAACCGGTTAATCACACCAAATGAATGAAGTTTGATGATGTTATATTACTACATTCATGGTCATCTGAACACCTCTCACAAGGCGTGGCGATTTCAATCTTTTTCTTGCACATTCCCGTATGAGTAGACATATCACGTCATAACTCAAATAATATGTAATGTCAGAGGGAGTTCAAATTACAGCAACTTCGTTTTGAAGATGGACTTTAGATAATCTGCTCATTCAGGGATTTGTAGGTGGTCGATTTACCATATCAATGAGGAAATCCTATGTTCGATTCGAGGCTCTTATCCCATCTCTTTATTTAGAATGTTGAATGATAGTTTGGATTGAGACTTATTCCGATCATGTTGAACTCCGGATTTGACATCTACACTTAGTATTTATGTGATCAGATATATCCCCAGAATCTATTAGTGGGATGATAACTCGGGATGTAGGAGTTGTCTCACTGTATTTATATACAGTGAAACCTGGTTTCTTTATATAGTTAATGATATCTACTCATCTTTGTAGTATTTTTTCTCTCCCTGAGTGATCCTATAAGCAGCGGGATTTATCCAGGACTGAGAAAATCTTAACTTTGGATCGGAAATCAGGATCCTAAGATCATCCGTCTCCTTTGATATTTTTGTTGTTGGTCATAAGGAAACCATCTTCAGCTTTTCAACATATTTTCTTCTTACATAACAAAATATTTACCAAAATTTGTATTATCATGGCCAACATTGTATAAACTTAAACACTTTTTGTAGTAAGAAAAAGAAACATTGTATATCAATTGCAAGTTATCTATATAACGCAATCTCTTTATAAAAACAATTGATGATTGTATTTAATAATATTGTATATATATTGTTGCACTTCTATTGCTCATTTTTCATGTATTGTAAATATGTTGATTTTGCTAGAAGCATTCTTTGCTTAAGGCTAATAAAGTGTATAATCAACAAAAATAAAACGCATTGAATTCTGTACCTTAAATAGAAAAAGAAATCATTTCACGTTCCAAAATAGGTCAACACTAGAAACAGCATTGGTGTATTCTTACTTAATTTTAGATTCGAGGAGAGTGCCACTTGATTTCCGTTCTTCCAGGTCTAGATTAAAAAAACTGCATTTCTGTTGTAGTGGTGGTTTCAGCAGGGACAATTGTAAATCATAAATGGTGTCTGAACACCCGTCGCAAATGTTCCGTTAACGTAATGCTCGGAGACGAAGTTATATAGATAATTTGTCTGATCAGTAAACAGTAACCAGTGTACATGATCGTTCTCCAAAATATCATTTAACAGTCTAGACATATGGACTTCGGACGTCCAACAATATCCTTGTATCGACCATTTAACATTCTCAATAACGATTTTAGGCTTTCCAGTTCGTATTCTTCTTTGAGTATAATATCTGGTAGTCGTCTTGCCTCAGAACAAAACACTCGTCAATAGAGTATAGTCTGATAAATGTTGTGAAATTAGAACCCCACAGTTAGTGTACAAATTAGAGTGTTCATTCTTTCGGCCCAAAATGTGGGTAATTTATTATTATGGTCTCTATTTTTGTAATCAAAGGAATCGTATATAAATGAAGCTACATGTATCTGCTTTTAATGCTGGAAAATCGAAAGATTTCAAACTTGTGATATGATTGAAAGAAAATCTAAAAGTATTGACAAATAAATTTTCATAATGTTGTAAAAGAGAAAACTGAAGACATCTGACAAAAATCACCAAGGACATGCACACGAAATGATAATAATAGAATATACACTGAAAAAATATTCAATTATGCTGTGACACTCTTAGTCATAGTGCAGATAAACCAAAATTCATCAACAGCACTCTGTCCTTCCTTATTAAATATTATGTCATCACGAACGAAGAATTATAGAAAGCGACGAAAAACACTCTTAATTGCCTATTATATTAATGAGACTAGATACTGTTGTTCTTCCTTGTTTAGAGTTCCTGAGAGATCTTTATGACTTGGCAACCTAAGCAAGCATCTCAGTTACAAATAGGATTTGTGATTTGACAAAAGCGTAGATATTAGCAGTAACAGCAATGCAATTTCATTATGGCTTGGTATCAAAGATGTAAGTTATCACGTTACAAATTATATTTCCATAGAAACGAGTTTATTAGACATATTTTGTTATTTTCCATTTGTTTTTCATTTTCACTGATTTTGTATGTCCTCTGGTTTTATGATTTTTGGACTTGTGGTTTGGATTTATCCATCATCTTTACATTATAACAGAGTGGACATTTATCATGAAGTCTGGGATACATAATGGTTCACATGTCGTGTTTTAGGTACCAACTATTCAATATCTACAGTATTCATGTCCAAATCGTAACATATCACCTTCACTCATACGCTTAGTAAACCCGTGAATATGCCTGGCACGTTGTCACAGCTTCACTTCATTCATTTACAGTTTAGAATTTCAAATGGTACTTATCTTAAAGCTGGCTTCTCGCCCAAAGAAGTCGAGGTGTTTCTAAAAATATTTTATGGGAACGAAGTTGTCCTAGGTCAATCTCACTCCCGTATGAACGTCTGACCCAAATGCTCGAACAGAGCTCTCGCCCACTGTATAAAAGGAATAGGCGGAGTCATGCAACTGTGACATTTGATCGAAGACACGACAAAGGCAACATGGCGTCGCAAAGAGTAGTACATGTAATTATCTTTATATATATCATTTTTTGTTTCTTCATTTTTTTAGGTAACATACATGAATAATACAAAGCTAGTTATAACAATAGATCACATGATACTGTATTGTTGTATGCATTTTGCCACGAAAAGGCCGCCCACCTAACCGTGCGTAACATTAATAAACAAATTTTAAATTTCAACGAACAAATTACATTACATGTACTAGTTATCTAGATAATGTAATACGACTAGGTATAAACATACCATAATGTACAAATAGTATCGTGTGTGCAGTTGTACTTGTAGAGAACACACCCTCTCCAAGCAAATGTAAAAAGGCAAATGAGATATAGGTCATTTGAAAACTTACGGTATTCAGGTAATACTATCCTTTCTCCAAACTACAAGAGCCAAATTTCAATACTCCACAACAGACCACACATTTGGAAAGCATAATATTAGTTATACATGTATACTTTACAGTGAACAAATATGTGTTGTATCAGTTTACACATCCGCTTGTTGACACATCTTTTGGAATGTTCGAATAAGTAACATACAAACGAGAAATAGTACAGATTGAAGAAGAAATCTTCAAAACTATACACAAGATTCTGTTCACGATCCTACATAGTGGATGCATACTGAATAATGTTATTTGTAAAGTATAAGACTCATTGGACGTACACATCAGGGGCGAATGAAAAAGGGAGGGGGTTACCTTTCTAAAGTGTAATGTGGTTACTGTACAGCCATGAAAGGATCTGTCTCTTATATTGCCAGGTAGAATTTTATGGTATAAGGAATGTGTGCAAGGGGAAGGGGTGCGGCTCCTATCATCCGTACCATTCATGCCAAACGGCGAACAATCCAGATTAATTACTTTTCCGATTTGGAAAGGGCGGTATTTTTACAGTTTCGCCTCAGCCCTTTCATTACTTACAGCTACACTTCAATATATATTGGACAGAGCAATGCAATTGCGAAAAAAGAAAAAACATGCGCCAGACGTAAAGGTTCAAGCCTGAATGTTAATCAATAAAAGAATAGGGTTATTCCGTCCCAAGATCCCCACCCCCTCTTCTGACGTCTGGATTCACATGTATTATTTTATTCTATCATAATTTAATTTAACAGAAAAACAGAAAACTATAGGACACTTTTGTGATAATTTATATTATTTGACGGGCTAGTGCAGTGTTAATGCAAATTCAAGAACTAGTAACATTTTCAGCTAAACAACCTGCGGTTTTGAAACACGAATGCCCCAGCGGCAAATAAACAAAGCCGTCAATGTCCTACCCTGGAGTCACGTGATGATGCTTAGGGGATATACTAACTGTTGAATTTTGGTAACTGTAACAATATTCTATTGAAAGTTATCAGGCGCTGCGGAATTACGGAGGTACATGCAGACGGACGGAACGACCGAACGCTTTTTTGCCCAAGATCTTTTAGACAGGTGCAAGAAGCGGCAGAGGGAGGTGGAAGGATTAAGAGAAAGAAAAAAATGTTTTAAAATCATAAATTAATTAGAATTAATGAAAATGCTGTTCATTTATAACTATTCGACTTGACATGGATCCCCATTCATAAAATTATACAAAACCATGCAGAGCTACTTACCCATCCACCACTGCTATCCAACTCCTCCCCCTCCCCAACATATATTGTTTAAAGAACAAACAGCTTTTTTCTTTTCTCCATCATTCCTGTCTCTGTACATGTGAAAATACTTATAATCAAACACTCTAAAATCAAGAAAGTGTCCGTGGGAATGCTGTATACAAATTTCGATTTTCATTTTATTTTTGAGGTGAGGTGGGAAAGAGAAGAAATGAAGGAAGGAGTGGGGTGCAGGGAAGAAGTGTAAATTTGAGGGGAGTGATGAATGCCACCCAGGTAGAATATGGAAGACGGGTTTAAAGGATAAGGCAAGAAGCGGGAATGTTTAGCCAGACAAGAACCCTGCGTATCTGCAGTGGATCATGTTATGACATGTAATAACATATGCATGTTTACATTATACATGTCGACTTGCATTCGTATTGCATAATACTAGTCATAACTAAATTGTTGTAAAAGATTTAAATAAATCTAAAAATGTAAATAAATGAATCCGTCTAGTGCTGTAAATGTTAAATATCTATGTACTGTGCATATCGAGGAAACAAAGTTTTCATACGTTTTGTACAGTCATGTTGACCGTCCGTGCTGGTCGCCGCAAGTTGAATGTCACGATTTGTCGATTTGACATTTCTTAAAAGGTATATATGTGCTATATTTATTATAACCTCTAGGCCGGTGTCAATGCTGGTGGACTGATAGTCTCCGAGGGCATCATAAGTCTAGTTTTCAGTGCTTTTGTACTGACATGAAATATATACTTCAAATTTTCAGTCACTAAATTAGGTAAATAACTCTAAAACTAGGAGTATCTCCCTCATGCATAGCTCTGTCCTTAGATAGATTCTTTGGTTAACTTTTCGGTCATTTTAGCTTCAAAACTGCTCTTCATATTCTTATATATTTTGAGAATTCTAATCATTCGGCTACGAGCATCACTGAAGAGGCATAACTTGTCGAAATGCGCATATGGTGCACAAAATTAAAAGGTATATATGTTCTATATTTTTTATATGGTGAGCAGGAGCATTTGGGTCAGATGTTCATTTAGTATTCATAAAGTATACGGGAGCGAGGTTGACCTAAGTTGACCTGGCTCCCGTAAAAAAATTTCGAAACATCTCGGTTTTTTATGGTGAGAGACCAGCTTTAAGAGAGCTATTGTTTTTTTCAATTTCATACCTTGATAAATTTGATGTAAAAGTCGAATTATTCAGAACTTCTAAATAAATTTGGAAATATTTCTTTTCAAAAGTATGTATCCAATGGAATTTCCCTTCCTAATTTTTACGGTGATCTCGTATATAAACTAAGAGAAAGTAAAAGGCTCCGATAACGTTATTTTATCATGTAATAAAATAGTCAAACGTCTTCTAAATAGACAATATGATATTAAGATCATCAAAAAGACTATAGGTCTTGTATTTGGCCCCTCTACAGCCTTATGCAGACTTTTACTTGAACGTTGCACGCTGACTAACAGGGCGGTGGGGACTATATGACGGGGCTTGTCCAAACCTCTTTCAGAGGAGACATGATCCTGAACCTCGTCCCCTCTGACTGTTAGTCGGGACTCCTACAGATCTAGGGTCTTAGCTCGCTTTCAGACTGGCAGAGCACGGTTTATCATGTTGATGTCGCATATATTTTTATACCATTATGTGTTTTACAATACCTTACGTGTTTATATTTTTATGACCTCTATATGCGATACCTGTTGACCCTTGTTCTTTACATGAAGGATTATTTATAAATTTTTAAATGTACGTCCATTGATTGTTCTGCTGTTACGGTGAGTGGGAAGGTGGGCCCGTAAACCGGTAAACCACACCATTTGTTTGGCTTTTGTCAAATTAAATGACCGTCCTAAGTTGGTATCATAATTGCACTACAATCAAATATTTTTGTAATGTGTTATATGTTCTAGTATATTATTTATATTCATGTATTGTGTAGCTCCATGGTGACTTCTGCCACATAACCGAGCCAGTAACTCCTCTTTTTTCTTTCAAAAGTTTGTGGTAGATCGGGGTCCGGCACCATAAACTGAGAATATACTTAAGTCAAAAATTCATATTCTTCTGTTCGTCAGTGAACTAATAACTGGGTTTTGGATTTTATTTAGTTTTATTCTACTGATAAATAGAATTAAACCATTCTACATTAAAATTTATTTGAACGTTTGATAATGGAATAAATTAAAATGAAATTTTTGACTTAAGTATATTCTCAGTTTATGGCGCTGGACCCGGGGTTACATTCCGGGATCATTTAAACAGTTATATATGTCAAGACATTGAGAACTCATAACATCTTTTTTTTTTTGTTAATCTCAAAGAAAAATCATTTGACATTACATTTGCATGTATGCGATTACTGTTGTTATTATTATTATCATTATCATTATTATCATTATCATTATTATCATTATCAAGCCGGTGTGGCCTAGTGGATAAGGTGCTCGGCTCGTGATCGAGAGGTCGCGGGTTCGACTCCCGCCCGGGGCACACCGGTGTTCTGTCTTTCGGATGAGACAGTAAAAACCGAGGTCCCGTGTCACGGTAGGCGTGGCACGTAAAAGATCCCTCACTGCTTCGGGTGGGTCCGTTGCAAAGGTCTAAATTTGTATGCAATGCATCAGGCAGATGCCGTCACCATATACGTGAAATAATCGTGGAGTGACGTAAAACAATAATCAAACAAAAAAAGAAAAAAATTGTCATTATCATTATTATCATTATTATCATTATCATTATTATCATTATTAATCACAGCTTCCAACTTTCGTTCTTTTAATTTAACGAACTACCACTTTTCCAATGCTTGATCTACTTTCGATTGCATGGTTACAGTAATTTTCAACCACGTGTACAACTTAGATTAAAAAGTGTAGTACCCGAAATAGTTCTGTGTTCAAATCTATAAAACAACGATTTAAAATCAGTAAAAATAAAATCTACTTTACTCTATCATATTATGACAAAATATATAGTTTTAAGTGCGAACAATGGATTTTGAATTTTTTTTTTCAAGATTTTTGAAAATAAGCGCTAACAGAGGTGAAGTGCTCGTAGCGCACAGAACACTGGGTAGAGAATGGTTGTTTGTGATACGTCTTTTATGATCTGGGTCTTTATCGTTGCTGGGGGATTTTCAGAACCCGAGGATAATCACAAGCCAAGTTTTCAGTTCTTCTGTACTGACCAGAAATATACACTTCTAATTTATTTTGACTAAAAGTTGCAGATAACTCTTAAACTAACGAGTATCTCCTTAATGCATATTTCTCTCCTTAGATTGGTTATATGGCTGTTAATTTGGTAATTAGTTTTCTCTACAAATATTTATATAGTGGATTTTTACAGGTTGGGCCTTCTGTATTTCTGTTTTCTCTACAAATATTTATACAGTGGATTTCTAGAGGTTGGGCATTCTGTTTTCTCTACAAATATTTATACAATGAATTTCTATAGGTTGGGCCTTCTGTTTTCTCTACAAATATTTATACAGTGAATTTCTACATGTTGGGCCTTTTGTTTTCTCTACAAATATTTATACAGTGGATTTCTACAGGTTGGGCCTTCTGTTTTCTCTTGAACATCACCAAAGAGACGCAAGTTGTGGAAATGGATATGGTGCACTACTTTGATAAATGTTTACACGGTTCTCAATACTCAGAGTCGACATTGCTGCTGGTGTAAAATACGGATAAGATGCACATATATGGCGCTGTTTATTCATCTAGAATACATTGTATACATTTTATCGTTTAAAAGAATTATTTGAAAAATTGATGACATCTGTCTGTCAATATCCAAATTTTCATGAATTGTGTCACTAAATTATAATAAAGAATGCAATGCTGAACATCGCGTCGACTGAAATTTTCCAAGCAGCCAATTAAATGCGTGATAGTATGAATAACTTGTCACTGCGGTACTGTGGTATATATGTATATACGTATCACAGATACTTTTCATAAGATACGTTCATGACTGTATGACATTTCATAATGGATTATCTCAATGAATCGCTTCATTTGAATGAAAGTGTCATACAAAACGTACAATTATCGAGATATACACATTTATTTCTTATTTTTTGTGGAATACCTGTATTTCTCAATAATGCATTTGCAATTTTTATTTTGCTCCGGTGTCAGAAATTAATATTCCAGGTACGTATCTTATCGCTTAATCTGGCATTTGCGGACTGTACTGTGGGCCTTTGTCTGGTCTTTCCGCCCGAAATGTTTAGTGTGTTATTCACTTGTAACACGAAGAAGTATTTGATATGCATTGCAATGATCTCATCAGTACTGACAGTATGCATGATATCTTTGGAAACAAGTTTCTCAATCTATTTCAATTTACGTTATAGGGAAATTATCACAGAAAAACGTCTTCAAATCACTTCCTTTTGTATGTGGCTGCTGTCTGTATTACTTACATACCTCACACTTTATGATAAAAACTCATCGGATGGACTGGATTGTTCCTTGTTCTCTCTGTCATTCAAAGCATATTCGTCTATTGAAAATTATTTGCCAGAATATTCACCTTGGTTATCATAACACTCAATATCACTCTTTACATCTACATTGTCAAACATGTTATGCAAAGGGAAAATGTTGACCAAACAACATACGATGGAATTCGATTTCAACGAAGATGTCTGAAGAAAACTCGCACTTTGAAAGCACTGAGTGTTGTTATTGGTTTAAATCTTTTCGGCAATTTGTTTTTGTATACTGTGCAAGGGGTCAGATCTACTATTGCGGATGATTCAAAGGTAGGGCAAAGTTTTTATTTAGCCTCACTTGTATTTCTTATTGTGAACAGTTTGATAAATCCGATATTTTTTGTCTGGAAATACTACGAAGCGAGATACCAGTTTCTACATCTGATTAATTGCCGGGACAAGGAGAAACGGGAAACATTATTTCGTGAAAGACAACAGTATTTCTCAAGCTATGATATATATGTTTGTAGTCGACATTGATGTGGTGTTATCGTATGGAGACCCATTTATTTGATAAAGAAACACATGTGTGCCTTAATTTATGTCTGTGACACAGTTTCCATGTGTTTATGTTTTAGAAATGTCTTTGTTTGTTTATTGTTTATTGCCATAAATATTGATAAAAACGACACACATACGTCTTTTATAAGATATTCCAATTGTCAGTGATTTTTATTAATTAGAAAGATATGCATTTCATTTTCTACAATATTTATTCAACATTCAACAATCATTCATAACAATAAAATTTAAGGATTAATTTAAAATAACTGAAACAGGATATGAAAGTACAGATTAGAATTTGAATGATAAATTTTACATTTCTAAGATTTTTGCCTCAGTTTGACATATAGAGTATAATGTTAAAACAGTTGGCACTAGACATTACATTTCCGCCGAAAGGTTAGATCTTATTCATTTAGAGCAGTATTAGTACATGGGACAGAATTACAAATACTTTGAACAGATATTTCACTACGTTACGATGAAATTCTTGTATTGTATTTTTGACGTTGCCCGAGGTTTAGGTGTCTTAGCATTTAAATTTTATCTTTATAACATTGTTAACGTGCATGGGTTTTATTAACGATCAATAAATTATAATGTTGTACTTTGTAATTGTTACATAAGATATTACTCTGAAATTTACAATGGCATATCTGGTATTTAGTTATATTATGGCCCTTCATACCTACAACACTGAATTTACAATAAACCATAGATGATACATGTTTCTGGTGATAAGCCCTTTTCAGTAAACTGTAAGATAAAAGAGGTAGAATTAAAATAACGAATTCAGCAGTCAAAATTACATTCAAGATAGCAGGAATTTTACAGTAGGACCCTTTATCTTAAAAATTATATTGAGATAGTCTTTATATGAAAGCTCAGGAAAAATTATTTCGTTGAAATACAACAGTATTTTCTAAACTATGATATATATATATATATATATATATATATATATATATATATATATATATAATATATAATATATATATTATATATATATATATATATATATATATATATATATATATATATATATATATATATATATATATATATATATATATATATATATATATATATATATATATATATATATATATATATATATATATATATATATATATATATATATATATATATATATATATAATTCTGAAGTCCTCTCTGATGGGATTTTATCGTATGGAGGTAAATGTTTATATGTTCGCCCACTTATCTCATGAAGGTAACACATAAATGTGACCTTTATTTTATTCCACTGACACAGTTCTCTGTGTTTATGTTTTATACAATTGTTTGTTTGTTTCTTATGACCTCTCTTCTTGAGAAACCTATTGATCCTTGTTCTCTATATGTAGGATTATTTATTCATAGATTTTTAAATGTGTGTCCTTCGATTGTGCTGCTTTCGCGATAAGTGGGAAGATGGGCGCCCGTAAACCGGTTAACCACACCAATTAAGAGACGTTTGTTACTTCAATTGACCGTCCTAAATCGGTATCCTAACCGCAGCACAATCGAATATTTTTGTAATGTCGTTTTTCCGTGTATATTCTACTATTATCATGTTTTGTGTGCAGGTCCTTGGTGATTTGTGTCATACAGCTTTGTCAGATATCTTCTGTTTTCTCTTTCTTGTCTATTGCCATAAATATCTATTTCAAGAATATTAGATACAGGCACAATAGTATTTATTTACATCAATTGTATTGTATTTTTGACATTGCTCGAAGCTGAGGGTTTCAGCATGAAAATGATTTCTTTAAGACATGATTAACGGGTATAGTTTTTATCAAAAACTAAATTTTAAAAGTTGTAATTTGTATTTGCCGCATTAGGGTATTACTCAGACGTGACGTTTACAATGTTATAAATGGTATGTAGAATGCATTTATCATACAGAAAATGGATAACTAAGCCTTATAGTGATATTATCGCCGATGTTACGCACACTACAATACAAAAAGTAAAAACGCTGAGATTTTACAAAAGGACACTGACTCTTAGATTGTATACTTATTGAGATAGTTTTCAAATGAAAGCTCTTGACATCAGCAGAAGTTCAAAGTAGTACAGATGTAATACATCAACTCATTATCAATTAATTAGTGAACATTATATCTATTGGCTTCTCATATGGCTGCTTTCAGCAAATACATTGTTGTTTAGTATGTACTTATGTAGGGATAATAAAATATAAATATACATAAGAAGGCATTGACTTAGAATTTGTAAATAAAAATGTTATCATTATATCCGGTAAATGTTGTCATGAGATTCAATGCATGAAAACGAAGACCCAATGATGCCCAAATCCAGAGACAAGTAAACATTAACATCAGCAGGGAATTCCGTATTTTAGCCTTTTTAAAACTAGTTCGTAGCCCAACAAATTTTTGAATCCATCTTAAAAGCGTATATAGTGATGTACTAATATTTATTCTCCGTTTACCGTTAACATTTCTGACAGTTATAAAATAAAATCCAAAATCCAATTTCCCTATCAAATATTATGTATCGATGCCTTTAACATGGTTATCATTTTGTAATGTAATTAGAAATGTATATATGTGAATACTTTATATTGTGATCGTTGATCCATAAATGTCCACCATGGTACATTACTATTAGTCTGTCAATCAAACATTTTATTTTTTATTAATTTTCAGTCTAATTTTTCATACCTCAGATAACGGTCCATGGTACCGATTATGTACAAATACATCATACTACAATACATATATAGAAATCGAATTTTTAGGAGAAATCGTTGTAAGTAAGGGTATTGTTCTTCTGGTGACTCATTTCTCACTACGTGTGATCTATAATGTAGTTGGTTTATATGAGGTTTAGTTTGCTATTATACTGTTATCTGTGTTATATTTACATGTTATCATACTAAATGATCGTCAGTAAAAGTTTAAAGAAATTGATGCTGTGTTTGTTAATCATTGAATTATTGTTTTATTTCAAAAACATATAATGGCGTCATTGATTAGATGTTGAATACTTCTCCGCTGGCAGGTACAATAGCAACCATCATCTATCACCACCAGATTGATAGATATGAGAAGCTACAGCTAATTCCATTGCAGTGGTTTGATCATTTTGGCATCTATGTCCCCGATAAATACTATATCGTATATCATCTATTGTTTTTGAAACCTTTGTAAGTAGATAACTTGAATATCAAGCTGTTAGTCTATCATTCACACCTGTTACGATAGAGATTAACGTCAATCAATGACTTGGTCCACGTCCACGTCCACGAAAAAAGGTTTACAGTTAAAGGAAATTTCAAGTATTTGATAACAATCCGTTATAAACCGTTTGACCTGCGAAAATGCAACATTACACACTTTTATTTATGACCTTTACATCGATTATGACTACAGTAATACAATTACCATCTCATATGACCAGGAGCTATACTTATGACATCAAGACGGTTGTGATCGGTTAGTAAGGAATATTTACTCCTCCATGGTGCTTAATCTTCCAATGGTTATTACAATGTTCTACAACAGCCAGTGTCTCGATTTTGTCGAGTATAATGGGTATTATTTATTGAATACCACTCGATATTATAGCACCTTATCCGTTATTTCCAACAGCATTAACGATGTCATCATTAATTAAAATGATTATGTCAGTGAACAGGATTGTTAATCCCAAACTCATAATAGAAGCAGTTATTAAACGACCCATATGATAATAAAAACAATAACATAACGGTGGCTGTGTATGTTGATTCAATTCCTCATATGGTAGATCGTACGCTATTGAAACAGTCTTTCCGTGCCCTTTTCTCCCTATTACTTTTGGCATCTGACACGATAACCATAGGTGGTTTTAAGTTGTAAGTATGTATGAATGAAATTGCATTGAAATAAAAAATGTCAAGAAAGGGAGGAGTATAACGCGGTCTGGGTTTGTCGGTTTTAATCACCATAGTATATGTTATATAAATTCTCCTTGTTTTTCTTCAACGTTCCTAACTGTACTTTCTTTGATTTTCACCTTTGCAGCGTAATGAAATGAAATATTTATTATTCATTATGATACTTACTAGAAAATATTTTAAAGGAAATAGATTAAGAAATAAATAATGTATTTCACGATACTATGAATAATTAATCAAGGTATATACATGAAATTCACGGTTTGGGTATTTACAGGTATATTGTGAAAGATACCAAATCATCAACGAGTCGAATATCTTTAGCCAGAATTTCTCAAAATCAATGTTGTTTAAATAATGACAATTAAAGAACTTTATAACGTGGATTAAATGCAAACGTGAAATAAATCTATTATTTTCCTCCAACACTCAACTCAAACATTGTGTATATCCCAGTCATCGAACAATACGTACACGACTGTGTTTACAGGTAAACAGCTTCCAATAGTTATTGAATACATATTTTAATGCTTTACGCTGCAATACCTTACGATTCAGAATGATGCGACACTTTCAAATGTAATAACTTTGACATTAATTGTTTGATTTCCAGAAGACCTGTAAGAAACATTTATTTTAACTATACATAATACCTTGTGAAGATTAAATTTAGCATGTCGAAAATCGCAGTTATAGGACTTACACATATTTTTGAAGAGATGAGAGTGTTAATCATTTGACGCTTTTCTTGACTGAAAGTCCATTTATGTCATTTTCAACTAATGAATTCTATCTATAAACTTTCGATGATCAATTAAATTTACATTGTAAAGGAAAAGATAAAAACACCTGACTCACCCGTATGACAGAAATCATCACGGAATTGTACTGTAAATAATGTAATAATGTGAAAAAAAACAACAACACATAAGAGCATAAAAAATGAATTAAAGTGCAGTTGCAACATTGATTTTGGACATCCAATCTGATAATGACAGATGTAAATCAATTGGCGTGGTTAACACTTGTAGTCATCTTACCATTCACCACAAAAGCAGTATAATCTATGGAAACACATTTAAAAATTTATAAATAATCCTCCATACAGAGAGCAAGAATTTTAAGAAGTTTAAAGGTCATAAAAATAAAAACGTGTGGTAATGTAAAGTAAGACCAAAATATCAAAAATAAATAAATTAACTTCAACATGAGTCGGCCTTGCTCAGCCGATTGGAAGCCAGTGCAGACCCTTTTGTCTGAAAAAAGTTTCAACAAACACTGTCATCGCCCTGTTAGTCAGCGTGCAACGTTCAGGTAAAACTATATATAAGGTAGTAGAGGTTTTGCTCACTCAACTTAATTTAACCTCTGTGTCTATAAATTTCTTCTAAAAGTTATTCAGTGCTGCTAAAGTTAACATTTCACCATTTTAACTTAAGAATACACATAATGAATCATAATTTGAAAAAAAAATCCGTACCACCTCTCAATTTAAATCGTAATGAGTTTTCTAAGATAGTTATGTGTGACACAAAGAGGCATCTCATTTGCCATTATATCTTTTGCGTGTCTACTATTAAGTCGTCAGGATAAGACGTATTAAAGTAAACAAAGACATTAAAACTTCTCAAATTTAATATACGTAACAAGTTGAGTAGCAAGGGGATGTAGAGATCAGTATGCTGGTGATACTTCTTAAAACTTACTGGGTTTCGTAATCATTTTTAAAAGAAAATCAAATTTTTAAATCATTCTAGACATAAATACAAAATCTCTTTTACAATCACTATATTACTGAAACATAAACAATGTTAAGCTTACATCTGTTGAAAATGTTAAAATATATAAAACTTCCAAGGAAAATTTAAGTGTGTGGATCAGTATGTTGGAGAAAGTTTTCAAACCTTGGAAAATCGTTAGCGTAAACATATGTTTAAAATCGGAAAACATAAATACAGAATCTCTCTTTACAATTTCTATATAACCATTATATCAACAATGTTTAACGTTGAAAACGTTGAAACGTGTAAGAGGAAAAAAACCCATTTCACAGTCTCAATGGCAACAGCCAGACGTCATAAAAAGGAGTATAGTCAGTAGGTGATCTGCGATAAATAATGCTCGTCGTGAAATTTTATTTTTATATAATAGAACATAATATTATATTATGAGAATTCCATCATTCGGCTATGAGCATCACTGAAGAGACATACGTTGTCGAAATGCCCATCTGGTACACAAAATTATAACACGAAATGTTTAAATCACTTAAATCTAACTACCACATTATTTAATTAAAATAAACTGCTGTCTCTCATTTTGAAATTTTGAGGCTAATAACTTTTTACTTTTGATTTTAGACACTATATACCTCTCTAACTCATGACTTAATCAAAACCAAATTGTTGTCTCTCATCCGCTGCTGTTTCAGCAGATAGCCTTAATCATACCTCTGTACTTCATTTACATCTGGATTTTTCTCTAACAAACAATATAATAATTATAAATTAAGACTTGTACTGAGTTGTGTAATGCCATCACATGTGTGATTGCTAATATTTATTAGAGATAATTCTCATGAAGTTATAGACAAACTTCTTTCACTAAACTTCAAAGCGACTCAAATTTCTACATTTGATTTTTCTACACTTTATACATTTCTGTCTCATGCTTTGATTAAAAGCAAGTTGTTGTCTCTTATACAATGGTGTTTTTACAGAGAATCTAAAACTTATATGTACTTCCAGTGGCTCCGGATTCTTTTCCAACAAACAATATACTTCATATAAATACTGGACTTGCAAGGAATTCTGTAAAGCACTAGATTTTCTCATGAATAATATTTTTGTGCATTTTGATGGCAAGATATATCAACAAATAGTTGGGATTCCTATGGGTACTAACTGCACGCCTCTGATAGCAGATTTATTTCTTTATTGTTATGAGAGGGATTTTATGGTTTCTATTCAAAAATCAAAACGTTTCGACCTCATTGACAAATTTAATAATACCTGGAGATATCTGGATGACATATTGGTTATCGACAACCCTGCATTCGAACAATTTATATCAGAAATGTATCCACCAGAACTCAAATTGAATAAAGCTGATACTTGAGATAAATCTACACCTTTCTTAGATTTGAATATCAAAATTATCAACCACCTAATATATACTAATATTTATGATAAAGATGAGGATTTTGGATTTCCTATTGTAAATTTTCCTTACTTGGATGGCGATGTCCCTCGACTCCCATCATATGGTATCTATATTTCTCAATTAGTTCGATTTGTCAGAGGCTGCACCGATGTTTTGGACTTTCATAAACGAAATTTACAAATTACTACTAAACTTTTAACTCAGGGTTACAGATATCACAAACTTAGAAAAACATTCGGCAAATTCTTTAGATCTTATTCAGAACTTCTATCTAAATTTGGAAATATTTCTTTTCAACACTATATATCCAATGGAATTTCTCATCCCAATTTTTACGGTGATCTCGTATATAAACTAAGGAAAGTAAAATGCTCCGATAACGTTATTTTATCATGTAATAGAATAGTCAAACGTCTTCTAAATAGACAATATGACACTGATCATAAAAAAGACTATAGGTCTTGTCTTTAGTCCATCTACAGCCTTATGCAGACTTTTACTTGAACGTTGCACGCTGACTAACAGGAAGGTGGGACTATATGACAGACCTTGTCCAAGCCTCTTTCAGAGCAGACATGGTCCTGAACCTCGTCCCCTCTGACTGTTAGTCGGGACTCCTACAGATCTAGGGTCTTAGCTCGCTTTCAGACTGGCAGAGCACGGTTTATCATGTTGATGTCGCATATATTTTATGCAATACCTTACGTGTTTATATTTTATGACCTCTCAATATGCGATACCTGTTGACCCTTGTTCTTTACATGGAGGATTGTTTATAAATTTTTAAATGTACGTCCTTTGATTGTTCTGCTGTTACGATGAGTGAGAAGGTTAGCCCGTGAACCGGTTAACCACACCATTTGATTGGCTTTTGTCAAATTAAATGACCTACCTAAGTCGGAATCGTAAGTGCACTACAATCAAACATTTTTGTAATGTATTATATGTTCTAGTATATTATTTATATTCATGTATTGTATAGCTTCATGGTGACTTCTGCCACATAACTGAGCCAGTAACTCCTCTTTTTTCTTTTAGAGAGAAAACAGAAGAAATCCGACAAAGCTGTATGTCACAAATCACCAAGGACCTGCACAGAAAACATGATAATAGTAGAATATACACGGAAAATTATTACAAAAATATTCGATTGTAAATGTAAAGATGATATATAAATCCAAAGCACAAGTCCAAAAATCATAAAACCAGAGGACATACAAAATCCGTGAAAATGAAAAACAAATGGAAAATAACATAATATGTCTACTTGAAGAGCATATGTGAACCCCTGTGATGGAGTGAGATCAGGTGCCCGGGGAGAGTGAGCATCTCCTGCTTGCTAGCAACACCCGTCACATATACCCAGTAGAAAGAGTCAGATCGTGTAAATTCCATATGTATTTATATATGGAGAAGTCGAACTAGGTAACCTTCTAGTATAGAAGGTGTCAAATCTGTGTAAAATGATCGGAATCGGTCTCATTCTAGAATATCATTTAAAAGTCTGGATAACGAGATATCATATGGAGTAATAAGAGTCTCGTAACGACCATAGAATTTCCTCAGTGACGTTGCTAGTCTAGCACATATATAACCCTGGTTGAGCAGCTTAACTGAAAGTCGCCTAGCCCTCAGAACAAAGTCACTGTAATTTGAACATGCTCTGGAATAACGTATTAACTGAGATATGAATACGCCGTATGCGGGCGATGACGGAATGTTGCTACTTATGAAAGGAAAGTTTGTGATAGCGAAATTGAAATCGTCACGTTTGTCATATCTAAATACGAAGTAGAATTACTACTTTCTGTGGTTTCTTTGACCTCAAGTTCACTTGGATAGATTGTGCTGCGGTTACGATACCGACTTAGGACAGTCAATTAAAGTAACAAACGTCACTCAATTGGTGTGTTATTTAATGGAAAGACTTATCAATATATTATTAGGATTCCCATAAGCACTAGCTGCGCTCCCCTTATAACAGATTTATTTCATACTGTTATGAAAGAGACCTTATTTACTCTATTCAACCCTCAAACGTTTCGACCTTAATGATAAGTTCAATGACACTTCTAGATTTCTTGATGATATTTTAGTTATCGATAACCGTGAGTTTGAAAACTATATCACTGACATTTATCCATCTGAACAGCAATTATACAACGCTAATACTTCCGACCAGGAAACAACTTTTTTTTGGACTTATGTATTAAAATAATTAACACAAATATTCATACCAAATGTCTTTTTCAGTGTATATTCTACTATTATCATGTTTTGTGTGCAAAATGGATAAATCGAAACCCTAAGTCCAAAAATCATGAAACCAAAAGACATACGAAATGAATAATTCACAAAAAATTAAAGGTAAAAATAAACCACAAAACAAAGAAAAAACCCTCAAGATACAAAGAGTAATAAATAATAATAAATATAAATACCCCCCCCCCCCCCCCACACACACACATGCGCGCGCGCGCAACTGTGAAATGAAATATTTTGTTCTGACAAATAACAACCTTTTATTTTATCTTATTCCTGCCGGTGAAATATCCTGCCGGTGAAATATTATACTGAATTTAGAAATAAAAAGATCTTTGCTATCAAGGTATGAGAACGCATTTTGTTACTCGTATTTCTCGAAATTTTTAAAGTACAATTAACCGAATTTAAATGATTCTGAAATTTACTCATCTACACCATGATTTTTATGGGGCACATTTCAATAAAATCATTATCAAGTTAATCATCTTTTTGGAGACATGTAATAGAATAGGTCAGTGAATTCTGAGAGTATTTACATTATATTGACGAGCAAATTGACCTATTGTATCCTTAACTACGTCTGTCTTTCACGAAACGATGACCTTTTAATTCAGGTAAGATAACTGTCTAGGTCCAAGCAATAAGTCGTCCAAATCAGGTCAGTCTAGTTGCACGCATTGAGATAATGTGATTCTTATCGTGCTACGTGTCATTTTCAATATTTAAAACTAATGAATCTCAGAAAGTAAGAGAAACTCGCATATTTTAACAACTCATAATTCAATGATTGGAATTTCATTATATATAAATATTTGAAGAGCAATGTTGAATCCAAAATGACTAAAATAGTGAACCGAAGAATCAATCAAAGAACAAAGCTATGCATGAGGGAGATACTCCTTAGTTTGGGAGTGATTTATAAAATTTATAAAAATTTCAAGTATAAATTTGAAAAGCATGTTACTGCTAATGCCAGAAGTATCCCACTCTAAATTGGCAATCTTTCGAATATATTATGAGGAATATCAGAATTATATGTATTCTCAGCATATACTGATGCACATAAAGGTTGGTACATGGTCACACCTTTTCACGATTGAAAATCGACGTCGATGAATAAATAAACAATCCAAATAAGAGTGTTCCCAGAACCCTCGCAGCTTTTTCAATGGAATGTTAATTTGGCGTGAAGGGGTCTTCTAAGGATAAACCAATTAGTACATTTTATCTATACATAAAATCACAAAAGATATAGGAAATTGGACATTGTTGTGAACAGATGTTTGAGCACGGACGTATGTACTTAAATATATATACGTCACTGTTATTAGCGCTCTTTTGTTGTCATGGCGTGTTCCCGGAATGTCGAACCTTTTCAAATGAAGTGTTAAATTGGTGTGAAGGGATCCTCTACGGGATAAACAAATAGTGTATTTTACCTATACACAATCTAATAAAATATAAGGGAAACTCGTCATTTTATAAAATAAAATTTGATTAAAGATAAGAGAGAAATATATTAATTTGAATTATGATGCATTTATTTTCATATCAATTATGACACAGACATACCTCAATTAATAAGTCATAATACAAAGTATCATTTATACTGTGTAATATATACAATATATATATATACTATACAATGCATACAATATAATTATATTCAATATACTTGCAATCATATTACGAAAACTTTAAAGAAATTTATTAAATGATCAAGAATGACCCTTGTCACGTAATATTTTTTTACCATATACGACAAATAGCCGAGATTAATACCATTAAACTGCTAAGGGGACTCGGCGTAATCCATAAGATCCTCGTTGATACCGGTCTTTCAGTGCTGTAAGGTGACGGTCAATGGTTAGGCACTTCTTTGACGTGGGTATGGCGGTGCCTTCTGTCGCTGAATTCAGTTGATCTCGTTGCCGTTCTGCATAGATATTTAAGAGTGGACGGTGCCGTACACGTGCCAATGTGCATGCTGGACGATCTTGTTGAGTCTACTGTGCCATTCTTCAAAGTTAATGGTGGTTAGCGGTCCAAAGTCAAAGTGAATTCTAAACAAGTTTCTCTATTTCCACCCAGTTTTCTTTCATGTAGACGGTGAATCTTTTTGTCAATTGGTGAGGTCTGCTTCATGTCAGTCTTCGATGGCGTCGAGAGGATTATAATAAAATTTTGTCGTCAGTGGTCATTTACACACTTTCGAGATATTTATAATTTAGACATTTGTACCCTATAGTGGCTTTTTAACGAATTTTGATGTTTATTTTGCGAAATAATATCTCATTTGATTCGTACAGTGGTCATTGGTGTTTAAACAAAAACGAAAATCATCAAAAATTTAAACTACACAACATCCAGGTTTATACAGCTGACATTATTAAAACATAATAAATTACATCAATATTATTTTATTTATTGATATTGGTCGGTTTTCAGAATGAATCACAAGATAGGATTCGTGCACTTTTACATGGAGCTTTCATCTTTACCGATTCATCCGAAAAAGATATAGGGCGGCAAAGAATTCCATCCTCGACTGTGGTGGTGTCTGATTCTATTAATCTCTCTTTTGCCTAATCCTCTCAAAAGTTATTGTATACAGTTGAAGACCTGTATATGTTGCTCAGTGATACGCTATATATTTTTATATACATGTAAATATAAGTAATGTAATTTAGATATTAGAACTCATTCAAACGTAAATGTCTTGTCAACTGGGAAATTCGTTTGTTGATTAATTGATCTCTTACGTCACTTTCAACAATTTTTCACTCCTATCGCGACAAGAAAGCAGGAAACTGCCATCCTTTTAAACATAGTAGCGCAATCCGGGAATCGAAATCGAATCTTCTGTGCCGAATGCCAAGCGCGTAACTACTACACAAAGCATGCCCCTAATAAATGCCATCATATTTAATTTGAGGTTTTGAAATTTACGAAATCTATCAATTAACCTGTCAACTCAGTGACGGTTCTTGTCCAACAGCGGAAAGATGTCTTCACTTTCACAAGCATCAGAAATAAAACTTTATCGAATAATATCATCCTTTAATACATCTTCAATCAGTAATATGTATTGAATTTAATACCTAACAAAATTTAGATTTATACATGTTTTTCACAGCGTTCAGTCTATATCTTAACTTATTCCATAGGATGCAATTAATGTAATACTTTTTAAAGGGCAAAATACGTTGATCTACTTATTTGACCATGATGAATTTAAGAGTTTTGTACCTCATTGTAAAATTTACATTCCAAATTATATTTAAGCATCAAATAGAACAAATCTTCGGAACAAAGCAAACGATTTTATAAGCTCTTGCTCGTCATGTGTCAAACATTTTTCTTGAAAGGAATAAGGATATAGAAGCTGCATAACGATGCTGTAAGACGAGTTTATTTCCATCACTGTCGTGTATTGTTATGGTATACACTACATAGTATCTATTGATGTTTTCTAGTTATGTGCTATACGCAAACTGTTGTTGATGCCTTAAATGAAAAATTAGATTCGATGCAGGGCAGGCTAAAGCTTTTACAAGCAGTACATCATTACGTGTTCTAAGAGATTTTTATGTTTTATGAGAATGGATTGAGGCGATGTCTCATGTCTCATTTTCTATTTACGATGTGAGAGAAATATTCAAATACAGATAGCAACATCAATTCTGGTCAATATAATGAAGAACAGGAAAACGTAATATGCGGTTGGATGCTTTGCGATGATAAAAAATTTGAAGAAATCGTAGATCTATTGATACATTTATATTGGCTCATTAAATGCGCATATCCATGATACAAATATATACATCCACGTTGTCCGAAATATCAGCACTAGTTTTATAAAGTTTTCACTGTATTTCTCTTTTAATATATCCATCCGACCAAATATCAATGGTCTTAATTAAAATGCTCTTTTCATGCAAACCGTAAATTTCAAATCAGAATATACGATACAGAATTGAAAATAGCTGCCAAAGAAATTAAATTTGTATCCTTGTAGTCTTTTTGACTTGAAGGTCAATTTAAATGTCCATATCATGGTCTCTTTTTCGTTCTATATTCTGTGTTTATATTTATGGTTCTGTTGTTGCGTTAACTTTACTTTCTCGCTTGTTATATTGGTAGCAAGCTTTGAACATGGGGTTACTTTAATGTACCCTACTGATCACTGTTTGGTTACCTAATTTTTATCTAGAAACATCGACTGCTGTTTTATGTAATGGTCATTGCATAATTTACATGATCATAAATATGGCGTGTCAGGGACAAGGATCAGATTCAAGATCTCACTTTCACTATTAGGCCAAATATACAAATAATCCTGAGAAAACTAGCCTGTGTAACCGTGTACAGGCTTTCACTCTCTCATTCTAAAATTTGATTTTCATGAAATGTTTCAGGAGTAATCAAACGATGTCGTCATGATACCCGAGCCGATAGGAGAAAGCATTGTAAAACATCATGTAGCATATGCCAATACTGTCAGAATGGCGGCCATATGTATTTTGCACATTCTGAAACTTGATTTTCTTTGTCATTTTTATATTTGATAGAAATCTTACTGAATCTTGGTGTCATATAGCTTGAATTGGTCTTCTTTTTTTTACAGAAATGATGTAATTATGATGCCCAAAGTGATTGTACTAGGGTGCAATAGTTCGGGAATGTTTTCGTTTCGATTTTCGGTTTTCTTTCTTCAGTATTGTTTATTTCGGTTCAGTTGGGCTTGTTAATTGTAACGAATTTGAGTATAGATATTTTTTGAAGCAACAAGTAATTGACAACTTTTTGAGTTGCTTTGTTACCAATAAAAAACGAAGCACCCAAGTAATATATATGACTTTATGAGGAGCTCCTTCCAGAGGATGATTCAACATAAATAGTCTCGAAACGTTTATCTACTCTTTAGATTGTGTCGATTTCCTGTGTAATTAACCAATCAGATTAGGGTTCATTTATTGTTCACATTAACAACAAGAGCATAATCAAAGAACTATCATTACAAATACCTGCCATTTTGCAACTGAATTTAATCATTTCTATGGTGACCATATTGTCAGGCAGAAATGAATGTATCTCAGACCCAATCAATCTGCAAACAAAACGTTCTTGCGCAACTAAACAATAAATTCATAGATCTAGATCATATCCTGTGAAATCAAAATGAGCATACATCAACTCCTTTTTTATAGCTGGACAAATATAAATTACATGGAGCACTCACTTGTGTCAATTACGGTATTCCCAGACCGTTCACATTGGAGGTACTGTAGTTTGCGATAATGATGGATCAACTACATGTAGTTAACAATTACATTTTGGTAATATAAACAACATAATACAAAACAGGAAGAAAGAAAATCATAATTACGCAACTGACAAACAAATGATAAATTAAATATCGAAAGCAAAAAGAAAATGTAAGATATTTTTCTTTAAAATGAGGTTTTCTTCCTAAAACGATTAAAATGATTAAAAATCGCAGAAGATCCTTATAGACGATTCAATTTAGATATAGTTTTGACACTTGCACGCTAAGTTTACAAGCAAGAAATAAAAAGTACACGATACAAAAGGGCAAGAACGAAAAATAAAAAATTAACGTAACTGAACATAGAATAAAGATTTAAAGTCCAAAATTAAAAATGTAAAATAGTTTTTCTTAAAATGACGATTTTTCTTTCAGAAAAGTCAGTGAAAGCGAGTGACCTAGAATTAGCCATCGCAATGGGATTTCTTCAATGTAGATCACGTGATTAACCACCTTATCAAATGCATGGAAAGTATGTGCATGAATATCTCGTTTAAAATCCATGAAAATTATATAAACACACATGACTTCATAAATGAATATTTATTTTTTGTATTACCAAATTCCAAAATCACACAGTTTCACTGCACTTTCTCAACGAAAATTTGAAGACTCTTTTCTGAACAATAGTTCTACGTAGATTTGAAGTTAGATATTACCAGGTCAACATTGGGACAAAATACTGTCTTCGAAACGGACCCGTTTAAAAAGAAAAACCGAACCGTTGTTAAAAAGTGCATATCAAATCGAAAAGTGAAACGTTAGATCCGAACTGCGTTTTACGGTTAATTCCGTTAACCATTGCACCCCTAAATTTTACATAATCCTAAATGGATGTCATCTTCAAGTAATTTAACAGGATAACCCCTTCTTTTTGTAGCAAATTTGATTAACTTTATATGGATACCTATTTATGTTATCCAACAAATAGTTATACATATAATGAAAAAGTTGTGTCGTTATCCAATGTGACAATATTTACATTACTACTTGACTCCCCATGTTAAATGCCCGTTACCCTACCCCGGTTATGTTTCAATAAATCTTGTTGAACCGGATTATAAATATTCTAATGGGCGGAGCTTGCCTAGATACGCTCTAAAAAGGTCGTGTACTACTATTTACAAAAATATAAGATATCTATTTCCAAAAAAGTGGTCAGACCATGATAAATTTAAGTTGACAGCATAAAAGAGAAGACAGAAGACATCTGACCAGGCTGTATGATATAAATCAGCAGGGATATGCACATGTAACACGATAATAGTAAAATTAACACTGAAAACGAGATTACAAACATATGCGATTGTACTGTCAATTAAAGTACTAAACGTCACTCAAAAGGAAATGGGATGGTTAAGTGGGCGCCCACCTTCCCACTCAACTCAAAAAGCAGCACAATCGAAGGACACACATTTAAGAATTTCTAAATAATCCTCCATATAGAGAACGAGGATCAACAGTTTTCTCAAAACGAGAGGTCATAAAAATTTTCAAACGAAATGTTTGCAGAATAATTGTAAAGTAGCGCCTTGAGTTATGTGGTTCAGGAAGGTTTTAGGCCTTAGTAAAGTGTACGCATGTGCAGACAATCAGCAAACACGTTGAAGAAACTTATGTAGCTTAATTGAAACAAAACAATGATGTATTGATGAACGTGAATATTTCATTTTAATATTTTAGCATGAATGACATGGGCATATATATTGTAATGTATATTCGGTGTGTAATGTATGTATATTCGGTGTGTAATGTATATTCTGTGTGTAATGTATATTCAGTGTGTAATGTATATTCTATATCAGTACATGTGTATGTCATTTTGGGAAGTGGTTGGTCTTTACACATATATCTGCTAATATCATGGATAATTTATATGGTTGCTTGCCAAGTGTCACTTCGCCATGTGTATATAACTGTACATTGTTACGTTTTTCCTTGATATTCATTGTTGAGAATTATTTTACACAAGCTCGAACCTGATTAATTCCATTTTCAATACAATAATTCACTTTTTCATTGTCAGACTCAGTAATTCTACACTACCGGCGATCTGCATCTGTTTTCGTTTCCCAGTTGTTGACATTTATAAATAGAACAAATGTAAATTCGACCGAATGACAATTCTTACCTCTGTATTACAAGTTTGTCTTAGTCAGGACTTCTGTAATTTATCATTGGAAGATCGAACTGTGTAGTAATTCACAAATGATTTTATCTTGTTTACATTGTTTACTGTCGAGTGTCGCCATTTTGATCACGATCGACAAGTGTGATTGGCGCAATAATTTGAATTTGCCAGCAGTGATGTCCAAGATTATTTTTCTTTATCTCATTCGTAAAATCCCTTTAGACACGTTAAATATTACTGTAACTACTCAGTTTATTGTCAAACTGTGGTTATTTCATTTACTTTTTTACATTGTCTGTTTTTGCACTGTATTTTGTCAGTGAATTGTGACATCCTTGTGTGTAATGCGGTTGTAATACGGAAGTATTTTTGCCAATATTTACAGAGATGTAAGTCCTTGGTTGTATGACATTTTATCATTAATCTTAGATTTAGGCCTATAGATGTCATTTTGATGTCAAAAAGTGTATTACATTCAATTTATATACCAAAAAAAGTGCATTGTCAGGAACATTGGTTACAATGTCAGGTTGTCAGGAATTTTCCTGCAATCTGATTGGCTGACAGGATTTTATAATAGTATATAAGGCGGCAAGGATTCAGTTTCTGCAGATAGCTCGTAGAGTAAAGACGTCCTGTCAGGAAACAAACTAACAGAAACTATCTAGGTACAAAAATGAATTCTGAAACTAATTATGAAATCTATTTTAAACATCGGCAAATAGATACGCATCTGAAGTACATAGAAACAATAGTAAAGTAAATTTCCACGCAAATTATTACTGACATATGGATTGTCCTGACATATGGATTGTCCTGACAAATATTTTCCTGACAATAACATTTTTATTAAGTAATTTCAAGATAACTGCATAGTTTATAGAGTGAATTTCGTTGTTGCTACCTGAAGTAAACCTACGCTATCTCCCACCACGCAAGAGACAAACCTTTCTCTCCCCCCTCCTTTTTCGTGTGCCATGTATATATTTTTATCTGTATATCGCCATCATGTCAGATATATGTTGCATATGAGAGTATCGCTTTAAGAATTTTATTCAACAGCTTGAATGGAATAAAATGAATTATGAACTGGCATATCCTGACTCATCTATCTCGGAACATGAAGAGCATTACAGAAATACACTACTGAGGAATACTATACATGAGGGGAAGAAAGGGAGGCCGTCATGTTACAATATTATATTATGGTATATATGTACATGTATACTGTTCGATACTTTTGAAGACTAATAATGTGTCCGACTCAATGTCAATAATAGAAACTGGCATTTCGGTAAACATTCACATTAAATAAATAGTTGGGCTTTAATAGATAGTATAAGTAGTCTTATACAGGATATTTTTAATGTTAAATATGATGAACATTTTTATTGAGTTAAACTGAATATTTCATTGGCAATGTCTTTCTAAGAGAAGTAATGGACGCTTCAATTTTTTTATGTTCTCAGATCGAATGATCGGGAACATTCTGTTTTGTCCTGTCTGTTTGTCTGTCTGAAGACCATCTTTCTAAAGGCTCGTTACCGTGCTTTGCCCGTAACACCGAGGGTTCGTTACTCCGTTATATATTATATGTATAGAAATGATGGTGCGACGTTGGTTCAACATAGAACTAACGTTGATATTGCGTTGGCCCAACTTGACCCCATTATGTTCGCATTATGTTGCGCAGAATATTGTTTCTATGTTGACTAAACTATATACATCGATTTCAGTTTGGTTCAATCCTTGATTCACAAAGCAACAGCATTGGTGATACAAATGATTAATGCAAGACTCCTTATGGGCGGATGCAGTTTTCTGGAGTGAGAGGGCGTAGTCAATCCTTGGGTCTGAAAACACTTAAGTTCCCAGCAAGTTCAGGGCAGAGCCCTGGTGGGGGGAGGGACCATAGGTCGAAGCACCTCCCCTCCTTCCCCCCCCCCCCGGAAGCTCCAGCAACTTGGCAACTTTGGGCCTTTTCGCATTTTCGCTTCCTCAGTTGGTACCACAATAATACATATAGAACAAATATACCTTTTAATTTAGTGCACCATATTATGCGCATTTCGACAACTTATATCTCTTCAGTGATGCTCGTGGCCAAATGACTGGAATTCTCAAAATATATAAATATTTGAAAAGCAGTGTTGAAACCAAAATGACCGAAAAGTGAACCAAAGAATCTATCTAAGGACAGAGCTATGCATGTGGGAGATACTCCTTAGTTTTAGAGTGATTTACTTAATTTGATGACTGAAAATTTGAAGTATATATTTCATGCCAGTACAAAAGCACTGACAAGTAGACTTATGATGCCCTCGCGAACTATCAGTCCACCAGCAGTGACACCGGCCTAGTGGTTATAATAAATATAGAACATATATACCTTTTAATTTAGTACACCATATTATGCGCATTTCGACAACTTATGTCCATTCAGTGATGCTCGTGGCCAAATGATTGGAATTCTCAGAATATTTAAATATTTGAAGAGCAGTGCTGAAACGAAAATGACCGAAAAATGAACCAAAGAATCTATCTAAGGACAGAGCTATGCATGTGGGAGTATCTCCTTAGTTTTAGAGTGATTTACTTAATTTGATGACTGAAAATTTGAAGTATACATTTCATGTCAGTACAAAAACACTGAAAAGTAGACTTATGATGCCCTCGCGAACTATCAGTCCACCAGCAGTGACACCGGCCTAGTGGTTATAATAAATATAGAACATATATACCTTTTAATTCAGTGCACCATGTTATGCGCATTTCGACAACTTATGTCTCTTCAGTAATGCTCGTAGCCAAATGATTGGAATATTCAAAATATATAAATATTTGAAGAGCAGTGCTGAAACGAAAATGACCGAAAAGTGTACCAAAGAATCTATCTAAAGACAGAGCTATGCATGTGGGGGAGATACTCCTTAGTTTTAGAGTGATTTACTTAAGTTGATGACCGAAAATTTGAAGTATACATTTCATGTCAGTACAAAAGCACTGAAAACTAGACTTACGATGCACTCGGGAACTATCAGTCCACCAGCAGTGATACCGGCCTAGTACTAACACGTAAACGAAGCTGTTTTATGTTTTACATGTCTTGTCCATATCTTGTTATTCTTGTTGTACATATGGTGGATTTTTTCGGTGTCTGCAACATTCTAATATTTGGTACTAAAATGGTAGAGAAAAATGTTGGAGAAAAATGCAAACAATTCCAATGCTTAATTGTGATAATGATCTTAATTACGGCAATTGTCTGTGCTTATCTAAACACACCAAATTTTGGTTACCTGTAATTTACTTGTATTTTTTAGTTAAAAACAAAGTGTCGCAAGATTTAAGGCATTTAATAAAGATAAATAAGGCATTTAATAATAGTTTACATTTGTTCATATTTACACATGCACAGACACTTCATACATTGTAACACATATTCATACATGCATATATAAGGAAATTTTAAGTCCATAAGTACATAGCACATACAGTTCATATATATAGCACGAGTACATGAAAATATATGTATTTGAAAGCATTGCACATGTAATTAGTAGCACACAACGTCCTAAATATCACACAAGTCACATCACTATTCGAGGTGGAGGAGGTGGAAGGCGGCGTCCGCTTATTCCATGATGGTCATCTGGGATGCTACAAGTTGTTGCTTCAGTCGCATGAGTCTGCTGTCGATCATCTGGTACTTCTTCTTCAGCTTCCTCTTGCCGCCCGCCGACAGCTGGATTCTGGTTGCCTCTGTAGTGGCCTGTTCCTTCTGCAGTAATTCGATCAGCTGAAATATGTTGGGGTGACCATGATTAAGTCTCTTGTTAATTCTACTGTGCCAGCCCTCTACGTTGTTGTTGGTCCTCGGTCCCTGGTTGGTTAAGTGGTTCCATCTCTCGAGGTCGCCCTCTACCTACTATAATCGGTGACGTAGTCTGCGAATGGAGTTACATTGGTTGGATGGTGTTCTATGTCCTCGAGGGCCTGGAACCATACTTCGTCAACAAGTGTCATAGGGATGAGTGGGAGTACTGCGGCACGTCGGATGAAGCGCTGGATTTCTGGGTCCTCTTTGTATGGTACTGCAAGTCCTTCTGCTTGAGTTCGTCGCCATACAGCCTGTGTATAGTGGAAGAAGCAGCCTCGGATGTGAGTAGTGGGGAAGACTGTGTGGATGGCGTTCCGTACTGCAGTCTCGAAGTCGGCGAAGAAGACCTCTGGATTTAGTTGATGACCGATGCGTTGACATGCATCCATGAGTAGACGAAGGAGTCTGGTGTAGAGTTGCTCGCTCTTCCCGGGTAGGAGGGCGTAGACCAGTGGGTAGGTGGATCCGTTGACTTCTGCATGGAAACTGTATAGTTGAGAAAACAGTGCTGGTGCTGCGTAGAAAGTGCCATCCCCGAAGATAGTTGATGTTTGATACATATTCGAAATATGTTATTCATAAAAGTACATGCAAAGTGTTGTAAAAGAGGTTCAATGAATTAAAAATCAAGAATAAAGTAAATAAAATATCATCAACCATGTGGAAAAAAATATATTAAATAAAAACAGATACCATACAGGTGTAGGTAATAAGCGATAATCGTTATAAAAACACCAAATATGCTAATAACACTTCTATTGTTCTGGCTTATATTGGAATATTGGAGAAACGTGCATAGGAAATTTTCAAATGTTGAAGAAACGTGCATGAACCATTTTTTCATACAGCTGAGTCAGATAGAATAATTTTCTGTTTTGCAAAATTTCTTTGCAAGAAAATAGTCGATTGCCTTTTTATATTTATCGATGTTTATACAATGTATATAGCATTAGCAGCTGACTAAACTTTTGAATTACCTTCCTGATTACTAAATACGTGGAAGAATGTCTTGTTACATTCAATGTTACATACAAAAATGTATGCAGGATCTTATTGAATTATAAAACTTACTACTAAAATGGTTGAACTGAATAAATGGGGATCTGCAATGGATTTGTATGCTCCACAGCAGATCATCGGACAACAAGATCTACAATTGCAGGAGGGATGGGGTGTTCTGCAATATGACACCGGCAATACCGATATCAGTATATCAGGTATATTCCTGTCCTGTGATATCACGGTTATACAGTCTGTATGTATGAATATTCTGACACACAAGGTACATGTATTCCACGTGTTATTCAAGTATACCTTAATACGTTAAGGAAAATTAGGTATCAACGGTCCGTCAATACATGTCTAAACAAAGTATTAACATGCGCCGACATAATGATTGAAATATAACAGTATCATTATCTATACTGGAGATGATATGCTGGTGTCTCCTAAGGGTTTTACTTAAAGCCATGTAGTTGACTGGTTTTCATTCCCTCCATGATTGATCATTATGACCATCACAGCGTAACTAATTCCCTTTATAATGAATATTTATAAGGCAGTAAAGACCTTGTAGAAGAACTTATGCTTCGTGTTTAAGATATGAACTCGTGAGAATAGATACATCTATCGATCTGAATAATTGATAATGATTTCTGATACATATCATAAGAACTTGATATAACGGTCACCTACAATAAGCAGTCACTTGTCTATTTTTTCTAGAAACATTCTACAAAATGCCTTCATTATGATACCACCTGTCTACAATGTTTGCATTTCCTTTTGTCGACTGCTGCATTCAAATGGATCATTACGTCACACGTAAGGCGGCATGTACTACAATAACTACAGTAAAGTACACTTCCCTGTGTCATTTCTGTTTTGTCGTTCTCAGTTGTCAGGCGAGTCAGGGAGGGGTAGATTATTGTAGCTAGGACTATACGTGATCGACGTATAATTAATTATAGATAACTGTTCATGTGATTGTGAAAAGGTCCCACAATCGTGAAACATAATGCTGGCAACAAGTCTATATATCTGTAAGATCTTTGCAACCGTATCATTGTTTTTAACAAATGTTTTAGATTTAAAAGCAACTCAAGATGACCCTCTACAGTTAGAGAGTAATAAACATTAGTAAGTGATCCATATCGGTTCTGAGCAGTTGGTGATACATATACATATCAGTCCATGTGGACCTCGTTAAGCAATCAGCTCCGAGCGAGCAGTTGCTGATATATGTCGTACATGTGACCTTTGGGTCTGAATCAGAGAAATCTAAGAAATTATTCAGGAACCAAATAGCTATTCTTTATCTTAAAGGTCTTCTGTAACACGAGTATGATGAATGTGGCTGTTAAGAAGGGGAGAAATTGATTAAACAATCTACATGGGCTACTAAAAGACAATTTATTGAAAGTATTCTTTACTATCCTGGGATGGTTGAATGGATTGAGATTTACACGTTTTCATTACTGTGTGCTTTCGGTAAGTCCTATATTTATTTATTCCTCTACTAATTTATGTATTTACTAATTATGTACATTGTAACAAGTAAAGTAACAAGAATATGTATTCCCAAATATAACTGGAAAGTAGTTTCTCGACTATCTTGAGCGAGGTTGTTAGGAAATAGGTCCTTAGCTATCCACAGGGAGGATGCTATAAAGCAGACCTTCAGCTATAACAAGGATGCTGTGACGCAGGCCATCGACTAATTATAGCAAAGATGATGTGAAACAGGCCCTCGAATATTTATAGCAAGGGTGCTGTGAAGTAGGCCCTCGACTATCTATAGCTAGGGTGCTGTAGAGCAGGATCTCGACTATCTATAGCAATGAAATTATGGAGCAGACCTTCGACTATCTACAGCAAAGGTGTTGTAGAGCAGGCCCTCGATTAGCTATGGCAAGGATACTGTGGAGTTGGCTATCAGCTATCTATAGCAAGGATGCTGTGGAGCAGGCCATCGACTATTTATAGCAAGGATGATGTGAAACAAGCCTTCGACTATCTACAGCAAGGATGCTGTGGAGCAGGCCCTCAACTATCTATAGCAAGGATGTTGTGGAGCAGGTTCTCAGCTATCTATAGCAAGGATGCTGTGAAGTAAGTCCTCGATTATCTATAGCACGGATGCTGTGGAGCAGGCCATCGACTATCTATAGCAAGGATGCTATGGAGCAGGCTCTCAGCTATCTATAGCAAGGATGCTTTGGAGCAGGCTCTCAGCTATCTATAGCAAGGGTGCTGTGGAGCAGGCCCTCGACTATCTATAGTAAGGATGCTTTGAAAGAGGCCCTCGACTTTCTTGGCAAGGATGCTATGGAGCAGGCTCTCAGCTATCTATAGCAAGGATGTTGTGGATCAGGCACTCAGCTATCTATAGCAAGTGTGCTGTTGAGCAGGTCCTCGACTATCTATAGCAAGGATGCTTTGGGGCAGGCTCTAAGCTATCTATAGCAAGGATGCTTAATTATAAAATTATTGCAAAACGGCTTGGGTTGACTTACTGCAAAGTAAAAGTTTGGTAAATCCCGTTTTGCAATAAAACCCATTTTGCAATATACTTTTCTCGAAGGTATTTATCTACTGAAAATGATAGGAAACTATAAAAACAAGTTTCAATATGAGGTTAAGACGTGATATGTTCAGAAAAAAAAGAAGATTCATGACCTTAACAGTTATGGAGAGTGATTGATTTCATGTATATACCGTTGTGTTAAAATATCTCAAAATATGTATAGAAAGTGATTTCAATCACGATTCATCATTGAACGACAAAAGCCCAGAGATGCAATAATTTCATTGTAAAACAGGTTGGTGAGTCTATTTGCAAAGTGAACTTTTTTGTAACAACCCGTTTTGCAATAAACTTTTCTCAAACGCATAGATCTACTGCAAATGATTAGAATCTATAAAAAAAACCCCAATCATTTGCAGTAGATATACGCGTTTGAGAAAAGTATATTAAAAACGGGTTTTAGGGTTTTACTGCAAATGGGTTGTTAGCAAAATTTCACTCTGCAGTAAGACTCTCCAACCCATTTTACAATAAAATTATTGCATTCCTGTGTCTATGTCGTTCAATGATGAATCGTGATTGAATTCACTTTCTATACATACTTTGAGGTGTTTTAACATATATGTTCATGAAGTCGATCACTTTCCAAAACTGTTATAGTAAGGTTACACTTGGTTTTATTTTATTTTATTTTTTTTTTCTGAACATATCATGTCTTAACCTCATATTGATACTTGACTTTATAGTTTCCAATCATTTTCAGAGGATATATGCATTTGACAAATATTTATTGGAAAACGGGTTTTATTGCAAAACAGTTTGTTACCAAAATTTTACTTTGCAATAAGACAACCCCAATCCGTTTTGACATAATTCTATTGCAGAACGGGTTTTATTGCAAAACGGGTTGTAACAATGCTGTGGAATAGGCCCTCGACTATCTATAGCAAGGATGCTGTGGAGCAGTCCCTAGACTATCTGTAGCAAGGATGCTGTGGAGCAGGCTGTCAGCTATCTATAGCAAAGATGCTATGGAGCAGGCCCTCAACTATCTATAGCAAGGACGCTTTGAAGCAGGCCTTCAACTATCTATAGCAAGGATGCTGTGGAACAGGCTGTCAGCTATCTATAGCAAGGATGCTGTGGAGCAGGCCCTCAACAATCTATAGTAAGGATTGTGTGGAGCAGGCCCTCAACCATGCAAGGATACTGTGTAGCAGGCCTTCAGCTATCTATAGCAAGGACGCTATGATCTTCGGCCATCAGTAATGAGGGAGCTTGGAAGCAGGACCTAAAACATCTATACCTAGGTATTCGAAAGCAGGTTCCTAAATACTATATATGTATTATAATCGGAAGCAGGTACAAGACCACCTAGAATGGAGGTACATGTACTTAGAAGCAGATCTTAAGTTAGCTATAGAGAGGGTTTTGAGGAACAGCAGGCATTTTCACTATGAAGCTTTCGTAATTTCTGTTACGTATGTACAAAATAAATTCTTAAGTCCTTTTCACTAAAGATCGTAAAAGTTTTTTGGAAAATCCTTAACTTTAAGGACATGTAAACTGAAGCTATCGTAACTCTTTAATGAATCGTCTTACATTCGATTTTACCATAACTTGATCTCTATTTATGTAATGAGTATAGCAGTAGAGAGTATTTGGCGACAAAAGTCAAGTTTTAGATATGCTTACCGACAAAAAATTGATCTAACTATATAGCCTTCCCAGGCATATGGCACCCTATAGATTGTAGTAGCTGGAAAATGGATATCGAACCGTCGTCAGTTTTACGTACTGTAAGTAGCACAATTCCGAGAACTGAGATATTTTAGTGATGTTTGGAACTAGCTGTCTCGGTCTGTAGTGTACTAGCCGCAAGTCGTGACCCTAATTTGTTGAGCAAACGACCGGTGTAAGATAGAATTTGGAACCCCCCCCCCATTGAATATTGACCCCAGGTCATATTCAATGGATTTTTCGTTGAATTATGACCCGCCTTGGCCGTTGAATTTTGATCACGCTGTTGAATTTTGACACCAATTTGAGTCAAAATTCCACGGATAAAAAATCCGCCGACAGGTCCAAATTCCACGTTGTATCATGACCCCGGGTCATAATTTAACATTGAATAATGACCCGGGTCATTATTCAACGTGGAATATTTACCCGGGTCATAATTCAACGTGGAATATTGACCCGGGTCATAATTCAACGTGAAATCATGACCCTACCTACCTGCCCTTCAAAAGATGTCATTGTGTACTTAAACCGACATAAAGACGCATATATTTGATCAAAGACAAGTAGGTTAAGAGTTCAGATATTGCGAAGTATATTAACATAGATATGACTCGGGTCATAATTTAACATTGGATAATGACCCGGGTCATAATTCAACGTTGAATAATGACCCGGGTCATAATTCAACGTTGAAATGTGACTGTTCCTATATGTAGATGTTAAAATTCAAGTACATGTACAAAAATAAAATTGGAACACCGTTTATTATAGAGAATGACACGAGAAATATATTTTACCTATTAATTTCGTAAAATTAAAGAAAGAAAAACAAATTAAGATTTTAAAATGGCATCACAAGATGTTGGTATTTTTTCTGGACGCATTTAAGAAATTTTGGCACAATAAAACAATTGCGACAATTGAAAGACAAAATCGATAGAGTTCATTCCTAATAAACATGAGGCCAAGAGGATATAAATCGTTCACTTCAGTACCGTAAGCAAATGTGCAAAATATGCCAATTAAGATAAAGAATGCAAGAAAGAATTTTGTATTTTATTTTTTTTTTTTACAATTTTTAGATAGTTCCGATGCATTTCGTAAATTGTCGTCGGCATCTGATTCTGCTGTTGTAAAGAAAAAAAAAAAAAAAAGAGTTGCCAAGAACTGCCTATTCTGCAACCTATACTGTCCCCATCTCCTGGTTCCACCCCTGAAGCGAACTAACTGACATTAACAAACATGGTGGGGACTTTGGTTATTTGCTTTCTGTGAAGTGTCGTTGAACTCACTGCAGTGGTTTCAGACAGGAAGTAGACAAATAGAAAAGTTACATGACGGACGACGGATGGAGAGATCACAAAATAGGTTATCTGAGCATTCGACTCGATCAGGTACGAAAGCCTATTGAGCTCAGGTAAAAAAAAAAATTTTTCGCGAAATAACGCGATACTTTCGCGATATAACGGGAAACATTTGCGAAATAACGCGAAACATGAGGTAACGGTCAAGGTAACAAAGTCATTTACCTAGGGTTTCATTAATAGTTATTATACCTCAATCTTAGTGTATCATGTATCATTCTTGCATGTCAATACAGTTCATGTAACATTGCCTTTGAGTAGTCCACGTGATTGACCTAACATTCACTGTTACCTAATCACGTGATCAAGTAACAGTCAATGTTACTCAATCACGTGACTGAAACCGACAACCACTGTTGTAAATATCAGTTTGATACAGTTTTCGGTATAATAAAATAAATATCATATGGCAGTTCGGGTAACAGTGATATTGTCAACCCTTGAAACAGAATGTCACCCTCGGCTTGCGCCTCCGGTGACATTTGTTTCACGGGGTGACAATATCACTGTTACCCGAACTGCCATATGATATTTATATAATAGCATACCAAATATGAGGCAAATTTCTCTAGTTATGCTGAATTTATGATCAATATTTATGTGGCGGACATATAGACAGGAAAAACCTCTCTCCGATTATTATACCCCTCCCCACCGCAAACGAAGTTTGGGGGTTTGTAGGAATCACTCTGTCCGTCCGTCTGTCTGTCCGGTTAAGAACTTTTCAAAAGTGAATTTCTCGGGAAGTTTAAGTGCTATCTTGATCAAACTTGCACCAGTGATGTACTATGGGATGTTAAATTGGATGCATGCAAGCCTGCGGATGCTGTGCTAGACCTACATTTTCCGCTTGAGTGACCCGGTTAAGAAGTTTGTGAAATGACAATTTCTGACAAAGTACAAGTGCTTTCTCAACCACACTTGCACCAGTGATGTATTCTGGGATGCTGAATTGGATGCATGCTGCAGATGCTGCATCTGACCTTAATTCTATGCTTCATTGACTCTGGATAAAAGCAGGGTCTAGGTCTGTGTAACTTTCTTTTTTTTTCGTTATGGCGGGGCGACATAACGAAGGTGAAAAGACGAAGCATTTCGTTATGGCGGGCGCCATAACGAAATAACGAAATGGCAGAAATCAGCCTCTCATGTGTAAACATTGTCCATATACCCGACTGCATGTTGGACACATATAGGTAATATAGATAACATTTACATTTAAGATATACTACCCACCATAAATAAGAACCCTAATCGAAAAATCCTTATACTATGAAAATATGTTATAGCTTTTAAAATTACAAAAGCAAAAAAAAAAAAAAAAAAAAAAAACCGCCATGAGTGGTTAGCGTATCGGACTCTTGATCGGAAGGTCGCTGGTTCGTATCTTCTGTCGCTCATTATAAGGTTAACGACGCATTCGGTCGTCCGTGGCTCGTTTCGAGGTACATGTAGGCTTTTCTATATATGTTGCACATGTAATTATGAGCAAGTGTATGCAAATGTATGAATCATCATCACAGAATTGACTTTATTCTTTTTCTTTTTTAATTTGTTCCGGTGAAGACTTTATTATTACATGTATTATAATAAGAAGTCAATAAATTCATATTTTATTGAAGTTTAATTTGCCTTTACTTTTGGCTTTACTAACTTGGATTAAACAGAAATGTGGATGTTTACTTCCTTATTTTACAATTTTACATACTAGTATTCAGTTTGTATCATGATACAGGAACTTTAAAGCATGGGTACTTATTTATGAAAAGTAGATCTAGTATATTACATATAACGAGTGTAAAATATTTTTTAAAAATCTCCCATTCAACGCATTTGCGTTTGACCAAACTGTGCGTTAGAAGGGAGTTTGTCGTCCGCCTTTAGATCCACGCGATCATCCTTGACTCATGGGGAGTCCGTGTACCAGGTGTCAAGATAGATGAAAAGGGAGAGAAGTTAGGGTCCGGAAGCCCAAATGTGGGCGACAGACAGACAGGCAGACAGAAAGACAGACAGACAGACAGACAGATAGACGGACGGAAGGACAGACAGACACGGTGATTCTAGTATACCCCTTACCTCATTGCGGACGGTATGGCAATAGGGAGGAATTGATGTCCATTGTGGTACTCTTTTGTGATTACCAAAGTGACATAGTATCAATTTCTTTGTGTTTTACATTTTCAGGAGGAAACGGATAGATTTGTATCTATATCTACACAGTAAGCTGAAACTGTGAAGGTGGGGTCATAATTCAACGGCGGGTCAAAATTTTATCCGTGGGTAGGGTCGTAATACAATGACCCCCCGTCTCTAGGGTCACAATTCAACATGAAAAATCTGTGGAATCTTGATCGCAGCCCGTTGAATTTAGACCCGGTGGGTCTAAATTCAATGGGGTCCAAATTCAATCCTACACCGGCAATAGTACTTTACTTCCATCCCTTACTACAAGGCCATACACAGTCCCTTTCCACGTGTTCCTGTTCCTCTTACCCTCTTTGACATGTTATTACTGGCGATGTCAACATCGTTAATAAATTCATTCTTCTCAAATTTCATACAGTAGGCCCCAAATTTAGATTTGTATTATCTGAATGGATTAAAAGTGGAAGTTGCTTGATAAAGTCAAGAATTAATAAACTTTGAAGGAACATGAGGACTCGTTATAAGTCCGCGTTTGATAACCCAAACATTAAAGCGGAACCACAAAGAATACACAACAGTTATGTAGTAGTGTCAGCCGACAAAGCTTCTAATAACATTGTATTTGTGTGCAAAGCATACAACTACAACTTCCTTATACAGGAACTTGGTCTAAACTCAGATACTGGTAATATTACATATACTCGCTCTTCGTTCACTGCTTATGAAATCCTTGACAACCATCAGTATCGAGTACTTTTAATATACCTACTAAAGAGAAAGAGTTCGAGTTATCATACTTCATACTTGTATTGGATTCCAAACAATCCTTTAAATGTCTTGGTTTTCGCCAGTTTCCGCTGGAGGAAACTTGCTGGAAATGTCCAATTACTGCAGGTTTCCGTCGCAGAAACATGAATTTACAGCAAGTTTCCGTTGCACAAACTCCAAGTTTCCGCGCGGAAACTGACGGGTACCTGCCTTCGCGATTGAAACCTGCGGAAATTTCATGTTTTCGCAAGGTTTTCGTAAACGGAAACCAGGGAAACAGAATCCAATTCTTGCGCTTCGTATTTAGATCTTCAACTTCTGGACTTCTGGCCTCACGGTCCAGACTGAAATTCCACTGGTCACCAGTCACCGGGCCGTCGCTGATTTCGTTCTTTGGTCTAGAAAGTACATTGTATTGTGATGACAATGCTATAGTAGACACCTGCGCACCGAGCCCACACTGATTGCCAATTACGATTCACGTTGGCATGCATATTGAATTGATTTTAGAAGGCCTAATATAAAAGTATTTTAAAATATAACATTTGCAGTCTAGTATTCTTTTTAAAAATTCCATGGACTTATTTTTCAAATGACATTATTCCAACACAGAAAATTCAGTGAGTACAAACTGTTTTCACGCCATTTTGACATTTGTTTCATGATGATTTTATCATTTTGAATTTCGTATCTGTAGATTGTATAACCACTGTAAAGCAGTCAATGCATACACTGTCAACTTAATGATCGGAAATATATATATATAAACGAAATAAAATGTCTACATATTGGCCACTCCAGCGTCAGAGATATGACCAAGGGAGTACCGTGTCTCGGTATGGACCAAAAACAGATAAGAATGAATTAATCATAAATATTAAATAAATAAAAGGATAGCCCTAAAAAAACACCAAAAAGTAATCCAAAGATCAAATACATCAGGATCCGGTTCCATAAACTGAAAAAATACTTAAGGCATAATTTCTAAAGTCTTCTGTTCAATAATGAATAAATAAATGGGAATTTGAGTTTTATTGAGTTTTATTCTATCGATGAATAGAATTGAACCATTCTGCATGACAATTTATTTGTACGCTTGATAATGGAATAAATTGAAATGAAATAATTGACTTGAGTATTGTCTCAGTTTATGGCGCCGGATCCAGGACGCCGTTTAGTATCTCTTTTAATTTTACATAGAGATTATATAGAGAACATCCTCAATATACAGATTGAATTCTAGTAACAGACCTATAACGGGAATATCAGCTAAAGTAATGAAAAAGGGGGAAGAGCGTGCTGTCATTATGGGGGAAATTCTATACTGGAGCGGTTTTTCTACGAGGGGAATTGGGCCTGATACGGTATTTCCTAGGAGAAATTTGGGCCCGGGCCCGTTTTCCGAAGGAAAATCTGGACCGGCCCGTTTTCCCGGAAGGGGGGGGGGATCTGCTACAACATGGGTATTCATGTCTCTCAACATAAAGTCAATATCTGCCTTTTACTTTGATTGGACTGAAATTAACTGTTTCATTATACATGTAAATGAATATATGTCTATCGATACTTGAAATTGCTCCTGCCGTTTATAAGCAATCTACTTCCCAGTATGTCTACGAACAATAATTGGTCATGAATAAGTTTATCATAGATATAGAAATAACCAGCATTTCAGTCATATAATTCTCAAGAGTAAATATGGCTATTAAATTTATATTTACTAGAACATGAACTGGCCGTGCATGTATAAAAGGTAGCAATGAAAGTGGTGGAAGGTGTAAGGCCAACAACTGTTAGTGATGGAGTTATAACTTTAAAATTCTTATGAAATTCCTTGTGGTATTCTCTCCCTTTTACACATTTGAACACTTTTGACCAAACGAGTTTTCAAGTTTAAATGTCATCTCTGCAGGCCTAGTAGTGATAACAAGTTACAGCTTCTATGTTAAGCAAACATTTGTCACACACATTATTCAAGGATTCCCCATACCCATCGACATTTTAAAACTCCTATATAAGCTCTTTTGACAATTCATTTCAGTGGTTAATGTGTGGACAGCAGAACTTACTAGAGATTTATCTAAGCACGCTAATGCATGTTCTTGTAAGTTGTATCAGATATAAGCTATCACCAGATCTGAATTCTGTGTTAGACAGAGGATTACCCCCTATGTCTTTGTTATAACGTTCTATGCCAACTGTCGTAGACCAAGAATTACCACCTAAGTCTGTTATAACGTTGTATGCCATCTGTCGTAGACCTAGAACTACCACCTAAGTCTGTGTTATAACGTCCTATGCCATCTGTGTTAAACCGAGAATTACCACCTATGCCTTTGTTATAACGTTCTATGTCAGTTGTCGTAGACCGAGAAATACCACATATGTCTTTGTTATAAGGTCCTATCCCATCTGTGTTAGACCGAGAATTACCACCTATGTCTTTATTATAACGTTATATGCCAATTGTACAAGACCGAGAATTACCGCCTATGTCTTTCTTATAACGTGCTATGTCATCTGTCGTAGACCAAGGATTACTTATGTCTTTGTTAAAATGTCCTATGCCATCTGTCGTAGACCGTGAATTACCACCTATATGTCTTTGTTATAACGTTCAATGCCATTTGTCGTAGACCCAAAACTACCCTCTATTTGTCTTTGTTATATCGTCCTAATTTGTGTTAATTTGTGTTAGACCGAGAATTACCACCTGCCTTTGTTATAACGTTCTATGCCATCTGTGTTAGACTGAGAATTAGAGGAATAACAGAAAACTAATGCATTTTGAGGGGTGTTCCCTAACACCCCCATCCCACCCGCTGGAGGCCTTGACGGCCCCAGACCCCTCGCTAGGCATCACGCTTAAATGGATGTCAGGTGCTGCCACCATATAAGTGGTTAAGTGGCACCCCTCTTGACATGGTGTTTAACATATAGCAGTGGTGAATCAAGGAATTGGGGAAGGAGGTGGGGGGGGGGGTGTAAAAGTGAAAGTCAAGTATTAGCGAAAATATTCAGTCATTTTGAGTGCCAAATCTTACGTTTTACTCATATTTGCGGCAAAAAAGGGGCACTCCCCTCTAAATCCGCCACTTCATAGTACTTCTATTGCACACACATACAACCACTATCATTTTATCCATCCCTAGTAATCAACGACTCGCTGTATGGAAGGCCAGAGAGGTTGATAGCATGTTATTGAACAGTTGTTATCTTCCATGTAATCAAAGCGGTGTACCAGCAGCATTTCCATTCGACTGTAATTACCAAAGGTAGTGTTCTGGTGACCATTTATATGATCCTTCTCATCTTGGCTTCGACGCATGATTGATATCCTACACCATTTTCATACATTTATATACGAGGTGTAATGATGTTAATAACTATCAAGTGGAGAATCTTTATCAACGCCACAAGAAAATGACTTTCACACCTATAACAGTATAGAGAAACTCACTGCGACGTGTGGAATTGATTAATATCTTTAATGTGTGCCTTTCTGTTAAGGTATCTTTCTCTCTTGTTTAATGCCACACGAAGGTTATGTTGCGTATATAGAAAGCTTTACTTAGCCTTGTCTTAAACTGAGTACTTGGGTCTGAAGACTGGGTCGATCCAAGCTGTCAGGAAGTGAAAACTACGGTCTCGAGTTAAAGAAAATGTTGGCACGCAAGAGTTCTCAATGTTTCGGATAGATTCGTTGCTTACATAAAAGAGGAATATAGACTTCAATCGGCATCCAAATTACTGTACTAAAAGATTATCCGGGTTAAAGTGCCGGCTTAGAAATCATAAGAAGAATTCTCGCATTAGCTTAATTATAAACAAACATAGGCATAGGAAACGAGGGTCTAATTGTTGAAAATGTTGTTCAGCCTCAAAACCTTCCCCCAAATTTGAGAATAATATGCATGTACATATGAATTAAATAAATAAACAAATGAATGAATATTTCTAAAATCATGTTATTTCAATGTGCTAACGTTATATTTCAACAGAAAATGTTACAAATGATAAAAGCGAGGAGTAAATCTAGTCAATAAGGAACACCAGCGTGATGCCATAGTATTATCAGAGAGCTTGCAGAACTCGTCGTCACATAAAATGGTAACGGCGTTTCCGTAGTGGTAATCCGCACAAAGTCTAGGATAATCCGCACAGGGTATAGGATTATGATCAGTATAAACAGTGTTATATTGTACCAACACAATACGGTCTAACAAATGTAGACTTCAAACATGATTTTCAGTATCCTTGTCATACTTAAGTTTTTAACGCAGTAGCTTGGGTTGGTAAACGAATGAATCATAGTCTGAAGAAACTCTAGCGTATCGGATTAGCCGACACATAAAGGCAGTTTATGCAGCGGCAGGTGATATAGAATATTACTACACGTACGTGGAAAGTTAAAATTCAGAAATTGAAATCTTGTTTTTCATATAATGAAATAGTAAGTTTACCATCTCTGTCAATATTCTGTACATCTTGGTACGAAACCTAGGAAATGAATGATTGGTAACATCTAAATCTGTCTTTCCTTTTCTTCATTTTGTCGAATTCCTTGATGATTGCCTTATTCCTAATACACACACACACTTTTGATTTGCTTCTTACTCCACTGAAAATGGTCATCTTTCATACGTGTCATCACATGCGGCTGAATTATTGTGTTGAATTACGGAGTTAAATATTTTTTTATAAATAAAATGTTTCATATTAAATTTCAGGTTGCACACATGGCTTGGAATGTAAACCGGATAATGACAATCCTTATACAGAAATCCATATTGATGAGGTCAATCACAAAATAGTGCATTGTTCGTTTGGTTGCTGCCATGCGGATAAAAAGCATGACAATTGGCCATGTTGTCCAAACACTGGACCAGTCATAGGAATCGTTATTGCAGTTATTTGTCTGATAGGACTTGGCATTGTCTGCTATCATTTCATCTGCAGAAAGAGGTACTGGCATTGGAAGAATGAAAATATTACAGAGAGCGTGACAATGCAGGCAAAGCAAGAAGGGAATAGTGAAAACAAATATAAACATTCGGAACACAAGAACTTTATTCACTGAATTATAAATCTGCATCCATAAACGGACCTGAACCCTCATTTGCTAATTACAGATTTGTGGTTCTCAAGGTTACGATAAATATAAAGTTGGTTCATAAATAACATTTGGTATCAAATGTTTACAGGTGTAATGTTTAGATGGCATCACAAATATATACATGTACAAAACTGTGGCAATTTCAGCATTTTTATTCAACAGGTTTTTTTAAAGTAACAAATTCCTGTATTGATATATACCGGTAAAGTTCTGTAATCAATGCAATTTCAAAATAAAAGATCAATTAGTATTTTCTCAATGTGTTAAGTCAAGAATGTATATCTTGTATATCAGTATAGAAAACCGATTTCTGATATTAAAAAAAAAACTCTCGTTTTACCAAAGCAGTCCATTTATGTAGCAAAGTGGCTTGCAAAGATGAAATAATCAATTGACAGTATACATATAATACAGTTGTAAATGTATTCTTTATGAACAGAATTTCATAAATAAACAATGCATTTCATGTTTTATGTGCTATGACTGTCTGACTCTGCAAATATGGAAGCTTCAGTAAGGATATACATACTTGGATACACAGAGATGAAACAAGCAATACTGAAATTTCTGTCTCTGTCAATGACTCTTTACTGATATAATCTTAATATGATCCTCAAGAGGCAGTGGAAGTATTCCTCATACAGAATAAACCAATACAAGATGAACACCTAATCATGCATGTATAATTCACTTTAGTAATTCTGGTGTGTCTGAATTCATCCAAGTGTCGTGTACACATCACTGAATCCAGAGAATATCTCTAATACATACCGTCTGCTACTTATAAGGGGTGAGTTTTTCATGAATTCTTCACAACCTCGAAGAGAAGTCTACCTAAACTCAAAAGGAGATTCTGTATAAATCAGTGGTACAGAGAGAAGCCTTAGACAACGGTCACATTATTTGAATGATTTAATACACACAATTTGAGAAACATGAAATTGAATAATCTAAAAATCATTTTTGATCCTTATTTCTTCTCAAGATTTCTCCAGGACTGGGATAAGGCCTCTGTTGAAATAAAGGACCAGAAGCAGTGACATCAGCTCCAGTTTTAGCATCTCCTCTGGTGGACAATCCTGAGGACCAGGTACCTCTGTAAAATTACAAAAACGTAAAATACATGTAAAGAAAGTGTAATCAAAGATTACCACACATTCCTCAATGCATTATACTTTCTCTTATAATGAGTCAACCCACACTACTATACCAAACATGGATGCCAGAGGTATGGCATAAGCTCTTCTTAACTTTGTTGAGGTGAACTAGTAAAAAATGAGTTATTTTTGTACAGCATGGTGATATACAGGCTGAAATTATCAACTCTAGCATATGATGACACCTGTGAAACTCTTAACATGAACATATTCTAAAACCCTTGGTAACACTGTTTAGTATTAAACATCTGAATGTCAATTTTACCATGTAGCTTCAAAGAAAACAAGGAAATCAGTAAAACTGACAGACACTCCATTTAAGATAAATTAATATTGAATTAAATCAAATTTTGGGAATGGTCAGAAAGAGAGATGGAAAAACTGACAGACAGGCAGAAACAAAAGCCACTATATGCTCTAAAATTTATCAGGGAGCATAAAAATTTAATGATGCATCTTTAACATAAAGTGTGCACAAACATTGGTGAAAATTTGTCCATATATGTTTTTGTTTTGTTTTATTTTATTTTTTTTGGGTGTGGGAGGTATCTGAAGATCTAAATGTGGAGTGACCTTTTGTCTGAAAGCCAAAATCATGAGTGACAATTAAAATTTATATGATGTATGATAACTGCTGAAAATTCACTAAAGTATGAGCCTTCTTTTGGTATTATTTTCTTTAGTGACCCTGACCTCTCATAAGAGATCCATGACCTTTGTCCTGAAGTTGTAATTCCAAGTGACAATTGTGTAAAGTATTATAAAATTTTAATGAACAGTTTAAGAGATATAAGTCTGGGTGTACAGAGAAACAAGACAGCCATTAAATGCTCCCTCTACAATTTTTGAGAGAGCATAATAACCTTGCAAATATCTATCTACCCTATAAAACTGTTATAAAAACAAATTAAGTACATATAGCAGCATGTGTATTATACCTGGGTGCTTCTGAATAGGCTGCTGGGTCCATGGGATCCAGTTCCTCTCTTTTCTGTCGCCCACGACCTCTATTATTATTTCTATTACGATCTCTAGAATCTTGATTATCTCTATCACCATAGTGACGACCTTTCCGTCTCCTGTCATACTCTTCATCCTCTGATTCTGAAGAGCTTGAGGAACTGGAACTCTGTACAAAATGAACCAAAAACTTTCAAAATGGCCAGAATAAATAAAAAGAAAAATATGACTCTCTTAAATGTTGGTACACATAATGGAATAAATTTCATGAAATAAATCACAAACAACTTTACTTGCATGCAACTTGATATACACAAGCTACGATTAATCTTATATGATTTTGCCAGGCTTACCTCCAAATACACATGTAAATATTTCTTTTCAACATGATACTGGTGGATTTTATTGGGGATCAACACATGACTCTGATTTTGGAAATTATTACAGTATCAGGTGTTTAAATGGAGTAATACGGTAAAATCTCAACTAGACTGTCAATGAGAAAAAAGCCAGAATACAGCACTTTACATACTCCATTGAAAGAACTGTAAATTTTTTATGTGTGTTCCTCTTCATCTATTTGCATAATGAAAAAACTATTGATTATTAACTTTGGGATTGAAGTTGCCTTCCATGACATTTTCATTTCTCATTCTAATTGGCTACTTGTTGGAAAAGTTGCATGCAATTCACAGTAAAATACTGAAACACATGTATCTCAGAAGTTGTCAAATACAACTCATATTGACCTGGTACACTAATGAAACTTGTTGCACATGATTGACATCATAAGATTAATGGAATAGTGAGATCTTGCCTTAAGGTGTGATTTTTTTATTATGATAATGTCATCTGGAGTCCAACAAATTTCAGACAAATGATATTTGTTTACAACCTCACTGATGCACTGTGCTTCTACAATCATAGAATGGCCAATCATATGAATACTTCACACAAGTTCACAGAATGTTCTGCTTCAAGGAAGGAATAAGTAGAGCAATGCAGGTATTGTACATACATTGCTTGGTCACAGACGAATTGTGACCTTGACACTAAAAGCTTTAATACTAGGTAAAGGTAACATATTGCAGGGGAGACAAGAATGGTATAAGACTACTTCTTATTATTTTGGAAATTTAATTTTAAAACAATTAATATTTTGAAATGGTGAACTTCAGACAACTGCTATATAGCCAAGGTCATTGAAAATTCTAAAACTGTGTTGTACATAACAATAACAAATTTGATACTAGGCCAGAGATTTTTAATAAATTGGTTTACGGATCTGCTGACCCAATTTTCATGTTTTTGAAAATCAATATAATAGAAAACCAGAAACTGTTTTTTCTCCGTCAAGAGTTTTTCGGATTTTATGTGACCGTTACGAATTAAAAATATGTCTAAAAATCTACGAGATGCTTCAATAATGCAATTCAAAAGCATGGACTAATCAAATGAAAAGTTGAAAAGGCAATGGCAACTTTCACTTTCTTTGGTGACATACACACATGTGTTTATGTCTCTGGTTAAATGTACAGACAATGAAACAAGAAACAAGAAATGTTTCCTTTGTTATAAGAAGGGGCAAACGATTAAGAACGCTCTTATTATTCACCTAGATAATGATGTCTCTGTTAATTCAATTACAACATCAAACAAAGCAGATGACAGCACAGAAGCCTCAACATCTCCAGACACTCTTATTGAAGTATATTGAGGGCATTTAATGTTGTCCCTAATTCCGTCATTCCACATTCCATCCATTTTTTTCTTTTTGATGAATTTAAGGTTTTGGGTCCGTGAATATATATAAGGTCATATCAAAAATTTTGTAACTTATGAGTAGAAGCAAAAAAACTATTTTTCTATTCTAAAGTATTGATATAGTTACTTCACACTTTTGATTCCTTATTATATTGATGACAAAGATGAACTATACATTCATTATAAAATCAATTGAATAAAATTGATAAAAAGCCAATTGTATAGTACACACTACTTTTATCCAAGTCCTTATTTAAAAAATAAAAGGAAAAATAATTGGAATAAAGGCCCTATTAAGATGTACAACTGATTCAATTATTTTAGAAAATGTTAATTTTATTTTGAAGTTGGTAAATTATTTTCATTTTCCTGCCAACCAATGGAAATTTTTGACGTAATAAAATGATTATTTTGAAAGTAAAATTATTTTTATTTTTTGGTAAAAAAAACCTGTTAACCAAATAATAAAAAAAACCTTTGGCCTTAATAAGTATTCACATTCAACATATTACACAATATTTACCAGATCACTTTCTGATTGATTCACATCCATTTCCTCTTCATCACTACGCATATCATCTTGAGAAGCATCTGTTACAGTCTCTCCTAACATCTCTGTGAAAATATCAACATTTACTAATCATTAGATCAGGACAAAAAAAAAAGAAAACGCCCCTGGTAACTTGATACATGACACAGAAATGAAGGAACAATCATTGTACATCTACTACAGAATATCAAAGATCTCGAAGGTCATGGTCAACCCATATGTAAACATACTATTTATCATAAAGTATGAATTAACTTTGAAGTATTAACAAACTCATCACTGTATCGCATCACTATTTAAACAAATTTAACTAGAAAACTAAATATTCACAAAGAATCTAGCAACTTCATATAATAAATGCAATGCCTAACTTTGCATAATACACCCATCACAAATTGAAGCAGAGAACATAAGCACTGTGACCTTGACCTTTCAGATTATGGCAGATATAACCTTGGTCCAAGGTCATGACACACCCTTAGGTCCTGGGCAATTATTATGTGAAATATTATTCAAATCAAATGAAAGGGGGAAAAAATATGGCTCAGACAAAGATCTACCCATCATAAGCATTTTGACCTTGACTTGGAAGATCTGATCTTTTTTCAAGGTCAAGACACAACCTTGGGTCCAACTCCTGGGTAACAATTCTGTGAAATATTATTCAAATTCATGCAATAGACCCTAAAATTGATAGGCCTCTTTTTCTCCCAAGTAAGTCCTCCTTGTAAGTTTGGTGGTCAAAGACAAAATGGCATAAAAGAAAATTTATGGAAACCAAAAATGTAGTTTTAGTAAGAGAAACCTTGACCTTGATCCAACTGTTCCTAAAATCAGTTGGCTTCATCCTCTTTTATAGATCATCTCTAGATGCAAGATTGGTGGCCTTGGACAATCCTGCTTCAAGGAAAACTGACGGAAACAAAGTCACAGACAGAGTGATTACTATAGGGTATCCACAAGTTCAATGTGTGGCCTCAACTAACTCCAACTGCACACACGTTTTTCCTTTTTTAGGTGATATTTTTTGTCGTATTCTGATGAAATTATGATCTTTAAGGAAATGAGGAGAACAGACTGTAAATCCCTGATTGACTTTGAATAGGTTCTATGTCACGTATCAACAAATAGTGGATAGACCAAATTTGATAAACATTTGTGTAGTGACTTTTTTTTATTAAATTACAAGTACATCTGCAGGGTTCTTCCTATTTTAGAAAATAGCTTTGGATTTAAGAAAAAGTAGGTGGTGAAGTAAGGTGCGAGCCTTCTAAGGGGGTCTGGGGGCATGCTACCCCAGAAAATTTTTGAAAAAAAAGCAAGTAGGAGCAATTCCCTTGATTCTGGACACTTAATTGTCTTACTTAATCATTGAATCAGAACCCTGTGTTATTTTTCCTTGACAAGAATATTATGCATTCCAGGTCATAACCTTTAAAAATAAAAAACTAGAAGTTTAGCATGACACATGCTTAGGTGCCACTACTTTTTAAATTCCCCACCATCCCTCAGTTTCATAGTTTGGGAGAGAGAAAGAAAGAAAATAGCTTAAACAGACCCACAAATCCTAATGGACACATACTATTTAGTCTTATCCTTTTTATCGATCTAATCATCTTATTTATTTATGTTTGTACAAATAAGTGAACATAAACTTTCGAAAGAAGAACTGAAATTGAAATATAAATTTAATAGTCAATACATGTACATTAGATTCTTAAGGTTTTTTTCATACTATAAAGAATTGGCCCTGCGTAAGTCTGCATTTGGTAAATATTTAGCATTCGCTGGCATATGCTGAAATACGGTTTGACATCGCTTTAGATCGTTGTTGTTCGTTCTTCTGCGTTCAAGTACGATGTCGTTCTACGAAGAGCAAAATTTTGTGCATGCACAGAATTTGTTGATGTGTGCCAACGAATAGCTCTTACTCAGCAAGAGTGGTAGGCAACCAGAATGCAAACGTTTTATTCATCCACAGTACGGTAGTGATACATAACCTGCACGGTCTTTTTGTCCGATCAAGTCAAGTAAATTTGTTTGTGAAAACCATGCGTATTAGTAACAAATTCAAAATGTTCTTTCAACGTATGAGTTGTGTTTTTTTACTGCGAATTGTTAACGTATGATATTGATAGTGCACCGAGACCTGTCAATGTATTATTGTTGTTGCATGTGTGATAAATCAATGTATGTAGTGCTTGTGTGAACGCACAGAAATCGTACGTACATCTAATGTGTCCTGTAACTTTCACTGTTAACTTTGTTCAAAACTTTCCAGTGGAATACCACTTCGTTCATATTGTATTTGTTGCTCAGACCTACCAATCTCGTCCTTTTCATCATTTGGTTTCAGAAATGTAGTATGCAGCAAGGCTGCAGTAACAGATAGGGTGCTTTTCAGAACAGCTTCTTCCTGAACAATATTCTTTCCAAGGTCTCTACCCCAGCATGCTTTCTTTTGTAGTGTATGTCTCCTTGGCATCTTCTTTGTACTGTAGAGGATGTGGAATTGTGACTGAAGAGTCAAGTTGCCGATTACTGAAAGCCTTCATACATATACTGTACATCACGTGATTGTTCTGAATTTCAGACCGTACACACAATTTTTAAGACGGTCGTTGAGAAGTCGTTGGCATCCATTTCGCACTCTCACCAGATCGTTATTAGTTCGTTAATGATACATTAGGAATTTGATATCAATTCATTTCATATGTTGTCAGCATGTTCTATAAGTCTCAAGGAATTCATACGGTGGAAAAGTTGTGCGTATGTGGACTTTGTCAAATTTTTGCAATTCGTCCATGTACGTTGGGTCAATTTGTTATAGTGTGAAAGAGCCTTATCTAGCCCTGGCCTTTTGTTGAAAAAAATGTAATTTTCTTAATGACATGTAAAAAAAAAATTAGGCGGTGACAAAACAAGAATGTAGGCGGTGAAAATCACCGGGTGCCCACTCTTAAGGAGAACCCTGCATCTGTATGCAATCTAAAAGTCTTCCTTTTAAACTGGACAAGGTGTCAACCTTTAGTTGAAAAATAACAAAATGATATCTCGACAGGGTAGACATGGGTTTACAATACCTGTTACACAAAAGCATGGTCTTCCATGTATAAAGCCATATATACTGTAGTTTTAATACTTGATAAAACACAGGGTATACTTGATACAGCACATGGATTACCCAATAAGACACATGGTTTACTTGATAAGACACATGGTTTACTTGATAAGACACATGGTCTACTTGATAAGACATAGTTTACTTGATAAGACATATGGTTTATTTGATAAGACACATGGTTTACTTGATAAAACACATTGTTCACTTTGTAGTTTTATCAGTTGGGATATTACATGTAAGACATCTGAATTAACTTCTATTCTTTGAACTTATAAGACATTTATCTAAATGAACTTTCTAATCTTTAAGCAGATAAACTATTTGACCAAGTTTGAATTCTTTGATCTGGGATCAGACTCACTTTATATTTTCTGTCTATTAAGAATAAGATATTTAATCCACTTTATATATTCTTTAGCTAATAAGATATTTGACTCATTTTGTATTTCTAATCTGATATGACCCACCTTGTATTCTTTGAGCTGACATAGTGATCTGAGCTTTAGGATGCAATGGAGAGAGCCAAGACACCTGATCAGTTAGAGCATTCCAGTAGTAATATCTATTCCTGAAAAACAGTAAAGTTAAGTGAAATAATTGTTGTAAACTGCATAAAGTTACTTAGTGTGCAGAGTTAGACTTGAGGTTTGTGCATCACAAGGTACTGTGTATTCTGATACAGGACCACAATACTGCATTGTGATAAAATAATATCATGATACAATCAAAAGAGTATATATAGGGAAGATGTGTTTGTGAGACACTGATACCCCCAGATGAAAGCCAGTATTAATGTTTTTGAAAAGTAGGTTGAAGATCACAGTCAAGGCCACCATAGGGTCAGTAATTTTGGTTTCAATAAAAAGGGCCTATCAAAAGGACTGTCCTATCTCTTACTGTTCACAAGTTATGACCAATGGTAATGTTACTGTGCCACAGGCAGACAGACAGGCCAAACTCTGTTTCCAAATTTGCTTTACAAGTTCAATTTGCTACAATTTGAAATTTATTTTACCTAATTTAATACATTGATGACAAGAGTTGTCATGAGCTATGCTATTACAAACGAATGAAAATAAGGTAGTGTACTGAGAAACTAGTCCGAGATTCTCTGCCTTTCTCCCACTTTTGATATTGGCATTTTCAAAAGTGGGAGAAGGGCAGAGTAAAGCCATTTAAAAGCTGGTCCTAAAGTTATAATCCAAGTTAAGGTTTTTGTCGGAGGACAACTCTGACTCCAGGGGTGTGACAATAGCTCTCTAGACATTTGTCCCAGCCAGCTCAAAAGAATGTATCTCAAATACTGTTCGATATGTAACAGGCAGGATGAAAAGTTGTGGCCAGACTCTGGAATCGAACCCATAAGTTGAGACAAGGCTTCATAAATTAATTAAAATGAATGATTTTCTAAAATAAAGCTTGGGTAGTGAGGAAATTGTCCACATTAATGAGGTCCTGGAAGATACTTTTATATCTTGTTGTGAGTAGAGATCTAAATGTATCACACTAAGGACACCTTGGCCTCATTTTGTATGAAGTTGATTGAAATGATTTATGCTATTACAAGCGAATGCAAATAAGGTAGCGTACTGAGAAACTAGTCCGAGATTCTCTGCCCTTCTCCCACTTTTGATATCGGCGGTTTCAAAAGTGGGAGAAGGGCAGAGTATTTCGGACTACTGAGAAACCTGTTCATGAGTTTATCCCATCATTTGATTTGATCTGGTACCAAAAATGGCCAAATAATTTAGCTAATACATATGTGGGCCCCCCTTTCCGGAAATCCTGGATCCAGCACTGCATGGAGTGTCCATCTTTTTCAGTTAGGTGTTTTTAATTTTTTCTTTTATACTGATTTGTATATTTAAAGGCTAGATCGGTTATTCAAATTTTGCGATGAGATTGATGAAATAAAAGCATCGATGCTCCACGCAATGCATTATCCCTTTATAAAGGCTACATGCTGGGTTATGATGTTTTCCACGTACATCCCACGTAACGACAGTGTATTGCAATGAAAATAGTCCGACATTCTCTGCCCTTTTCCCACTTTTAATATCGGTGGTTTGTGGAAATTGCATCTTATAACAAACAAAGTCTCTCTGACCCTCTCCCACAAACTGCCGAAAACTGTAAAGTAGTCCCTAGACAACTGGATTTGACAGTAGTTTGGGTAAAAGAAAGTATGAATAAAAAATCCGTTCATACAACAAATCATTATACATTTGCAGTTTGAAATCTTTATTATTATATGAAATGTGCAGAAAAAAAAAAACATTTCATTTTCAAAGAGTGAAAATTAAGAGAAAAGAGAAGAGACGAGGAAATCTAGGATTACACGTACGAATGTTGGTCACAACAAATGTTGATCGTGTAAATCGACTGATGAACATAAATTCATACATCATCGCTTTCGCCTTGGCAGGGAAGGGACGTTTTCTTTTAAAGAATTCACACGATTGTGGTCAAAACTTATCTTCAAGAAACAATCTTACACTGAATCAATTAAATCATCACAGCTGTCCTCGCTAAAATAGACAAAATTGACACAGACATTTCTTCAAAGGTTGTAGTTGGGTGGACGTAAATCTAACCTTTGAACTTTGAGCATGATAACAGTAAGTTACTCCTTGATAAGGAGTATCTTAAAAACATAAAGGAAATTTGTTATATTCAATATACTGGAGCTCTCAGTAACAGAGCATCAATGCAATTCCTTAGGGAGTTTCAGAAAGTTGATTTGACATTACATATCTGGCACATGCATACATTTTAGATATTTACACAAATAATGAAAGAGCAGGTATTTCAGGGCTTTTTGTTATACATTTTCTTCTTCATCTGTCTTACGTTTCTGGGTCAGCCACTTCTTCCCAGCCCTCTGGTAGTGGGTATCTCCTCAGCATCCGGTCACGCTTTCTAAGCATTGTAGGACTAGCAGTAAAATTCTTGATCCCCCATCTTTCAGAACAATATGCCACACAGGTGTGGTAGGGATTGGATCTGTGAAGTATTGAATTTTGTAAGAGTATTAGTTTTACTTAATTTCTTTAAAGTGGCATTAGCAATTAAATACTGCAGTAAATAAATTTTATACCAATTCCACAACCATTACTACACAAAAAGAACCCAATGAATGCAAAGCATTCTGTACTGAAAATGTTTATATATATATATATATATATATATATATATATATATATATATATATATATATATATATATATAAATATATATATATATATATAAATATATATATATATATACATATATATATATATATATATATATATATATATATATATATATATATATATATATATATATATATATATATATATATATGCTATTTCTAGACATTATGCAGTATTGAAGACCAACCATTTATTAAAACTAGAGTGTTCAGGGGAACATGTGAATATGTATTGCCTACAGTACAGTTAGCATGGAGCATTGAATACCCGTAACCCACACCTTTGGTGGGATTCAAGTGGAAGATTTCAGTTACCCACCTCAGACAAGTGGGAACCCACTTCCACTCCCCACACTGTCTACCAAGTGGACCTCTTGTCACACCAGATCTGGACTTGTTTTTATCTTTAATTTCATCAGAATAGCTGGGTTTTCATACTTAACCAAATCTTAAATAGTCCTGATTCTTTTCTATATATATCATATATCATAATATAATTATATTTAGTCTGATAACATGTAGGCTCGCACCCTGTAGCACTGCTGTGATATTTTCACAAGAAATAATGTCTAAAAGAACAATCAATATTGCTTCTCTCTCAAACCTTTTAACCAGTATCTGCATTATTTTTCCTTCCTTTACACCTTGATATATTTCCCTGCGGCAGTACACTTTTAATTAAGAAATAAGTTTTTTAAGTGTTGAACATTTTTAGTAAATGTATATTTCAAAATTTTATTTAAGTTAAAAGATGTGTGAGTTGGTGATAATTTGATTGGCTCATGTGACTTGGGGAATTACTGGACAATAAAACATAGCTAGTTAGTTGTTATTTCTATATACAAATATGATGCTGCAGACAACAAGTACTGTTGAAATGTAAAAATCAATAATTCAGTTTTCAGAAAATGAAATGAATGAAGTATTTAGAATTGTGGTTATACAGTAGGCGTGGCAAGTCTGAATGGGAATGTGTTGGAAAATAATCACTGTGCAAGCTTTATACAGCATACAGGGAGAAAATCTCAAGTCATATTAGAATTGTTGTTAGATTATAACTTTGTTTAAATAATTATTACCCAGTACCTGCATGGTCTTTGATGACAAACTAGCCTTTGATGATATTAAAAACATTAAATGGGACTTTTTACAAACAAGGATCTTCTTTTAGGGAGATTTGGAATGAGGGTTTCCGAAATTTTAGTCTGATTCATTGTAGTATATTTAATTCATTTTTACTTTCTAAGTATTGAAGGGTCTGTGTATGAAAATTCAAGATGTCCTTTTTTTTCTCAAAGATTTATACCCTCTCTCTTAATTTCTAAACAAAAACAAAACTCATAGTCCTTGAATATTGCAATTTTTCTTTTTCTTTTAAACTGAGATCAGTGTTACTTTATCCAAATTACCATCGGTCATTATATATTTAAAAATTATCCATTACATTATTGCTTGTTTAAAAGACTTGAAGTCAGTTATCACCAAATGAACTGCAGTTCAGTAGATCATCCTTTAAGTTCATTAACACTTTATCGACAGAGATACATGTAGCTTTAGCAATGCCACTTAATTAACACCTTATCGATAAAGATACATGTAGCACTGTCTCTTAATTAACACTATCGATAAAAATACATGTAGCATTGCCACTTGACACCTTATCAATAGAGATACATGTAGCACTGCCACAAAGTATACTGAAACTAAGAATACCTTTGGCAGCCAAAGCTGCTAATCTGCAAAAGAATTTTCCACTTTCAAGTATTTGTCTAGTTAATTATATGGAAATATAGAAAATGGCTATCAAATCTCATATTATTCGGTTCACTGCAGTAGTACATGTATTCTAGTCTATTAGACTCTTCAGTGTTTTAATGCCATGTCTGTATATGTATATCTTTTAAAATTTTCATGATCATGATATTAAAAGAAGCATTGTTTTAGTTTTGAGGACAAATGAGACTAAAGTGTTGATACGCTACAAATGCCCGCCTGCAGCATATGACATTTTTGAACAGCACATGTCGTCCAAGGGCCATAACTTCTGTAAAAATTTTGAACAGCATTTCCCTTGCATATGCACATCTACAAATTGTGATCTTTAGTTGTACAAGTTTCATTGAAATCATTTTAAGTGTTAAAGAGGAGTTGAGATGACAAGGTGCATTTACCATATATTATCATGAGATATCAAAATCCAAGGGGCATAAATCCATAAAAAAAATATTTGATCATCATCAAATAATATCTTGATCTAGATATTTTCATGATGTATCTATATACTAAATTCCAAGTGAATATGTCATTACCGGTATGCGCACTCATTGCAGAGATGGAGCATGGAAATTGCTAATTATTGGAAATTTTCTAAGACCAAGGGACATTACTCTGTCCACAATTATTTGAATGTCACCAAATTAAAAGTTGACATAGATATTCTCAAGATGTATTTATACCGGTATACCACATTTCCTGTCAATATGTGCATTCATTGAAGAGATAAAGCACAGAAACTCTTAATTACTGGGAAGTCCAAGGGACATAATACCGTCAAAATCTATTCGACAAAAATTATTCAAATGTCAGGGCATAAGGGCATAAGCATAACAAAATTTATTTTAGATGAGTAGTAAAGGTGATTATAAAAAAGGAAAGCTGCCAGTTGTGATAATTTTTGTAACTGAGTATTATACAATGGCAATATTTCAGAGCTGTTTTATATAGCAAAGTGGTGCACTTTCATTTAATGCATTGTACATGTATAACAATACTATTTTAGCAATTGTCTGGTGGTTGTAAAATATGGAAGTCCTTGAGAAAAGTTTCCATGGTAAATGTTCACAATTAGCCCATAACGATAGCGCTAAAGAAATACTCTCCACTCAAACTTGAGGACGTTTACCTGTAACTTAGACTTGATGGGTAGTATTGTTAATAAATACTCAACTTTATGAGCAAAAATAATTCTTCAAAGCTTTTCACCAGAGACTGTCAACTGGTCTACTGCTCACTATCAGAGTGAAATAATGACTTTTAATATTGATTTTTTGCTCTTGTACCTGTACATTATGAAATGAATCAAAGGACAGAAGTTTTGTTGTAAGAGTTTAAGATATTACATGAATCCTAGCAGTGAATTACAACATTATTCCTGTAAAATTTCATAAAATTTGCACAGAGTGAGGCAGAAAATCCAATCCTTAGATTTTAAGAGAGTTGCAACTGTAACACACCTTTTCACATATGTTGTTTGTCCAGCTTTATGATAAATCATCCTTGTAAAGTTTCATCAAAATCTCTTCATAAATGAGGAAGGAGGGTACAAGTTACAAAGACATACATGTATATAAAAAAGTGATTAGGAAATAAAAGGGATTCATCGAAATCACATCATTTATAAGCTGAAATAACATCTCTACATTGAGAGTAACTCCACAAGTCATGAAATATGACAGTGTTCTACTGATATTACATGAATTAAATAATTTGCCATCAATGTGACTACAGTGCTTTTTCCAAATTTTCTTCATCCACAGTTGAGTGCATAGAAGGAAATGACAAGTTGAAAATATAAAATATACATTTACTAAAGCTGTTCAACACATAAAAAATACAATAAAAAAACTACAAAATAACAAATTCTCTGAAAGAAAATATAAATTGAGATAGCTGAAATAATCTGTTTGATCTCAAATGTTATATTGTACTTTGTACTGATTGTACTTTGTAGTGTTCTTTTGGTGAAGCAATGGTCTCAGGATCAATAACCAAAACTGAATTGGTACACACATATAACAAGACCACATACCTGAGAAAAGGGAGACAATAACTGACTTTCTGAGCAGAGTAGCCTCTGAGAAGTAGCACTCTCAAACCATTATTTATAACTGGCTTGATTACATAGTATCTATGAGCTTTTCAACTCCTAGACCTAACAAACAATAGATCTTTTTCTGGTCTTAAATCACGTAAATTATAAGGGATCTAATATTGGACAAAACACTTTATGCTGGAGTACAACACTGAATCACAGTCACCTGTTTGGACAAGCTGCAATATCATATATTAGCTCTTGTTTTTTGTCTTCTGGAGGTGGCTCACTAGGTGGTAGCTCTTCTGGTACAGGGGGAATTCCCTCTTTCATAGGATCATCATAATCTTCAGCAAAGACCTCTTCCACATCATCAGCTGAGATAACAATAGAATAATAATCAAAGAAACACTATCCCTCGGCAGATTTTTAAAGTTTTGAAACTTACTATAAGCGTTTAAGTTTACATATGTATGTATTAGACACAACTTCACAGATTTACAAAAAATCTTTTGAAAATGTTTTAACATTTACTGTTACATTAACGAGATATCAGCGTCAGAAATATCGTGCTTTTCTCTGCAATTTCACGCCTAGATAATGAATATTCATGAGCCATCAATCACGTGACCACATTTAAATGACAAATATGTCTTTAATTACATCTGTTTTTCCGGTGAATCGAAACACCGAAACCGCACCCTAAACACAGAAATGGCAGGGTAAACACCGAAACGGCACTAAATATTGATCAAAGAAACAAAAGACAACTTTTTTATGATAGACATATATATTATACATACAATGACCAAGTTATATCATGATTTGATGCATATCGACATAGTTATTGCACTTTCTTTTCCATGCTATTTCAGGTTGTGAAAATGGCCGTCTTCATGTCATGAAGAGGTTTATAGCCAGTATATTTTCATTATTCTTATTATCACAATTTGTAGCATTTATAGTAGTATTAATATTAAAGAAATGAAATTTTATAAATTTGCAATATCAAAACTTTGAAGATTTGGATAATAGCATAACTTTGATTAATTTGGAAAGTTTTCGTTTACAAGATAATTGGTGAAAGTTCGCATGATAATCCTTTGTTATGCACAGTTACTTATAACTGCTCGGCAATTGCACCTTTCATGTATGCATTGAAATGTTAATTGCTTTTAAATTAATTGAAACTATTATATAAATTGGATATCAATCAGAGGAAATTCGGAATATCAAACTTTTTATTTCTAAGTCAAAATTTAAAAAAAATCAGCATTTCCAATGTTGTTTAGCCTATATATTATGGAAATGGATAAATTTGTCATTATAATGAGTACATAAGTGCCGTTTGGTGTTTACCCTGCCGTTTCTGTGTTTAGGTGCCGTTTCGGTGTTTCGTTTCACCCCTGTTTTCTACTTTTCATGGTAGTGGCTATTTACACGACGGTCGTGTATCTAAGTGAAACAGCTATTTACACGATGGTCGTGTACCTAAAGTAATATGGCTATTTACACAACGGTCATGTACTTAAAGTGATATGGCTATTTACACGATCGTTGTGTTACTTATGTACTTTGCCGAAGTAGACGACGGGTATACAGCCAGTACCTGTGAGGTGCCCCTTTTCTCTCAAACTTAATGATTGGCGATTTAGAGAGTAAAAGGCTGAGGATGCCCGAATGCCGAAAGAAGACATTTTGTTAACCATTCCTGTGATCAATTATTTCATTTGATTGTTTTATACACAATCAAATCTCTTCAATTAGAGATTTTATTATTTTGAACAGAAATGTTCTTTATAAGAATACTGCTCAGTATAAATACTTTAATAAAGTAATAGATAATAAAGTAAGATGAAAATATTTAACACAATTAACACAAAAAAACAGGACAGGGAGCTTGTATAGCACCCCTCCCCCCATTTCCAATATCTCTCATTTAGCAAATCATTTTAGGTACACCATTGGCGGATTTAGAGGGGAAAGGGGGTTGTTACAACCCCCCCCATTTTGGTCGGAAACTTTTACCCCAAAAAGGTCATTTTCGACCATATTCTTAGTGCTGCAAACCCCCCCCTTTCCAGACCGATAGTGCAAATCATTTGTCATGGGAAACTGCAACCTCCTTCCCCCTTTCAAAAATTTCTTGATCTTCCTAAATAAACAATTATTTTGTTTGCCGGCTTTACATTTGACTCGTCGAAATACGATCTTTCTAAATTTATGTTACAGTTTTCTCATATATAATTATAAAGGACACAAAGTTTCTGTATCAAACGTTCCCAGCTTTCGTTTGGGCACAAGGCCGGGCCTCGTCAGGGAGTCTGTTGGCTACACCATGACACGTCGTGATCGTGTAAATAGCCACATCACTTTATGTGGTACACGACCGACGGGTATATAGCCATATCACTTTAGGTACACGACCGTCGTGTAAATAGCCATTGCATACTACCTCAGCTATTTACACGACCGTCGTGTATATAGAATACCGGTTTACATACACAACCGTCGTACGAATAGCATCGGCCACTTTTCATCTCAGAATTGCTAATCAAATACCTTCTTCCCTGTTTACTTATCACTTTCTCCATTTTGTTGAAACTTTTGTTTATGTCTCTGCGGCTTCCGAATATATTGTGCATGTGCAAAGGTGGTACTTTCAGCAAATATGGACAATTTATATGCACCTCACAAAAATTCAATTAATTTTATAAATAATGCATGAACTCTGCAGAAGTGCAGTTTTAAATTCTTGTTTTAATGAAAAGTTTTAATCTTTGGGAAGCCTACAAAAACAGCAAATCAAAGATTTTCTTTTTCAAAGACTGTAAATTCAAGTTGTTAACGATATAGTGCCTCTTTATTCAGATTTTCACACCAGGCCATGTAGTCCGAATTTCCTCTAATCTGCTAAAGGCAATATAGAATCAATACATTACATTAAAGAACATTCATTGATCATTTAGTGAATGTCATACTTTGCTTATTTTCTGTTTCTTTGAGGAGACCGCGTTTCTTTAATCGAGCAGCAAGTGCAGCAGGCAAAGGCATCGCGTCGATAATACTTGCAAGCGTCTAACTGAGTTGGAATAAACGTAGCCAGAGTGTTTTTGGTCGTCGTAAGAACTACTTTCATTTTCGCATTGTGCGGTTGTGGGGATTTTGCGACAAAAGTAGGTGTATACCTAAGAAAAATCATCTTCCATCGATCTTATTTTAAGATATGTTCTGACTGGAGCAAGTGTTATTTCTCTTTAATAAAAAGAATACCGATAAAATAACAAACGACCCCCCCAATAAAAAATTAATTTTACGTTTATTCTTTTTTTAAAGTTTTGAAACTTAATTTTCTTCTTCTTCTTCCATTTTTTGTTGTTGGATTGCGAAAGATATAATGTCTCCTTGTCCGATTAAGTTACCTGAATTTTTATATATACATATCACAGATGATCGATGCATGTACAGATTCTGGGCAGGTGAGTTGGGGCAGACATACATCATGGGTAGAAATCAATCTGATTTAAGCCAAATCTGTATTACATTTCTCTATTTGTCCCACTGCAGATAAATATCTGTCAAAACCCCATAACGGTTATGTTCTGATGAACTCTGATGACATTAAATTCAGTTGCCGAAACCGTTTATTTCCATAGCCAATCAATGACTCGGCTAAACACGTGCAAGTCACGCAATATGTAACAATTAACACTGTTCAAAACTTAACTTGAAGGTCACGCATGCTGGGGATGTTAATTTTATTCCTAGGAATTTGTAGCCGATCCACGTCTGATTGGCTGCAAATCAGAGTTCACCAGAACATGACCCCTTATGGGGTGTCGCTAGTAGCCTCTTTCACAAAATTCTTACGACAAATATTTCTCTTACGAGGAATCTTACGAATTTAACTCATTCCGTTTCACAAAAAACCTTACGAACTTCGTAAGTCAAATTTGTTTGTAACTTTATGACAGATTAATACCAATCGTAAGTATAAAATTTTTGTTGTAAGTTGAAAGTTACTGTGCAGACTACAATACAAGAAAATGGCTGCGTTTTATTTTGTTCCATGAAAATCGATGATTAAGACGAGAAGGCGTCTCATCAACATGTGTAAATTTTCGACAAACTAAATTTTACAGTCTTAACTTACGTAGATTCTTAATTCAACGAAATGTGTAATTCATCAACATGTGTACATACGAAAAGATCCGACTACCGAGTTGACTAACTTTATACAGTACAATAGTACAAATACACTGTACATGCATGTAGTAATGTATAAATATTTCAAAATTCTCGAAAGTCCAAGAGTACTTCTTACAGAACGTCACACACTTAAATTTATACACGCTGTGCTTGTAAAAATAGTGACGTCATGAAATCACATGCAGTACTTGAAAATGCGTCATCCCGATAGCTACACATTTGTCCACATCTATTAAGATCTATAAAGTATTTATTGAATGTCTAAGACAACTAACACCCTCCTCTTGTCCCCCTAAAAATAAAATTAGCTAATTCCGGTTAAATATGGATAGTATATGTCATTGGCGAATTTAGAGGGGGTAGTCCACCTTTTTGGTCATAAAATTTTACCCAAAAAATGTCATTTTCGACCATTTTAGGGCGGCAACCTTCCCCCTCCCTTTCCAGACTAAAAAGTGCAAAACATTAGTCATGGGTGACTGCAACCTCCCACCCCCTCCCCCTTTCAAAAACTTGTAGATCTGCCTATGTATTTTACTATTTACTAAATGGAAACATTAAGGAAGAAGTCCTAGAAGTCATTACATTAATTTATGCCAACACTTAAAAGAGGTAGATAGGTTTGCGTAGAATTTCCTCTACATCTACGCTAAACATAGAGTTACACCGCATGATGTCGATGAATGTTGAAACTTAGTCTAGTCGGGTATTTACGCCAAACTAAACCTATGCCAGGAGTTACGCCATTTGATGAAACGGGTTCCTGGGCCCTCTAAGATATAACATTCCATGTACTTGATGATGTGAGTACATTATGAAAATAGAGAATAACACGTAGCATTGGCCAATACCTAGGTACATACATAAAGGCTAATATACACATAAAAAGTTTACACCAGAAGTTTGAAGGACACATGCGCTAACTAGTTGCTAGGGAAAACTTGTCGTAAGTTTCTTCTTAATTTTGTCATAAGATTTCACTTATGAATGCCTTCGTGAAAAGGACTTAAGAATTCTCTTACGAAGTTTGTAAGATAAAAAACTTACAACATTAATTCTTAAGATTTTTTGTGAAAAGGGCCGATTATCTGTATCTGCAATGGGACAAATACTGAGAAGCGCAATAAAGATACAAATGTGTATGGTTTTAATCAGATTACTTGTCATGGTGTCTGTATGGATGAGGTAATGCTCTGCTAGAATGACCACTAGGTAAAAATGTGCTTGATCTTAAATAGCAACATAAAGTGGATCTACACTCCTCTGATCTGTAATGGTTCCCATCTCAGGGAGTTAATTATTAATTCTGCCAGCTTTCCTGACCCAGCTAATAGTTCCTTGTAGTGAATTGGCTTCATAGGCTCTGGCCTGTATTGATGTTCTGCAACGTCTCAGGTATCACTCTAGGAATTATAGCTTAGGGGCCTATCTGAGCTTTCTCTGTAATGGCATCAATATACTTTTTTCATTTCAAGTTGCTGCATGCTGAATGTAACTCCAAAGTACTTGCTTGAGTCCATTACATCTGGCCTATATAGTTGCATAGTCTGAAGTCTCTGTTGATGGTCTTTGATGAAAACTGGGGTCATTTCAAAATTTTAGCCACCGGTTAAGCTAGCAAAAATAATGGTTAAATTTTTTCTGACTGTATCTTAGATGAGAAGACTCCTTCTTCTTCCAATACGAAGCGTACATAGTAAAAAATTGAGTTTTCACGTTATATTTTAAGTCACTGTCTTTGTACTGATTTGTAGAGTATGCAATATAAGCTTTGTAGAGTAATTTAAATTGTTATACAGAAATCTTATGAATTAAATTAATTGTCTCTAAAACTTGAAACACAGGTTAGTTTAACCAGTGGTTAAAGTTTTGAACAACTGGCCCCTGTAAGACAACGCACTTCTCCTGATGGAAGGACATCTGCCACTCTTCTTCCCATTTCTAAAGTGCTGTAAGATCTTGCTATAGACTGTTGCTGTCCTCTGTGTTGTTGATTGGGCAGTACAGTAAGCAATCATCTGGGAACACACCTCACTTTTGACTTGGTGACTTCTGGGAGGTCATTGATGAATGTGAAGGAGAGCTCAGAATGCCAAGTACTCCTCCTACTTATGTACAATATATTGCAGGGTTTATCTTTTATAAATCTTGTGTTTCTGTTAAAATTTTACTAAAATAAAATACTCTAGATAGTAATAATTGTTTTATTTTATAGATCAGTTTTAAGATGCAAAGTAGTCTGGCTTGGAAAAAAAAAACTGAACATTATAATGATGTGACAAAATTGCAAGATTTTAATCTAGACGTAATAAACATTTGATATTGAGTTATTCCCGATGGGGTGTTTTATATGTTTATATCTTTTACTAGTTAGTCAGCTTCTTAAATACAATCTATATTGTTATAAATAAAAATAAATAAATAAATAAAAATATAAAAAAAGAATATATATTCTTGTCAACAAAAAATACCTCACAGTCTGTTTCTGTCATGTATTGACATATGCAGAAAGTCTGTTATATACAATTGTTCTCTTCATAGTTAAACTGTTTGTGTATTAGCTATGACGAGAACATGCTTATTACTGATGTTCTACTTACAGTGACACCTGTTTAAGTGACCACCTACGAAAAATGGATAAGTGGTCACTTAAAGCAGGTGGTTTCTAAAGACAGGTTAATTTGGTATGATTAATTAGCAGTTAGGAACGAAGAAACATGGTCGTTGAAGACAGGTGGTTTTTAAAGACAGGTGGTTGCTTAATACAGGTGGTTTTTAAAGGAGGTTTGACTGTATATGAATACATGATATCATGAGTCTGTGTAATACCCAAGCCATATGTATTTCATTTGCGGATTTAAATGGGGGTTGCAAACCTCACACCCCCCCCCCCTTTGGACGGAAAATTTATTGAAAAAAGGTAATTTTCAACCAGTTTTAGGGCTGCAACCCTCCCTTACCAGTACAAAACATTAGTCATGGGAGCCCCCTCCCTCCCTTTCAAAAATTTCTAGATCGTCCTACGGGTATGTATTTGATCGTTAGTTATTTTGACATCTACGGTTTTCTGTCAACTGATTGAGCACCAGTACTTGTGGAACATGTACTGTTACACAGCTATAAGCTTTAATTTTTATAAAAGATTTTCATGAATAACCATTACCATTTTTTTAGCATTTTGAAATTTTGACAATCAGTGATGAAAAATATTTATGATCTAAGTAGACTTTGCTCAGTGAACTACAAAGACTTGCACTTCTAAGTTTTATACCACAATTTCAAGACTATAAACTTTTACTACTTGATATGCTTTAGAAACCATGAAAATTGTTTCTCAATATTCAGAGACCATCCTTCAATGAGACAGTGTACCGAGCCTGATTGAATTTAACTCCACCCCTTCAGCCCTTCAGTTGATGTTTGTCACAATATTTCATTGTACATGTAGCTGGATATTATATGTTACAAATTTTATAGTCTTATTTTTTAGAATATAGCAATTGGTGAAGGCGTCTAATCTTGGATCTAGTTAGTTAGTTGGTTAAATACACCTACATGTAGACTGGCAATTAAGGTATATATTCTTATTTAGAACAGGTAGGGGGTATGCACCAAGCCTGAGTCTTCTTTAAGTCATTTACAGTCACACAAATGCATTTATGTAATAAATTTCATACAGTTTGATTAGAAATAAGGAAGTACTATGTTGTTCATAAAAACTTGCAATTAACTTCTTAGGTAAATATGATTCAGCATGTTATGAAAATAAAAATCAATTTGGTTGCCATATCGTCTGTGCTTCTTAATCTAAACCCAGGTTTTCTCGAAAGAATCTGATGGTGGTGACATAGGGCAGTGCATAATTGGCTTAAAGGTATGCACCTGGAATTTGGCCTTTGGGATTGCAGCTCCTTGGTGTGGCCTGCATACATCATTCAATGCAATAATTTTGATATTTACATAGAATATAAACTAAACATGCTAAAGACTGAAGTATTACATATTTTAATTTGTTAGATACAAAAGAATCTGTCCCAGACTGTTATGATGATAAATATTTAGGTGACAATAATTTTACATATTTTTTGAGGAATTTCAAAATAATATGTAAAAATACAGGTGAACCAGAGCAATAACAATTACTATAAATCAGACATGATGACATTGAATAAAAAACACAACTACAATCTATTGCTGTTCTAACATTATGTGTTAAAAGACAGATTTAATTGCAGAGTTTCATACACAATTATATTTCACTCACTTATATGTATGAGATATGATCAAAAAGTTTTCAACCCCATATACTTAGGAATATCCAAAATTGAAAGAGTTGTCATTATTTTTCAATAAATTCCCTTCATCTCAATGCATTTTCTCCATCTATTCTAATTTCTGAATGCCTTTAAAATAGAATGCTTTATTCTCGTCCCCTAAGTACATTACTCATATACTGCGTCTATGACACTGTATATCTTCCAAAATTCATACTATATTTAAGGTGAGATTCTAGTTTTTGGAACAGATAGATATCAGATGGGTCTAAATCGAGAGAGTATGGGGGATTAGGAGGAACCTCAAAACTGCAATTGGTGGCAGCAGTTTATGAAGTTATAGCAGGTGCATTAACCTTCAAGAGTAGTACGCCTCTTCTTAGCTTTCCTCTCCTCTTTCTCACAGTCTCCTGTATCAGCCTCCTTAACTCATTTGCATACTGATAATATGCATTATATCGTGCAGTCCACCTCAAGAAATCAATCATGATTATTCCCTGCTTGTCTATAATCATAAGCTTTGAAATATTACTCTCTTTACTGTAAGCTTTCAATGTGATTGTATTATGGTTAGATTGAGGATTTTACTGTTTATATATGAATGTCTTATTTCTTGTATCAAAGCATATGGGGCATAGAACTTTTTTTTTATTATACCTCATATATTTAAACAAGGACTATATTAATATTTTAGAAATTATTATAGACTTTCATCTACATAAAATTTTTGCAACTATTGGAGAGATCTGGGCTTGACAAATTTTGCACAGGGTTTTAATTTAGTTGAATAGAAGATCCTATTGCAGCTTTGACCTTGTTTTAATTTTACTAGGCATTTACTCTTTATAGATAGCAAAACTGCAAGATAAAATAACACGAAAAATTATATTTCAGTCTGCCCAGAAGGTTGGATAAAGATCAGTAAGTGCAAAAGGTCTTATAAATTGAGATGAGTAACATTTGATGAAATATTGTTCGTTCATTGGAACCTAGGAAATATTTCTTGTCAATTGAGACCCAATTTTTGTAGTTTATGTGGTTACTAATATTGCACCCACGTCCCTGAATCATATAAATATAATGTTATTATGAATGTAATAAATGAAAATTTATTGTATTGTAGTTGCAAGCTAAACTTACTAAGTTCCATTGTCACCAATGGTCATTCATACATATTAATTTATCACTGCAGATAATTAATTGAAGAGATAATCAACTCAGCTGATTCTGCATTGATGTATTTCTGTCCATGATGCTTAATTCATAGAGATTCCATGTTGATGTAAATTGATTTATTTACATTAATTTATTTATTAATTTATATTCACATATCCTCAAAATTAAAAACCATGTACCATGAAAATTGGTTCCCATGAAATTTAAGTATTGCACTGTCATATTCACTTATTATCAAAATTACAAACCCACAGACATGTACCATGAAAATTTGAACCTATGTCGATTGCTAAAGGCTTGTTTATTAATCTTCTGTCTTTAATTCTATTGCTTAGGATAGATGCCATAAAATCTGAAAATGGCTACATCTAATGAATACCACGGTGAAAGGATTTTGATGAAAGAGGATGGAAAAGAAGATACGGAGAATAAACAGTTAGATACAAGTAATGAGCAGAAAAACCCAGAAGATAAGATACAGTACAAATCTACAAGAAGTGGAAAGCAGTGGAAAAATCCAGAAGAATGGAAAACATGGAAAATTCCCAACAAATTTGAATTTCTGAAAGAAGTTAAAATGAAAACGCATTTAGACAAAAGTGATATTCCAAAGTCAGAAGAGGTATGCATTCTGTTATTTATGTATGTTTGCAAGGGATAACAACACTTTAGGGTTTGTTTGTCTGTTTGTTTGTCTGTGGATCTCTGTGTGTTTGTCTGTCTGTCTGTCTATCCTCTAATTTGTCAGGTTACAGATATTTGCAAAGAATAATTACTCTCTTTATCTTCTTAAGGACAGCCTTTTTATGCCCCCCTCCCCCCTCTAAGAAGGAGAGGCATATTGTTTTGCTGCTGTTGGTCGGTCAGTAGGTTGGTTGGTCTGTCAGTCAGTCTGTTGGTTGGTCTGTTAGTCCATTTACAGTTTCCGTTCATTATCTCTGGAACCAATAAAGATATTGAATCGATATATGGTATACAGATACATCTCAAGTATACCTAGGTCAAACTCAAACTTGGTTATTATTCGATAATTTTTGTCATAGTTTTCCCCCTTGGACTTATAAAATTTCTTAAAATTAGCAGTTTCGGCTCATTACCGTATCTCAGGAAAGGATAGAGATATTGAATTGATATTGTGCATACAGATACATCCTAAGTATATCTAGGTCAAGTTCAAATTTGGTCATGGTTCAATTATTTTTGTTAGAGTTATTTCCCTTGGACTTAGGAAATTTCTTGAAGTTAGCAGTTTCTTCACATTATCTCTGGAACCAATAAAGATATTGAATTGATTTTTAGTATACTGATACATCTAAAGGATATTTAGGTCAAGTTCAAATTTGTTTTAGTTCAATAATTTTTGTGAGAGTTATCCCCCTTGGACTTCGAAAATTTCCTAAAATTTGCAGTTTCCGCTCATTATCTCAGGAACAGCTAGATATATTGAATTGATATTTGGTATACAGATACATCTTAAAGATATTTAGGTCAAGTTAATAAGTTATGATTAGGATACCTGTCTTTGGCATATTTATTTTGATTTTGTTTTGTGTCAGTTAATACTTATGTCTAAATTAAATGAAGACAAGTGACATATCTGTTAATCATTAGACACAAATTTTGAACGGAAAAAATTTTGTTTGTGGATGATTATGAGGAGTAGATGACCTCTAATGTGTTCATGTGAGTTCTGCCCACGTTTCAGAAATAACCAGGAGGGCGTATACTACATTGGTGTTGCTCTTGTTCTTGTTTTGGTCTCCATTATGTTTCTTTATTTGTATGCAATACGGTATGCAAAACACTAATAAGAAGTTTTCAAGTGTTCATATATTTTCAATAGACTGTATACTAGTATAATGGACCTTTTCCAACCTCTCCCTCTCTATCTGCTAGGAAGAAGTTGTGCTACTACCTAAATACATGTCCCAGCAACCTTGTTATGGAAACAAAATGTATGTGGTTATATTGCATATTAAGTATATGTTTAGATACTATTTTGCGTGCAGTGAGACCTGATATATAGTGGAAGATAATTTGATCTTAACTCAAACCAAATTACAATTAACTCTAGTTTGAAATATAAAATTAATGTGAAAAAAGAATATTTTGCATCAATACTTAGGAGTTGTGCTTCCCTAATGAATCTGAATGGCTATGGGTATTATTAAAGAAATATTAGGCAAAAGTAAAGTATTAAGGAATTGTTTTACAATAGTGTGAAATAAATTATGTATGAATATTGCAGCTTGACAAGACATTACCCATTTTATCAGTGGATTTTGAAAAGCTAGCCAACCCTCCAGATGACAAAATCCAGATTCTGTGGATAGGACATGCTTCTGTATTAGTTCAGTTTGATGGTATCAGTATACTGTGTGATCCAGTCTTCAGTAAGTTCTGTGGACCTTCCTACCCTACAGGTTTCAAATGGATGTCTAACCTTTTTTCCTGTAAGCGTTATCGTGACGTGCCGTGTAAGATAAGTGATTTAAGTGGAAATAAAGTAAAAATTGATGTTGTACTAATCAGCCATGATCACTATGACCACTTGGATAGCGACTCCATTGTGGATATGATTCGTCATTTCCCAGAAGCTAAGTATGTGGTGCCAAGAGGGATTGGAGAATGGCTTAAGGACTCTGGCTGTAAAACGGAAAGTGTGGTAGACCTAGAATGGAACCAGAAACAAACTCTTGTTACTTCAGAGTCTGGGTGGGAATTTGAGGTAGAGGGGAGCAAAAGGAAAGAGCTAATTACAGAGAAGGAAAAGAAGGTTGTGTCTATAATATCATGTCCAGCACAACACTGGTGTCAGAGAGGAATCAATGACCTGAATAAGGTAACTATGGAAACCAAAATGCATGGTTTGTAGATCTTGATTGACATGTTGAAAAAATTTTTAATTTCCATATTCTCTGGAAGTTTGAGAAAAATATACATACCAAATGGATGATAAGAAAATGATAGTATTTCCTCCCATCCTTCGATTTGATTCTTCATCAAAGACTTTAAAGATCTACATGAATTACAGATATGATTTAATAATTTGATATGATATAGTAATATGGCCACCTTTTAGTACTAGTTGACTGCATCACAATATATCCCCTTCTATATATCTCAATGTTAAATTGATTGATTATATTAAGCCTTAAAATTCTTACACTATTTTGGGACATTGGCAGTGCACTAACTTGGGTCACTTCAGAGGCAGTTCCACCTTCATACATGTAATTAAGGTTTTGATTTCTGAGCCTCAGGGTTTACTTAACAAAGTTTTTGTTAGTGATACAGGTATTTGGCCTAATGTTTTGAATAAGTTTGAATGGTGTAATGACCAGTAGCAGTTTAGAGTGTCTCAGAACTCAGCTGCTAGGATTAAAATGATGATATTAAAAAGATGTTAGCTTTGATTTTGTTTGAAAATTATTACAGAGGCTATATAAATCATGCAGATGTCTTGGAAAACATACCTCATGAATTATTTTATTTAGTACCCATTTTGCTGTATACAGAATGAAAAGCTATATGTGTATAACCAGAAATGTGTTTTTGAAACCAGGTACAAAATGTACTTATAAGTTATGATCAATTTAATGCAAACATGAATGCTATAATTACTTCTTTGAAAACACATGTGCTTAGTAAATGTTACTTATGCATTTTAAGTATGTATCAGGTAAAAATTGATTTAAACATGACATGATTTCCTTCTATTCATCTTCACTACAATGATCATGTCATCTTATTCCCAGTGTGTCCACAGCCACTAGATTACCTGTGAGCTAGTTTACGTATCAACGGCAGACAACACTTACATAAACTTTTACCTATATATACACCTAAATGGTGTGATAAATAGCATAATGATGTACAAGCATATCAAATGCCAGACAAATTGTCTAAGCTAACAAATGCTTTCATGTGTTTTTACATGAAAGAGCTACAAAAAGTTCTAATTCTAATATCGTGATACAAATGTATATCAAAAAGTGTTTTCCAATAGTGCATAATGTTTTATTATTAGCCCTGTATGAAAGTATAATGGTTTATGAATTCTAGATGTTGGTTTTTAAAATGTCCTTTGATCTGGAAAATTTATTAATACATATCACTGGACATTTTGTCACCTTATGTTATTTATTCTTATCAAATAGCAATTGAAATTTTAGGAAAATTCCTTTAGAAGTTACAAATGTTTGATCTGGATTTATGACAAAGAAAAATAACTCTTATCATTGTTTTTGAACCAATTGACATATACGATATGTGCATATAAATCCTCTCTGTGTATACTTGAAGAATATTTCATTTATTTTCACATCATGTTTTAACATTGAACAGAGATTGTGGTGTAGCTGGGCAGTAATTGGACCAAATAAGCGGTTTTACTTTGGAGGGGACACAGGATACTGTGATGTTTTCAAACAGATTGGAGAGGCATATGGACCATTTTCACTTGCAGCACTACCCATTGGAGCTTATGAACCAAGGCAAGCATTCAACATTTGTTTCTAATATATTTTTATGAAAACATAATATGTGGATACCTTGTTGTAGATTCCTGTAATCCTGGCTGTCCCACTTTCTGTACAGTGTGTTGATGTTGGATAGGAGGTGTGAATGCTTGATAGGAGGCTCTTAGCTGTCTTTAGAGTGTATGACTACTTGGTAGGAAATTCCTAGCTTCCTGTACAGTGTATGACTACGAGTAGGAGGTTCCGCGCATCTGTAGAGTGTATGACTACTTGTTAGGAGGTTCCTTGCTGCATGTAGAGTGTATGACTACTTGGTAGGTGGTTCCTAGCATCTTTAGAGTGTATGACTACTTGTTAGGAGGTTCCTTGCTGTGTGTACAGTGTATGACTACTTAGTAGGAGGTTCCTCGCTGTCTGTACAGTGTATGACTACTTGGTAGGAGATTCCTAGCTTTCTGTACTGTGTATGACCACTGGTTGGAGGTTTCTAGCATCTGTAGAGTGTATGACTACTTGTTAGGAGGTTCCTTGCTGCATGTAGAGTGTATGACTACTTGGTAGGTGGTTCCTAGCATCTTTAGAGTGTATGAATACTTCATAAGAGGTTCCTAGCCGTCTGTAGAGTGTATGACTACTTGGTAGGAAACTTTTAGTTGTCTCTAGAGTGTATGACTACCTCATAGGAGGTTCCTAGCTGTCTGTACAGTGTATGACTACTTGATAGGAGGTTCCTAACTGTCTGTAGAGTTTTATTGCTACTTGGTTGGATGTTCCTAGCTCTCTGTATGGTGTATGACTATTTTGTTGGAGCTTCCTAGCTGTCTATAGAGTATATGACTTCTTATTAGGTGGTTCCTATAGCTGTCTGAAGATTGTATGACTACTTGATAGGAGTTTCATAACTGTTTGTATAGTGTATGACTACTTGGTAGGAGGTTCTTAGCTGTCTATAGAGTGTATGACTACTTGGTAGGTGGTTACTAGCTGTATGTAGAGTGTATGACTATTTGGTAGGAGGTTCATGGTTGTCTATAGAGTGTTTGACTACTTGTTAGGTGGTTCCTAGCTGTTTGTAGAGTGTATAACTACTTGGTAGGAAGTTTATTGGTTGGTTGATTGGTGTTTTATGTTGCTTTCAACAATTTTTTAGTTATATCACTACATGGAAGCAGGAGGTAACCAACCTCTTAAACATAGTGGTGCAACCCGGGAATCGAACCCGGATCCTGTAGCTGTCTGTAGAGTGTATGACTACTTGGTAGGTGATTCCTCACTGTGTGTAGAGTGTATGACTACTTGGTAGGAGGTTTCACGCTGTGTGTAGGGTGTATGACTACATGTACTTGGTAGGAGGTTTTACACTGTGTGTAAAGTGAATGACTACTTGGTAGGAGGTTTTATGCTGTGTGTAGAGTGAATGACTACTTGGTAGAAGGTTTCTATCTGTCTGTAGAGTGTATGACTAATTGTTAGGTGGTTCCTAGCATCTTTAGAGTGTATGAATACTTCATAAGAGGTTCCTAGCCGTCTGTAGAGTGTATGACTACTTGGTAGGAAACTTTTAGTTGTCTCTAGAGTGTATGACTACTTCATAGGAGGTTCCTAGCTGTCTGTACAGTGTATGACTACTTTATAGCAGGTTCCTAGCTGTCTGTACAGTGTATGACTACTTGATAGGAGGTTCCTAACTGTCTGTAGAGTTTTATTGCTACTTGGTTGGATGTTCCTAGCTCTCTGTATAGTGTATGACTATTTTGTTGGAGCTTCCTAGCTGTCTATAGAGTATATGACTTCTTATTAGGTGGTTCCTATAGCTGTCTGAAGATTGTATGACTACTTGATAGGAGTTTCATAACTGTTTGTATAGTGTATGACTACTTGGTAGGAGGTTCTTAGCTGTCTATAGAGTGTATGACTACTTGGTAGGAGGTTCATGGTTGTCTATAGAGTGTTTGACTACTTGTTAGGTGGTTCCTAGCTGTTTGTAGAGTGTATAACTACTTGGTAGGAAGTTTATTGGTTGGTTGATTGGTGTTTTATGTTGCTTTCAACAATTTTTCAGTTATATCACTACATGGAAGCAGGAGGTAACCAACCTCTTAAACATAGTGGTGCAACCCGGGAATCGAACCCGGATCCTGTAGCTGTCTGTAGAGTGTATGACTACTTGGTAGGTGATTCCTCACTGTGTGTAGAGTGTATGACTACTTGGTAGGAGGTTTCACGCTGTGTGTAGGGTGTATGACTACATGTACTTGGTAGGAGGTTTTACACTGTGTGTAAAGTGAATGACTACTTGGTAGGAGGTTTTATGCTGTGTGTAGAGTGAATGACTACTTGGTAGAAGGTTTCTATATGTCTGTAGAGTGTATGACTAATTGTTAGGAGGTTCCTAGCTGTCTGTAGAGTGTATGCCTACTTGTTAGGAGGTTCCTAGCAGTATGTGGAGGAAGTTCATAATTGTCTGTAGAGTGTATGACTACTTTGTAGGTGCTCCTTTGCTGTGTGTAGAGTGTATGACTACTTGGTAGGAGGTTTCATGCTGTGTGTAGAGTGTATTACTACTCGATAGGAAGTTTTACACTGTGTGTAGAATGTAGAATGTATCACTACTTGGTTGGAGGTTCCTAGCTTTCTGTAGAGTGTATGACAATGTGGTAGCAGTGACTAATGTGTCCTTAACATGGTAGAATACATGTATTCCTAACTGATCTCAACGTATGACTGCTTAGGCTATATATATATATTTATATATATATATATATATATATATATATATATATATATATATATATATATATATATATATATATATATATATATTTATTTTACATACAGGTATACATCACTATGCTACTATTTCAGATCCTATATGCATCCCCAACACGTAGACCCAGAGCAGGCTGTTAAAATCCATCAAGACATCCAAGCAGAGAAATCACTAGGCATACATTGGGGGACATTCAAGCAACTTGGGTGCTTTGAGGTATACTTATCAAGTTTTATATAGTATGTAAATGTCATACACACTGACAGTTTACAAAAAGGTACCACATATATGTGTATTACGAATGTCATAGAATCCTGTATATTTTGATTGAATTTTAGCTCACCAGCCAGGATGATTGTCTGGAGAGCTCTTATTGTAGCCCTGGTGCTGTCAATTGTTGTCGTTGTCAATAGACAAAAACTTTAACCTGAATCATAACTTTAGAACCATTAGAGATAGGGCTTAAATATTTCATGTGTGTATTCCTTGTGACAAGACCTTTCATTACGAATCAGAATTTTTAATGTTTTGACCTTGACTTTGAAGATTGACCTACTTACAAAGAACTTTTGCTATTTAAATTTAGTTGCCACCAGCGAGCTCTGTTGTCTTCTAACAACACTTTTCATGGAATATTTCCTTCCCAATTCTTTGCTTGACAGAGGACCATGCTTTGAAGGTCATCCTAAAGGGCATAGGTGGAATAATGAGGAAATGTTTCATATTTGTTTTATTATAACCCATGCAACAAAGCTTCTGGGCTATACTATGCTGGAATCACCATGTTCAATTCCTTTTGTTGGTCTGTAGATGTTTTTGTTGACCTCAGCATATAAGTCAGTTTTGAAGTAACTATAAGTCATATGCCAACCTAATCTGAGGATGGACCTTGCTAAGCATGTTGTGGATCCTGTATCTCACCCACTTAACACTGTACAGTGATTTGATCAACCTCTGTGTCAAAGACGATCTCATGCATAAAGGCTTCATCTGAGGATCATGGACATAGTGATACATACCATCAATGTGATACATACCATCAATGGGATACAGCAATGCTGTGTTTTATTCAGCTTTCACAATGTAAGTATGCTCCCTTTGGTTGATTCCAGTGTTGAGGTCATTTTTCAAAATGGTAATTAAGTAAATCATATCATGTTTTTATTATTTAATGAAAAGCTTTTGGTTTCTTTTAGCACTATTTGGAACCACCTACGAAAGTGAAAGAAAAGCTCATAGCACTTGGACTTCCAGAGGACACTTTCCAAACAATTCAGCATGGAGAGATATGGACAATTTGATATGTTCCATATGTCAAATGAATTCAGAACATTTTGTTTTGTATTTGTTCATTATCTGTGCTTTGATGGACAGAGTGAGTTAGTGAATTATGATAATCAAAGCTCATTCTTCTGCAGTTGTTATGAGGATTTGAACTTGTTCTTCATTGGTTGTTACAAGATCAAAGCTTGATTCATCATTGGCTGTTATTTGTTTTTAATTGGCTGTTATTTGTTCTTCATTGGTTGTATATTAATTAATTTCTATATATAATTCTGCTTCATATCTTAAAACCAATGAGTCCTTTAAAATTTGATGAAATTAGCATTAAGGTGACCAATGCTATAAATGTACAAGGGTGTTTGTGGGGATAAATGAGTGTAAAGTACAAGAGTAGAACCACATATGTTGGTATCTACTGTAATAATTTATTTGTTGAGAGGACCTCTGTAGATTCATTTAGTTCTTAAAATGCTGATGATATATATGACAATAGCATAATTAACATTCCTTATAGAAATTACACTGTAATTCATTTTAACACATTTTTTGTAGACATCTTTATGTTTTGTGTGTTTTCCTCCATTTGATAACATTATTTTGTTTTTTCAGGTATATCTTTTTGTTACAATTTGTTCTTTGTAAAAAATACTTTACGAAGTGGACAGTGTTTTGTATGCATGCATAAATATAATATATTGAAGGATCAAAGGTTCAGAAGTTTATCATAGTGACTGTTGTTTCTGTGGCATAATGTAATCCCAGAGACTCATTCTTTCATTCTGATGCTCCTTATCGTCAGTACTGGATGGTACAAGGTGATTCTAAGGGCTCATTTTACCATTCTAGTGCACTTTATCAGCATTACCTGGTACTCGATAGAGTAAGGTGATTCTAAGGACTCATTCTACCATTCTGGTGCTCCTTATCATCAGTACTCGATAGAATAAGATGATTCTTATTCTATCATTCTACCATTTTAGTGCTCCTTATTAGCAGTACTCGATAGAACAAGGTGATTCTTAGGTATCATTCTACCATTCTAGTGCTCCTTATTAGCAGTACTCGATAGAATTAGGTGATTCTAAGGACTCATTCTACCATTCTGGTGCTCCTTATTAGCAGTACTCGATAGAATTAGGTGATTCTAAGGACTCATTCTACCATTCTGGTGCTCCTTATCAGCAGTACTCGATAGAACAAGGTGATTCTAAGGACTCATTCTACCATTCTGGTGCTCCTTATCAGCAGTACTCGATAGAATAAGGTGATTCTAAGGACTCATTCTACCATTCTAGTGCTCCTTAACATCAGTACTCGATGGAACAAGGTGATTTTAAAGATTTAATCAATGAAGAATGTGAATAATAACAAATATATTGACCTGGTTTTGTAGATATTATTTTCTACATGATTTCGTATCCAAAAAATATTTTTATTGAAATTTCAAATTTAATTTGTTTGAAAGACATTACTTTAATTTCCAGTTAGGCTAATACTCCTTTCATAGCAGTTCAAAGTGATTTCTTTTGTCTAGTCATAGATATATATATATGATTGTGTTACTGTTTAGCTTATCAAGTCCCAGATTACACCTCTATATTCAAGAGACTGACTGAAAAATTATTGAACTCGAAATAAAACTTTAATTAACCAACAATCTATCATAAATTATTCATGCAAACTTATTTTGTCTTTTCATTTTCATAATTATACACATGTTATTAAAGATTTCAAACAGTGTTTTATTGTACGTTTCATTAAGTTCTGTTAATGGTTGGTGAACTGTGTGCAATTCTTATCTGAGCCTTTGTTGACAATCTCACATGGTTTAGCTTCTTTTGATTCGACTATTGACACATTGTATCTGGATCAGAAATAGTTTCAAATTTAGAAATAACAGCAAAAAAAAAAAAAAAAATTCACACAAGAAAACTTCCATATTAGGAATAATACTCCAAGTGCTTTTTACTATGTATGGAGATATTTTTTATGCCCCGGATCGATAGATCGGGGGCATATTGTTTTTGTCTTGTCTGTCTGTCTGTTTGTTTGTCTGTCTGTGTTTTTGTCTGTTGTCAACTATAACCTTGGCCATAACTTTAGAACTGTGAGGGATAGAGACTTCATATTTCACATGCTCACTCAACTAATGAAGCCTTTTCATATAACACCAAGGTTGATAACTTTTTGATCTTGATAATGGCCCTCATGCTCAAAATAACTTTTTTAACTGTGTTGCCGCCTGGGGCACTAGTGTTTCACAAACATGGCTTTTTCTTCACTTAATTCTCACTTTTCTGTGTCAAGTCATATTTAATGGAATGATTGTTATTGGAATTTATTTGTAGATATTGAGTATATGGTAGGTTTCCTAAATTATAATTCAGATGTCAGTTGTTTAACCACACTTTAATCTAATTAGAAGTTGAACTTCAGTCTTATTCCATTACGTTTCACATTTAGCTTCTGTTTTCTCAGTGTAATTCCCTCATTACAAATTATGTTAACATTTTCCTATTATTTAGATCCATAGATGACTTTTGAGACAAAAGAATATGAAAGGTCAAATGTTACAATGTTATAATATCAGTGTTTTTGTATTCTATTTCCGATTTAGTGACACTATAGTAAATGTATGATCTTTCACACTCTTTATACCACTGCCCACTATCTTTCCCCAGAGTGGGTTCCAAGGGATGTGTCTTTTGTGGATTTAAGAGATGATAAGGCAAATGTTAAGGTGTTGTAACTTCAATATTTTCACATTTTAATAATATGATCGGAATTTAATGACCCGTTACACCCTTAACCTCTGTCCTGTATGATTTACCCCTGGAGTGGATCCCAAGAAGGGCTGCTTATGTGGCTTTAAGAAATTTCCTCATACTGTTTTGTAGTAGTTGTTTAAAACAGTATATTAACAAGAATTGTCCGGTTGTCATGTGGCAGACACAGATACCCCCACCATAAGAATGATTCTTTGAATATGACCTTGACTTTATGGAGGTCAGGTCAAGGGCATGACAAAACCCCAGATGAAAAGGAGAAGTTGTGGATGGTATGAACTTGTGCAGTTGCTTTCCTTGAGAGATGTATGTATTGTGAAGATGCTGACCCAAGAGGAGAGGCCTTTGTTGAAGGACTTTTCACACACACGCCCTTAGGTGTCAAGTAAAGGTTCAATATATACTGGAAATTGTTGTGCAGAATTCAAGAAGATGGAATTTGTGCAAGGTTATTTAATGGAAGGATCACAAACCAAAGTGAAGTAATTTACATCAATTGCTTCAAATAAATTTTGATTCATAGCTTTCATTGTGATAATTCCGGGAAGATTGCTTGTAGTAATCCACCCACCCCGTCCCTCAAGAAAAAAAAAAAAAAAAAGAAAATAAAGAGAGAGAGAATGTTTTACTTTGTTGAGCGGGTGTTTATACAAAATCTATATAGTGTCATAAAATAACCGAAATAAGTCCTATTATAAGACGATTGTGATAAAAAGATCGGATCCAGGTTTTTGAGTTAAAAATGGGAGGCGAAGTCAAGCTAAGGGTCTAGGAACCCTTTAGGTCCCCAGCAGGTCCAGGGCGGATCCCTGGTAGGGGAACAGGGGTACGAAGCCTCCGGAAGTTTCCACAATTTGGCAATGTTTGGGCCAAAAATTGCGCATTTTCACTTCAATTGAATGTACGAAGTCGTAACCGCATCTGCCGTGAAAAAGCTTTTAGTGTTGTTATTCATATCTTGTCCATACCTTGTTATTCTTCTTGTACATGTGTGGATTTTGTCACACAGCTTAGTCAGATTTGTCCTTCTAATATCTCTGATTCAGCTATATCGCAAACCCACCATCATTACTTTTAGTAGACAGAACCGAAGCATCTATACTAGGCGAATACAGAAATGTTTGAAAAAGCGGTTGCGACCTGCCATGAATATTTTTCAGTCGGGAAAGGATGGGGTTTGGGTTGAAGCCTTGAACCTAGCCAAAATAATCTTTGTAGGGCACAATTTTTCGACCAAAGGGATTGCAACCCCGCATCCCCTGCCTACTACTGCTTTCTCAATTTTCATAAAACGGATAGGCGGAGCTTATTAAACGATGGTATGTATTTAATTTTTTTCACTCTGATGAAATCTTTTGCCTTAATAGAGATAGAAATCAAGTCATATTTATGTATACAATAATAAACATCTGTATTGGAAGAGGAGCCATGAGAAGATTATAAGACCACGCCTATTCTCCACTACCGAGGCCTGGGCTCAGGTTCAAAATTACACATGCAGTAGATCATATAGGGAATATCAAGTCTCAGGGGAGTAGCGAACAAAGCAGATTGTTTAGAGATGGACGTACGAAGAATGGTATCGTATAAGCTCTTCTGACCTCTGGCCAGCAGAGCTAATAAAATTGAAACAAAAGGGGTGAATTTCATTTATTTATTTTCAATGAATTATGAAGACGGACACAAACATAACTAATTGAAGTACAACAATATTTATTCTCTAAGCCAGGTCATTTCAAAATCAACTTTACTCCAAGAGATTTGTGGCCTGATCATTCTCTGATTTATATCTTGAAAAATGGACTCTACACCAAAAAAAAAAGGGGGGGGGGTGGTTAGGGCTCGCCCTTTCTTCTCCATTACGTCCCCTCCCCCAACCCCTTGTCTCCACCCTCCCCGAATGGCACGCGCTTTACACCCACAATTTTCTCTCCGGAGAAGTCGAGTAGACGTACGATTATCGGATAATAATAGTCTGCCGTATCTCTCTCTCCTTTTTAGGGGGGAGGGGGCGTTCCCACCGTCGGACCCCTTCTGAATCCGCAACTGACACAATAATATTGAAAATATATAACTTTTTATTAATAAATACTTGCATTTTTACATGACTAGAATATTAAACAATAGCACAAATATCAACAATAACAAACAATATAACATGATATTATTATTATAAATAGCATACATGTCTTACAGAGATGTATGGTATATAAGTTAACATTTATTTCTATTGCCAAACCAACCAACCAATATCCATACTTATTCTTGCATAAACCTCGATAAAGGCTTAATCCGTAGATATTTTGTAACACAATTGTGTATTTCAATTCCCCTTTTTGAATGGGAGGAGGAGGGGGTTCAATGATGCCATCTAGCTTGCAAATGAATGTTCTGTTTTGTATGTCGATATGCAGATTCTTTCCTTTTTCTCTATTTCATTCATGGTATAGCTTCTCTTTGCTGAAATATAAGAAACAATGTTACACGTGTTTTATACAAAATAATATTAGCTACTTCCGAAGTAAATTTTAAAAGAATTTATAGTATAATCATAAGTTTTATCGAAATAGTACAAAGTTTTCTATTCTATAAGATTCTTTTACTTTAAAAAAGAACATAGTTAATTGCTCTCGCGGTCTTTTGATAATTATACCTGAAAACATCTCCATAATATTTACACAGTTGTAACCAAGGATGATACCTACTCATTTTTGTGTCATCAAATGACAAACTATTTCACACGGAGAAAATCCGGTTGATATGACTAGGAAATATATCTGTTCGTCGGCGCAAAACAACAGCAACATATATGGCATTACATCTATGAGGCCAAGGTATCATATGATATTATAAGCATTGAAGTTATTATAGAGTTAAAGCAGTATATGGACCTTACCAGTCTATCTCTGAATTCCCACAAGGACCGCATACTTTTCTAGGATTACGACATCTATCCGTTGTCTCATCGAACACGTTTCCTCTCGAACACTTCTTCCAAGATTTGAATTTGCCTTCGTTGCATTCGAAGTATATATGGCAGCGTCCATAATCATCCAGATAGAACCCATTCTTCTTATGAGAACATATATTTCGCAATGGATTCCGTGATATTTTTGATACTGCTTCACAAGTCCGAGTGCTTGGATTGAACAATGTCCGGACTGGATTTCTAGGACACAGGGTTATTCTAATAGTTCTTTGGTCTTTACATTCCTTGTAGTATGGTAGCCATGCATTAGGTTGATATACGGTCTTGCCATCTTCCATCCCGATACAGGAAGGGTATTTATTCTCACACGGTTCATCACAGTTGGAACCTGTACACCACTTATGTCGATACTGACCTAAAATGATTAATGTGTTTCTAGGTTGATTGAAGCAGCTACTGTGTTTAAATCAATTATGGCTACAGTGATGCACACATATTTGAAAAAAGACATTTTTAAACAGAAAGTATAAGCACGAATTAAAAAGAATTAACGAAGCAAAAACAGGAGCAGACTCGATAAATACATGTAGTTTATAGCAGTATATTCGGGAACGTAACTTCCATTAGTGATTTAGGGATAACGTTAAAAACTCTTTTGAATGAAAGTGTCATTTACTTATGCACATTTTTACAAAAGTGGCTAACAAAAGCATTTTTGCATTAAGAATTTTTAAAGGTGTATTAATCTTAAAACTTACATTCCCATTTGGGTTCTAATCTGTTTTCACATTGTACGGTGTTATAATTCTCGCATTGATTTGATTTCGTTGAAAATAACATGGGAAATGAACATTCTTGAAGATGTTGTTCAAAATAGGCGGGAACAATGTCATACACATGACTGCAGTTGTAGTATAAAGCACACTGTGAATGATGAGAGAACACTAGTTTCTTGTTGATTTCACATCTCTTTTGTGGTGATAGTTGTTTCGGCTCAGTGCCGATGGTCTTTTTAGACTCGCTAGTGATTGACGTCATTTTCACCTCGGCTGTAGTTAATGTCGGTTTAGACTCGGTAGTGTTTGGTATCAATTTAGGCTCAACAGTAACTGATGTCAAATTGGGCTCGACATTAACTGATGTCAGATTGGGTTCGACAGTAACTGATGTCAGATTGGGTTCGACAGTAACTGATGTCAGACTGGGCTCGACAGTAACTGATGTCAGATTGGGTTCGACAGTAACTGATATCAGATTGGACTTGATGGTGGTTGATATCATATTAGACTCGGTAAAAGTTGATGTCAGTTCAGGTTCGGTAGTGGTTGCCGTCAGTTTTGGCTCGACAGGAACTGATGCCAGTTTAGGCTTGGTGGTGTTAGATATCTGTTTAGGTTCGACAGTAACTGATGTCAGTTTAGGCTCGGTGGTGGTTGATTCCAGTTTACCCTCGGAGGTTGTTAATATCACCTTAGACTCGTTATCGGTTGATATATTAGAGTCGGTAGAGGTTGATGTCAGTTTACGCTCGGTAGTGGTTGATGTCGGTTCTTGCTCCGTAGTGTTTGATGCCACTTTAGGTTTAATGGTAGTTGATATCAGTTCAGCCACCTCAGATACTGATGCCAGTTTAGACTCGGTAATGGTGGATGTAAGTTTAACATCATTTGTAGTTAATGCCAGTTTAGGCTCGGTATTGGTGGATGTAAGTTTAAACTCTGTTGTGGTTGGTGCTGGTTCAGTGGAAGTCAATTTAATTATGGATTTAGTAATAGACGCTGCTATTTTGGTAGATCTTGATTGAAGATTTGATTTAATAGCAGTTGATTTCAGATTAGGTTTGACAGATTTTGACATCGGTTCAGTTTCTGAAGTGGATGGTACTAGTACAATACTGGTTGCGTCTAGTCTAGGATCTGAAGTTGTGGGAATCAGTGCTGGGCGAATGGTTGAGGAAACTAGTTTGTAGATGTTTGTTACTCGTTTAAGTTCATCCATGGAAATGTTCTTTTCATGTGCTGTGTTACCTATAAAAAGACAAAACTCTCCTTTGTAGGACATAGTAACAAATATGATCAGTCAACGTAAAAAAAAATACCTGAACGTCCTCAATTAGTAAATAATTAAGAATTGGCACCAGAGAGTCGTTCAATTTACCTATACATCTACGATCTCCCTATGTGTCCTTCATATTTACTAACGATGAAGTCGATGTTGATTAACATAGCGGGTGAATTTTCGATTATGTATACCTAAACTGTGAAGGAATTTAAATATTATCGGTGTAGTGACCAACATACCGGTCAGCGAGTTAACTTTCACTTTAAAGTATCAACACTAGTATCATCAGAAGAGGGTTTAAACACAACAAACCTCGATAATAACACATATAGCTTCATTTGAATTGTAAACATTATTTCACCCTCTCTGTCTGCAGACTTGGATCTGCCCAAGAATAACAATGGTCATACCTTGTGAATAATTATCCTTAGCAGTAAAATTTGTCGTGAGCGTGGTATTTTCAGTTGTGAATGGGGCTGCGTCTATTAATAGAATAAAACTCATACTCATTACACAAAATATGATCTTCATCTTGAATTTTGAAATGGTTGTCAGAGATCTAGTCTTAATTTAATATTCGTTACGTTTATATAACATTGCAATGGGAAGTAACTTCCCCGGGAAAATTATTCTGATTTGTTTGTTTCTATTTTCTGCTATCTATTTTTAAGCAAAATTCGATTGGTAGTCATTCACTGTAACGGCAATGGTCATAATAACTTCATTCGCAATCAGGAAGAAATTCACCATATTGAATTTCATGACGTCTGCGTTATAACCTACCTCAAAAGGGAAGTACATTATCATTTGTGCATCCAACAGTGCACGGCCATTTAAACATTTTAAAGCGAGGATTTAATTATAGGCAATTTACTCTCATAAATCAAATGCAACGATACTTTTTGCTGTTGAAATACTTAAAACAGATCACAAATTATTGATTGAGTCTTGCAAGTAGTGGCAAATACGTTTTAAACCTCTTCAACCTCTATATTATAGACGAATCCAGAAACATAATTTCTACGAATTTTTCATATATATATACAAAAAAAAAGAACCCCCCGCCGAAAACAACCATGGTTATATGGTTAAATATATATATATATATATATATATATATATATATATATATATATATATATATATATATATATATATATATATATATATATATATATATAAAGACGTAGAGAGTGATCGCCCCAGTAAATGCAGTTTTAGCATTTTGACTAGTTTAACTCACCTGAGCCAAAGGTTCAAGGGCCATGCTGTCATCGGGTGCTGTCCGTCGACTGTCCGTGTGTTTTCTAACATTTTCATAATATATGAGAGTTTTAGAATGATATGATGTTACTTTTGACTCAAGTTTTGAGATATATTTACTGAAGGATATCTTCATAAAGGAACATTTTGATACTTAACTCCTCGATATCATGCTCATGTGAGCGATTCAGACTCGTTTGGGTCTCTTGTTTGTTTTACTTTTTGCATCTTTATATATTTGTTTTCTTCAGAAAAATTACACAAAGTTTCAAGTTTCAAAAGTCTTGTTAATTTGTAGTCGAAATTTCAGTGTTTTATTAGTTTAAGTAAACCAGACCACAATAAAGGGATATGTTCACAGTTCTCTCAATGATACTGAAACAAGAGGCAAACTTGTGGAATCAATAACAGGATGACCAGTGACAGCGGTAGGAAGGTGATTAGAATAATGAAGAATTAGACCTGTCTGGTAGTGACATGGAATCTGTAACAGAATGACCAGCGACAGTGGTAGGAAGATGATTAAAATGATGAAGGATTAGAGCTGTCTGATAGTGACATGGAATCAGTAACGGATTACCGGCGACGATGGTAGGAAGGTGATTAGAATGACGAATGATTAGAGCTGTCTGGAAGTGACATGGAATCAGTACCAGGATGACCAGCGACAGCGATAGGAAGGTAATTAGAATGATGAATGATAAGAGCTATCTGATAGTGACATGGAATGAGTAACAGGATGACTAGCGACAGCGGTGGGAAGCTCATTAAAATGATGAAGGATTAAAGCTGCTTGGTAGTGATATGCTGATTAGCGACAGCGGTAGAAAGGTGATTAGATTGCTGAAGGATTAGAGCCGTCTGGTAGTGACATGGAATCAGTAACAGGATGGCCAGCGACAGCGGTAGGAAGGTGATTAGAATAATGAATGGTTAGAGCTATCTGGTAGTGACATGAAATCAGTAACAGAATGACCAGCGACAGTGGTAGGAAGATGATTAAAATGATGAAGGATTATAGCTGTCTGGTAGTGACATGGAATCGGTAACAGGATGACCCGCGACGGTGGTAGGAAGGTGATTAGAATGATGAATGCTTAGAGCTGTCTGGTAGTGACATGGAATCAGTAACAAGATGACTAGCGACAGCGCTGGGAAGGTGATTATAATGATGAATGATTAGAGCTGTCTGGTAGTGACATTGAATAGTAAAAGGATGGCGAGCGATAGCGTTAGGAAGGTGATTAGAATGATGAATGGTTAGAGCTGTCTGGTAGTGACATGGAATCAATAACAGGATGACCAGCGACAGCGGTAGGAATGTAATTAGAATGATGAATGATTAAAGTTGTCTGGTAGTGACATGAAATCATTAACAGGATGACCAGCGACAGTGGTTGGAAGGTGATTAGAATGATGAATGATTAGAGCTGTCTGGTAGTGACATCGAATAGTAAAAGGATGGCGAGCGATAGCGGTAGGAAGGTGATTAGAATGATGAATGGTTAGAGCTGTCTGGTAGTGACATGGAATCATTAACAGGATGACCAGCGACAGTGGTAGGAAGGTGATTAGAATGATGAAGGATTAGAAGTATCTGGTATTGACATGGAATCAGTAACAGGATGACCAGCGACAGCGGTGGGAAGGTGATTAGAATGACGAAGAATTAGAGCTGTCTGGTAGTGACATGGAATCATTAACAGGATGACCGGCGACAGTGGTAGGAAGATGATTAGAATGATGAATGATTAGAGCTGTCTGGTAGTGACATAGAATCATTAACAGGATGACCAGCGACAGTGGTAGGAAGGTGATTAGAATGATGAAGGATTAGAAGTGTCTGGTAGTGACATGGAATCTGTAACAGGGTGACCGGCGACAGCGGTAGGAAGGTGATTAGAATGATGAACGATTAGAGCTGTCTGGTAGTGACATGGAATCTGTAACAGGATGACCAGCGACAGCGGTAGGAAGGTGCTTACAATGATGAAAGGTTAGAGCTGTGCTGGTAGTGACATGAAATCAGTAGCAGGATGGCCAGCGACAGCGGTAGGAAGGTGATTAGAATGATGAATGGTTAGAGCTGTGCTGGTAGTGACATGGAATCAGTAGCAGGATGGCCAGCGACAGCGGTAGGAAGGTGATTAGAATGATGAATGATTAGAGCTGTCTGGTAGTGACATGGAATCAGTAACAGGATGACCAGCGACAGCGGTAGGAAGGTGATTAGAATGATGAATGGTTAGAGCTATGCTGGTAGTGACATGGAATCAGTAACAGAATGACCAGCGACAGTGGTAGGAAGATGATTAAAATGATGAAGGATTAGAGCTGTCTGGTAGTGACATGGAATCATTAACAGGATAACCAGCGACAGCGGTGGGAAGGTGATTAGAATGCTGAGGGATTAGAGCTGTCTGGTAGTGACATGGAATCATTAACAGGATGGCCAGCGACAGCGGTACAACGGTGATTAGGATGATGAATGATAAGAGCTGTCTGGTAGTGACATGGAATCAGTAACAGGGTGACCGGCGACAGTGGTGGGAAGGTGATTAGAATAATGAAGAATTAGAGCTGTCTGGTAATGACATGGAATCATTAACAGGATGACCAGCGACAGCGGTAGGATGGTGATTAGAATGATGAACGATTAGAGCTGTCTGGTAGTGACATGGAATCAATAACAGGATGACCAGCTACAGCGGTAGGAAGGTGATTAGAATGATGAATGGTTAGAGCTGTCTGGTAGTGACATGGAATCAATAAGAGTATGACCAGCGACAGCGGTAGGATGGTGATTAGAGTGATGAAGGACTAGAGTTGTAGAGTAGTGACAAGCAATCAGTAACAGATTGACCAGCGACAGTGGTAGGATCTGTCGATCATGCGCGGATCCAGAGGGATGGACCAGATGTTCTGGACGAACGCTGAGATTCTGCTAAAATTACTTTCTCTTTGTCTTTATAATATGTAAAATAAGTAATTTTACACACAAAATCATGGGTAGATCTCCTCTCAGAAAATTCAGTGGGGTGGAACCTCTCTCGACAAAATTTCAGGATCTGCGCCTGTCGATGTTGATGTGACAACAAGAGAAGATTACACGTAAGGGGCCCTCTGGTTATATCTATAGTTTCTACGAAAGTTCACTTCAGCACATTCTTGTTAGTGCCCAGTAACAACCTCTTTATATATGAGTAGGGAATTGAATCCAAATCGTCTGCATCCAAGCCGAGCGCTTAACCAAGTACTAGACCAAGTCTGTCCCATACGGTCATGATAGTGCGTAAGTGTAGATCACATGACCATGATGGGGTGTGTGTAAATCATATAATTAGAAAGGGTGTAAGTGTTTATCATTAGCCAGGATAAGGTGTATGTGTATATCACATGGTTGGGATCGATATGGTGTATGTGTATATAATATGGCCAGTGTAGGTGTAAATATATATCAGATGGCCAAGATAGTGTGTATGTGTATATCATATTGCCAGGATAGGGTGTATGTGTATATCACATGGCCAGGATAGGATGTATGTGTATGTCATATTCCTGGGATATGGTGTATGTGTATATCATATGGCCAGTTTAGGGTGTAAATGTATATCACATGGCCAAGATAGGGTGTATGTGTATATCATATGGCCAGGATGGGGTGTATGTGTATATCATATGACCAGGATGGGGTGTAAAAATATGTCACATGACCAGGATAGGGTGTATGTGTATGTCATATTCCTTAGATAGGGTGTATGTGTATATCACATGGCCAGGATAGGGTGTATGTATATTTCGCATGGCCAGGATAGGGTGTATGTGCATGTCATATTCCTGGGATATGGTGTATGTGTATATCATATGGCCAGTGTAGGGTATAAATGTATATCACATGGCCAAGTTGGGGTGTATGTGTATATCATATGGCCAGGATGGGGTGTAAAATGTCACATGACCAGAATAGGGTGTATGTGTATGTCATATTCCTGGGATAGGGTGTATGTGTATATCATATGGCCAGGATAGACTGTATTTGAATCTCATGTGGCCAGGATAGGGTGCATGTGTGTATCATATGGCCAGGATAGGGTGTATGTGTATATCACATGGCCAGGATAGGGTGTATGTGTATGTCATATTCCTGGGATAGGGTGTATGTGTATATCACATGGCCAGGATAGGGTGTGTCTGTATACCACATGGCCAGGATAGGGTGCATGTGTGTATCACATGGCCAGGATGGGGTGTATGTGTATATCACATAGCCAGGATAGGGTGTATGTGTATTTTGCATGGATGGGATATGGTGTATGTGTAAAGCTAAAGGCCTGGATTGTGTGTAGTGGGTTAATGTAAATCACATGACCATGATGTGAATAATTGGTTTCCGGGCACTCTTCTCCGTCATTAGAAAGCGAAGTACGTTGAAAGGGCCAACATTTTCTTTATCATAGGGCCAACTATGAAGATTTAGAACAATGACCGTATAGAAGACCATGAAGAGTAAAATATCAAGTCATTCTTTTTACATCCGATGCAGGAAGAGCTATTGCGGGTTGCTCTACTTGATTTTTTGTTTGTTTTTTGTTTATTTGTGTGAATACTAATATGAATTGACCTGAATTGATCCAATTGCCGATTGCCTTGTTACCCTTATTCCATATTATTTTGCATAGCAACTACTGAAGCCAACAGAGCTTTTGCTGATTACGACATCTCTACGACATAGGCCGACATGATAATAACTGATTACGACTTATCTACGACTGACACCGACATACATGTAGCGACTACATGTACTTGCCATGCAGAGACAAATTATGACAAAAATAAAAATTTTATTGAACATCCGGTGTTGTAGCATAGTCTTCCCCCTCGGCATAGACTTTCCCCTCGGATAAACCGACCCAGTGTAGATCTTTCCCCTCTAAAGAGAATATTCTATCCGTACGGCTTTCCCCCTTCTGATTATCAGCATAGACCCCCCCTAGGCGAATAAACCGACCTAGGTTCACCCCCCTCCCCCTATTGATTCCGGATTCTCGTCAAATCGGAAAACTAAAACCGTAATTTAGTCTTGATTTTACGTCCTTTTGAAATTGAAATACATGTACATGTACCTATCAGCCGGCCATAGAGGAAAATATACAACTATGTTTACAAAACAAAGCTCCCTTTTCGTCATTCTTAATGGTGTAGACTATATTAAATACACAACAAAAATGAAAATAAGATATACATGTATGATTACTGAGCAGAATCATTGCGAAAATTTTATTATCATTACGTCAAGATGCCATTTCATATTGTAGATTAGGGGCAGGCTTGGTGTAGTGGTTAAGCGCTTGGCTTGCGGCGCCGACGATCCGGGTTCGATTCCCGGGTTGCGCCACTATGTTTAAGAGGTTGGTAACCTCCTGCTTCCATGTCGCGATATAACTGAAATATTGTTGAAAGCGACGTAAAACACCAATCAACCAACCAACCAACCATATTGTAGATTACATTAATATTAGAATAGAAAAGATTTGGTATTGAAAAAAAAGTTTCAATCCCTAAAATGGATTTTCTTTGGTTGTTTTCATGATTTTGGGGTTCAAATTCTTATGGCACAAGGTCGCAGAACAAACAAACAAAAACAAAAACAAACAACTCCCCCCCCCTAAAAAAAAACCAAAACAAAATATCTATAATTAAAGATTGATTCTGCTGTAAAATCATGAATTTTTTTTTTCTCATTTCGCTTATGTAAAAATTTTATGACCTAAAGAGGGATTGTCGTTTACATTTGAATTTTGGCAAATTTTCCAGCATGATTTTCACGAAATCAAGGTGGATAATCTATGGTAAACAGTTACAATTCTGATAAAGGAGGGTCTGACAAACATTTTGATATATGGATTATATATAGCTAAAGTGTAGGATGTTGTGTAAATCTTGCTGGAAGTTTGGTAATTTAACATGGGACCCTATGGGAAATGGAATTACTGTGCTTTGACCTCTTATCACAAGGATTCCTCGTGTGAAAGATGGAAGCTCTATCACATAGCATTCAAAAATTTATGTGTAAGGTCTAAGATTTTGCAGACAAACAGACAGACAAACTGACGGACATGATACAAACTATATACATGTATCACAAATCTTCGTTTACGGGTGTGTAATACCGACGGCTACATGCACATGTGTGTGAGAGAGGCTTGTATGTAAATATATATGTAGGTATGCAGCATCGTGTGATCTTTATACAAATACAGAAAAGAGCTTCCCAAGATAAAAATATCTTCATTGATAAATCTCGCAAAACTTGTAGGGATCTCTTGGCTTCTTTTCCCGATAATTTTTGCATCTTACGTCCACTTTCTAGATCCAATAATTAAAGGAAATTAAAATTGTAATTTTTGGCACTTCTAAAATGTAATTTGATCAAAATTATGTTTTTATATCTGCATTTGCTCGACATGTAGGTGATAATGTGTCGTAATGGGGAATCAATTAATAATTTGATTCTCATCTAGGACCAGCTAGAGTAAAGAGATATCTTTAATTTGCAAAATAAACCACATTCCCTTATGCGGGGAAATCAGATTTTTAAAAATTTCAATTTCAAACTGGCAATGTGCCGATATCCAATGAGATTTTGTCAAATAAACATGGTAACGCATTATGCATATTGAGTTTCATTCACTTGTTGTAATAATCGAACCAAACCGAATTTTATCTCTAAAGGGGGAAAAGCGCACTGATGTCAGGGGGGATAAACTATGCTGGGTCGTTCTATACTGGGTCGGTTAATCCGGGGGAAAGTCCATGTTACAACACCGGAACTTTTATTATCATAGCTACACGAATGATTATTGTTATGGTGATGGTATCTGGCTGATGCATCGCATAGACTCAAACGGACCCACCGGAAGCAATGAGGGATATTTTATCTGCCACGCCTACCGTGACACAGGACTTCGGTATTATAGTCTCACCCGAAAGACAGAAACACTGGCGTGCTCACGGCGGGAATCAAAACCACTGACCTTTCGGTCAAAAGCCGAACACCTCATCCACTGGGCCACACCGGCTTCATAGTTGCACAAAGCACAGCTGTTTGGTTAAAAGACGTTTTCGCATTTAAGATGATGTTAGGGACCTTGTGCCAGACATGCTACTTTTTACCGGGATTTTCACTATGACGTTAATGATAGCATTGTGACGTCAGAAGAAAACGACGTAAATTTTTTTACAGCAAATTATCGCATGTTTGGCATGGAATGAAATATCGGATCAATAGAAAAAAGTCTATATTATATTTATCTCGTTTTTCTCTTTCCGTTGTAGCATGGAGGGTATATTGTTGCCGATCATAAAGTTTTAATGTCTGCGACAAAAACAACAACGTGTTAACAAACATAATGGACGTCACGTGTACATTCAGCGATACCACTAAACCAAACCACGATTTTTTTTCATTAATCCCTATTAAGATGTTTTAAGAAGATTTGTTTGTTTTTATTCTTTCTGTCGTCCATGCTATCAAAACTGAGTGTGTGTAATGCGATTTGAGTTATGAGGGTTGGTGTGTCTTTAGATGGCATTTCCCTTGATACGGGTAAACTTTTCCTATATACCCTTTTTTTATCTTCAAAACAGGACTGTTCGATAAGATGATTTGTCTCCCCTTGATAAGAA